>CADDXX010000378.1:777827-816484 GCA_902810485.1 Alauda arvensis
TTTGTGCTCCTGCAAAGATGTCCCGGACTGGGAAACGCTGGAAAAGGGACAGAAAACAAACCCATYCCCTTTCCTGAGCTGCGATTCCATCAGATATTGGGCTTGAGAAGGAGGAGTGGCTGGAACGGGTGCTGCTAAAAGCTCGGGATTCATTGCCTGGGGTATTTGTGGTCACTGTAACGCGTTCCTGTGCCTAAACCAGGGGATGGAGCAGTCAGGACAGCTCCCGTGGCACCGGGAAGAATTCAAAGATACAAATAAATCAGGAGTGTGGAGCATCAGGGCTGTCCCTTGTCCCGTTCCTGTTTGTCCTGGGCAGATCCCGGCTGTGGCTCCATGGTCTGGGATGTGCCAGTGCAATGTTGTGCCTTGCGAACGGGGTTCTTCTTTAGTGATTCCCTTCAAATTCCCACAAATCCCATCCCTTCTGGTGTGCGTCCCATTGTCCCATCCCAGACCTTCCCGCACGGCACCTGCTCAGAGCTGACAGCCCTGAAACCAAGGGCACTGAAGAGTTTCAGGGTGAATTTGGGAGTTCCCCAAAGCTCCGTGCCGCAAATAGCCCCTGTGAAGTGAACAGAAATGCTGCTGGAGAGAACAGCAGTTCAGCAGGGATAAGGGAATCAGAACCCATCCGAGGTGCTGGGGAAAGGCTGCTCMATCCAGGCTTYGYACCCAGTGTGTAATTTGAAAAATATCAGCATCCCGACAGTGCCACAGGAGTGCAAATGTTTCAATAGGCGTGCTGGAATTGCCTGGAGCTGCAAAAGGCGCTTTTCACACAGTCAAAACTGCAGTTCCTGTTGATTTGCAGCTTTTTTTTTCCCCCTCTCTCTCTGGAGCTGGAAAAGTGAGAAAGGAAATGGGGGTCTGATTCACTTGAACAGAACTTCTGCCTCTCTCTGTTAAATTTGGGTTTGGAAATGCAAAGTGGAGGGATCTGTTACAGCTCAGGAGGGAAAATGTCAGGATATAGAGCCATGACTCAGAGGGGCTGAATTAATCACTGAGTAATCCTTTAAGTAATGAAGGATGTGGTAACTGTCAGATCATGCCCTGTTTGGGGACGTGGTGTAAGCCTTGTTTTTATAAAAACAAACCAGYTTTGGTTTTGAGGCCTGATCCCTCCTGGAATGCAGTGAACCCCATGAATTGGGTTGGTTTGGCASTGAAGCCCCCTTTGGTGGGACGGTGTTTTATTCGCAGCTCTGTGATGTGAATCTCTGCCCTCTAAGAAAGATGATTTAATTCCCTCTCTCTCTTTCTCCCTCTCCCTCCTGCACACTCTCCTTTAGCACCACCCCAATCCCTCTCACATCCCATCACAGCTCATTTTATCCATTTTGTTTGTAATTWAGCAGAGATGCAGACCTTTATTGTTGGTTTTGAAGGGTATCCTCGGCTAATTTGGAGAATTTAAGCAGGGTGGTTAAGGTTAATTACCCACTAATTTACAGTATAAAACAGCCTTGCAGGCACTTTGATCTTCACTAATGGTGGCACTGAACAAAATAAATAAGAGTTTGTTTAATTCCAGCAACGTGATCGTGAGCAAAGCCCTTTGTGGAGTTTGGGATGCCCTTCCTTTCTCCTCGGCTCCAGCAGGGAATGATCCAGAGCCTCTCCATATTCATTTGATAATGATTTYCCTTTCTTAACACAATTCAGATATCAAATGTGGAGCAGCTGACTGCTATTGCATTAGAGGATATCAAACACATTTATTAGAGGATATTAAACACAATAAATGCTAACAGGGTTTGGTGTGATGGAAAAGAGGATGGTGAGGGGCYCAGGACAAAGTCAAAAATCAGAGGAACTCCAGGACAGGAAACCAAAAATCAAAGAAACTCCAGGACACGAACTGAAAGTCAGAGAAACTCCTGAGCAATGAGTTCTTCCTCTTTCCCTGGGCTTCTCCTGCTCTTTTCCCAGGCCAAAAGCATCTGTTCCCAGGGCTCCAGGTGGCAAAAGTCTGTGTGGCTTCACTGAATTCCTAAAAAAATGGGCAGAGCATTGCAAATGGGAGCAGCCAGGTGAGACTGTGGGGAGCAGGCTGGGCTGGAACTCCTCTCTCAGCACTGGGGGAGTTCCGTGGTCCCTGGGACTGAATTTTAATGGAATTTTTATAGACTTTTTATAGGATTTTAATAGAATTTTTATATAATTTTTATAGATTTTTATATAATTTTATATAATTTTTATAGAATTTTAATAGAATTTTTATGGCATTTTAATAGAATTTTTATAGAATTTTTATGGAATTTTAATAGAATTTTTATGGAATTTTTATAAAATTTTTATAGAACTTTATCACTGCTGGACAGTGATAAAACCTTTGGTGTAACATACAATAAAGCTTTCACTGTTAAGGATCAAAACCTGCTCATTCTTGGGGATCCATTTTAGCCAAAACAGTGAAACAAAGGGAGATTTATTGAGAAGAGACCTTAACAAAAGCAGGCAGTCACTTCATCTCGGAAACGCTGCTGCAGCACCCAGTGTGGAACTGGGCAAKCTTTGTATTTAAAGTGGAATCAATATCATTGATCCCACCAAATAAAAGCTGCTCCGTGTGAAACTATTACAGAATCTGGCTGCTGGGGGGRAAAAAAARRMAAAAAACCTCAGTTTTTCAATGAAGCTGATGAAAATCAGGGTGAGTTTCTCGCAGCCAGGCACGGTGATGAAAACGCACAATGAGCAGCAGGAATTAAACCTTTGATCAGGATAAATCTGAGAGGGGTKTGGAAAAGCTGCTCCTGTCCCTGCTCCTGCCTGATGCAAACACTCCCTGCAGCACAGCAATTTGCTGGGGGCTTTTATTGAAATGCAACATTTGCATGGATTTTTTGGGTTTTTCCCCCCCTTCTTCCACAAGATGCTCACGGCTGTCAATCAAATCAGTGTCAAAAAACCCCAATCCCAGCCCGAGTTTAGGATAATTCTGGGAGCTGTGTGTGTCCTGCTGGGATCCAGCATCCCTCACCTTTGCCAGGGAAGGGAATTCGCTGTGCCAGCCCTGCTGCCAGCACTGGAGGGACATTTGTCCTGTTTGAGCAGCACCACTCTGCCCCAGCACCGAATTTCTGCTCTAATGGTTGGATCAGTCTTACACCAAGCAGGGCTGGGTGATTAAACTGGCATCCACATCACCCAAGGAAATGTTCAAGGGTGTATTTAAAGCACAGARTAAARTAAATYACAACCTGGGCTGCCACAAACCCRAATTTTCCATGCAGAGCAGCTGCTYCTAAATTSCTTTAAGGAGGTTTTTTGTTAAAGGCACGCAGCTCCTGAGAAGAAAAAACAACCTGTCTGTCAGRGATACTTCAATTATCTTTATTTTACACTGGTAAAATGTATTATTTCTTCTGGAAATAATAGTAAAGAAGGTGCTCAGGATGCTTTTATGTGARGCAATAAACCTCTAGGATGTTCAAGTGTAATTAATTGCATTGCTGAAAAGTAGAATGTTCTAGCAGGATATACAAGCCTTGACATTTTTGTTATGCATAAACTCAATTAGGCTTATGCCAGAATTAAGCAGCAGGATTAGGTTTTCATTCCATTCTTAAATTCCCATCAAAACCAAAAGAAGGGAAGCTTCCAACAAAAGCTACACTTGAGCAAAAAGTGATGACACACTCCAGGGCTGGGGGATGTGAGGACTGAGATCATCCTGTCACAAATACATTTCCTTCACGTTTGTCAGCTGTTAATTGACATTTCAAAAAAAGGAAAAAAAAAAAAAAGGCATTTTAAATGCTCCAAAAGCAAGCCAGGCTTTGAAAAGGAATAACAGCACAGCCTTGTTTTACAGCACAGTTCAATCAGCTCCATTTGCTGCTGAGTTATGAAGAATTCAGTGTTATTTGGGATGGACTGGTCAAACCCAAACCCGGGGGGTTTCACCCCAAAATCTCCTCAGGGGCTCAGGGAGGATGTGGCAGCCCCAGGGGAGGGACCTGCAGCTCCAGGGGCTGCCCTGCCAGGGGGCATCAAACACGATAAATTGGGGTCTTTTAACCCAAAATGAAACAGGGCACAGGATCCTGAAGGGCTGATCCGTGGGGAGGGTGGGAGCAGGGGGGAGGCAGGAGGGGATTCAGCTTTGAGCTGAACAAGGGAATTCCAGAGGGCTCCAATTTTCTTTATTTTTTTGGCATTTTTTCAATACTGAAGATGTTTTATTTCTCAGTGGCTGAAGGTCCTGAGCAGTTTCCACCAGAGGCTCTTGGAGAAACACCCCTGAGCTGTTCCTGATAAAGGCTTYCAGTGCCTTACCCTGAAATGTTATTTTTCTATTTTAGCCTCCTCTTTGGGCCTGTCTAAATCCAGGCTGCAGGCAGGGGATGATCCAAGGCTGGGATTTCTGTTTGCACTGGGATATYCCTCCTAATATTCCTCCAAATCTCACAGCAGCCCTGGCTTTTCCTGTCACACACAGCCCCCCTGTGCTCACAGCCCTCCCAATCCCTCTCCAAACAAGAGGAGATCTCTTCCCTTGAAGCCCTGGAGTCATTCCTGAGCTGCCTTTACTCACTCCTTACTCCAGGCACTCCACTCAAACCCTCTTCCTCCTGCTTTTATCACCACTCCTTGCCCAGGGAGGGGATCTGGAGGAAGGGAAGCTTTACGAAATATTTTTATATTTATTAAAAACCATTTTCTTTTTTTACCAATTAAAAATAAATGTTTGTGACTTTAACCTGCTGTTTATGAATTTTCTGTGCCTGCACTCAGCCTCCAGAAAGTCCCACTGAGTGGGGCTTTGGGRAAGCTCAGGGGTGATTTGATAGAASTTTGTTAATCAGGACTAATTTAGTCCCTAATTTAGCTTTGATTGGAGAATGGACAATTAACAATCAATTTCCTTGAATCAAGGGATTCCCCATCAGGAGATATTTTTCTCTGTGGCCATGTTTTTAAGGCTGTCAGTTTGAGTTCTGTTGTCTTTGCAAAGCTGTAAACAGAAAATCCCAGAGTGGTTTGGAGTTAAACATCACCTCATTCCACCTTCCACCATCCCAGGGTGTTCCCAACCCCACCCAGCCTGGCCTTGGACCCTTCCAGTCTGTATTAAATATGCAGGAACTGGAACAAGAATGGAGCAAGCTCAATTCCCAGCATGAAATATGTATGGTTTTCTCCCTCAATTTCTGCAGAAGCAATTCCATTTTGCATTTGGATGTGACTTTTGCTGAAATCTCAGGGGTGARTTAGGAACTCTGTGTGTTCAGCCCCGTTCTGGAAATCTGAAATTCAAGGCTCTCTCCACACATCCCTCTGCAATTTGTACCATTTTCTGGAGGAACTGCCCTATATTGGGGAAGAACTTTTCATTTTCAGGGTTTGTTGGATCCATAGATCATCTGTGGAGCCAGCTCTGGCCAGACCAATGCAATAAAGCAGAAAWTTCCTCACTTGAGATCATATTTAACAAAAAACCCAAGGCAGTAGCAGGTTCTTGTCACCTCACACACTCACTTTGACTTGCTGTGTTTGAATCCCAGACTCTCAGTCAGTTCTGCCCCAAAAATCCCCCAAAGCTGGCAAATTCACTGCCCAGRGGAGCTGGGTTAAAGAAACACCCCAGTGCTGTCTGCTGCTCACTTCCTCTGTGACCAACTCCAAAATTCTCCAGCTTCAAAGAGAAAAAAAAAAAGAAAATAAAATACCTTGTTGGTGTTTYACATTTTGCTTTGCCTTCAAGCACCTTGGGTGTTTTCAGGGTGGGAGTTTTTAATGAGATCTCCTGCAGGAGTGAGGTTTGAATTTAGAACTGCCCTAAATGAAGGTGATTTTAATCCTGTCCCATCTGAGCTCCTCATTTTGAGTCCTGCAGCTGCCCAGGACCTCCCTCCCATTGCAAACCCGGGGTGAATTGAGAGCAGCCCCGCAGCCACTAATGAGAGCCATCCATAATTGTGTCTGGATTTGTGTTTTAGCTGCATTTTAATGTTCAGAGCTGTGTTCCAGAGCTGGGAGCTCAGTGCCAYGTGAATTAATGCTGCTGGAGCCAGTCCCCAGCAGTGCAGCCCTCCACTTCACCCACACCAACATTTCTGAGCCCAAACAGGGATTCCTCATCTGCTGATAAAGAATAAACATCTAAAAACCATTTTTTCCCATAAATACATGAAAAATCCAGTCCTCAACCACTTCAAAGGTGAGTGGCATCCACTCTTCTCACCCAGCCAAGGGGATTTGTGTGTTCCCAATGCCTGCAGGAATTTTGGGGAAGCTCCTTTAACACAATTAAAGGATATTTGTGTATTTTGTAGCTCACCCCATGCTGATATTTCTGTGCTTGGTTATTTGGGAAAATAAAAACACAAGAGTTATTAGAGATGATAAACGAGTTTGGACTTCAAAAATCTATAAAATTATTCAAATCCCACAGGCAGTGGGAGGATCCTGGTGCTGTAAGAACATTCCCAAGGATCAAACTTTGTTCCTAAACCCTCTGGACACAGAGCTCAGGGGAGGTGAGCTGGACATTTATCACCTTGTCACATCCCTTCCTTTGCTAAAAGCCAGCAGATTTGGGGGTTTTGTTGATGAATATTGAGGTGATTCACCCAGATTTTGTCTCTGGAGCATCCTTTCCTTTGCTAAAAGCCATCACATCCCTTCCTTTGCTAAAAGCCAGCAGATTTGGGGGTTTTGTGGATGGATATTGAGGTGATTCACCCAGATTTTGTCTCTGGAGCCCAGAGCCACCCTCACCGAGACCCCTGTGAGAGGGGGTGGTTCCACCTGGGAGCAATTCCCCTGCTCCAGCCCTGCAAGAGGAGTTTGCTTGGGCTTCCTGCACCTCGAATTCCTTCTGGAAGCTCTGCCTGCCCCTGGAAAATCTCTGCTGCTGCAGAATTAAGCAGATGCACAGCTCAGACAGGGAAGGAGGTGAACCCAAATCCAGGAAATCTCTTCAGGTTTTAGSTCTGGATGTGAGCTCCTGGATCCTGTCCTGCTTTGTGTGTGCTGGTTATGTAAAGCCCCCTCAAGATGTGACTCACACCTAYAAACAGCTTTTGGGATCTGCTCAGGCTCTGCTTTTCCAGTGGCAGGAGGAGCTGTGATGCTCATTTCCCCGGCTTTGCCTCTCACCATCCCCAGGACATCAATCATGGCCACATTTCTCAGTCCATGGAAGTGGGGTTTGGTCTGGCATCTCATGTGTGAGTTTATATCTCACTCCCAAATTCAATCAATCTTTATTCAGCTTTCAGAACGTGCTAAATTGTTCAGATSCTTTAAAAACTCTTCTTCCTTAAGGCTTCTGAGTGAAATTCTACATTTATTTAATAAAGCAGCCAGGATTTACTACACCAGTGCTGGTAAGCACTTTTTACTCTCCTCAGGATAGATTGGAGTTGACTGCAGAATTTTTTTTCCTTTTTTTTTTTGCTTCAGCTGCACAAGTTTACAAGTGACAATTGAATTACCAAACTGAGGAAAAGAAAGATTATTCCTGTGGGTGCAGTGCAGGTTGCAGACTTGTTTTCTTTTAAAGAAGGGTTTAAAGAATTAGCAATAAATGYTATCAGCTGCAGCTAGAAAATGATGCTGACTTATGGCTTTGTGGGGACCCTCCGGGGCATCATGAAAAGCAAATTCCTCAGCTGAGCTTTCCAGAAAAAACAAAACCAGCAATGCCCTTTTTGAGCTCCTTAAACTCAGATTTACTGCAGAGGACAAAACTCAGCTCATGGGTTTTGCCCTGGCTTTGTACAACCTGCAGTGCACCAAGAGTTACTGATTCATTTTCTCTTTAAGCTTTATTTATTTATTCAAATTTTTATTTATCTATTTGTTTTTGTATTTTATTATTTTATTTATTCATATATTCTATATATATTTATTTTAATTTAGACATTAAAATGTATTTATTTATTTATTTATGTATTTATTTATTTAGTCTGTGTTCCTGTTGTGACTTTCTGAATGTTATTTTTCTGGGTTTTGCAGGTGCTGTTGCACATCAGGCTTTGCTCTTTTTTCTTGCATGTTAAAAAAAAAATTAAATATTGTGAACCACCACCAACTGTTTTTTGGTTTTTTTTTTCTCCACCAAATGTGTTTGCTACATTTTGTCCTGCTCTGCTGAGCAGCCTCTCCCTGTCAGATCAGGGCAATGTCTCATCTCAGGGTGAGTTCCTGACAGATATCAGAGTTTGGAGGTGCTCACAGTTGTTATTTTGGGCTGCTAGAATCCTCATTTCAGCCCCACCCCGTGTCTGAGCCAGGGCTGGCACCTGTGAGCACAAAAWCCCCTTTTCCACCAGGTGTGAGTGCAGAACATCGAACCCAGCCCTACAGAGCCAGGGCTTTGGGCTCAGCCTGCCAGGCTGGCGTTTAAACCCAGCTCATCTCCTGCTCCTGGCGTGTGAGCTGAGCTGGGAACCCTCAGCTGCCTCCCAGACCTGAGGAAAAGCAGCTCCCCCTGCTCGTGGAGGGAAATAATCCCTGCCCAAAAAGGAGCTGACAGCTGGGTGCTGCCCACTGAATCAGTGTTTGCAGCACAGACCATCTCACTGAACCACTATTGAATTCCAGGCAACAAAGACAGATGGGCTTGCAGTTATCTCCTCCAGAAACCTTTATTATTTCTGCAGAAATCCATTTAAGCACTCCACAAAAAGTAAAACACTCCATGCTGCTGGTGAATTCATTTCTTACACAGCCCTGGTGTTCCTCAGCGTTCCCCTGCTTTAGGTGTTCATCCTTCAAATGTTTTCATTATTCGGACTTCTGGAAATGAGCCAGAGTTTATTTCTCTCAGGGAAATGAGGAATGGGGTGTCCTTAAAGAGATCTGTGGTTGTCTGGCTGGAAATCTGAGCACTTCCACCTGCAGCTCCTGCCTGGAAGATTTTCCATTTTCCTGGTGTTGAAGGGGAAAGGGAAAGGGAAAGGGAAAGGGAAAGGGAAAGGGGGATGGAATGTAAACCTCCTTCTTCCCCAGCTTTGGAGGGGCTGGTGACACTTTTGACCAGTTCTGGGGGGTCTCACAAGACCACCAGAATGACAATTTATGGAAATCTTTAATAAACAAATGAAATTAACTGGCCACCACCATCAGATCATGAAGCAGTGATTGAGGGTGAAGGTGCAGTTGGGTTTTAGGCACAAAGAAAAACACTTTTTGTGTGAAACCTGGACCTTTTCTTCCACACCCAGGTCCTAAAGTGTCCAAAAATCTTCCTGGAAATTTCCCTGAGCTTGAACACTGGGATGAGGCTCAGGTGAAATCATTAAACCAGGTGAGCTTAATGTGATYTGGATTTTATCAGCAGAATAAATCCATAATGTTTGATCCCCCCTGAAGGGAAATCAGYGCTCTCCATGACWTTAAAGATGGAAATTCTGAAGTGAAATAAGTAAATAGAAAGCGAGTTTATTAAATCTTTGTGCAGGGTTTTCAGCAGCCAGTTTTGTGTGCTTTAGAAAATCAATCAAGGGGGTGAAAGTAAAGATTGTGGGGAAATGTTTGTTTTATGTCTAAAAAAAGAAAAGGAAATAAATAAAAGAGAGAGATTTGAAAATATAACCAAAAAAAAATCTGACCAAATTTCCAAAACAATATGATTTTTTTCCCTAAATTAAACTCTGGTGACAAAGAAACCAAATACTTCAGAGCAGTTTAATTGTTTCATTTGCAAACATTCATTTCAAATCTTTTATTTTGCCATCAATTCTTTCCCTTTCCTATTCCTCCAAATAAAAATGAGTTTCAAATTAAATATGAAGGTTTTTGGATGCAAAACAGCTCTCTCCTTTCATTTGAGAAAGTAAAAATTCTCTTTTTTTTTTTTTTTTTAAATTCATCTGCATTTTGCAGACAGTAATTGAATCCCAGTGGCATTTCCTGGTCWGGAATGGTTTTGAGYAGAATTAAAATTGGGAGCCTTGGGAAGGCAGCTCAGGTGTTTGGAGGAGGAAAATGCCCCAGCTCTGGCACTGACCACGCATCTCTCAGTTCTGCTGCTTTACATTCAGTTCTCTAGCAGAGAACAGGAAAAAAAAAATCTTTATTTTAATTCATTTGTTGTAAATGTTCAGCTCAGAGAAATCGAGCCTGGCTGGGTTTTTCCTGACATTTATTTTCAGGTGGTGCCAATTCTAGAGAGAGCCTTTGTTGGGGAAACCCATTGTTCACTGCAAGACTTCCTTGCACAAAGAGAGGGAGAAAAATGAACTCCAAACTTTGATTTTGGCAACGAGCAGGGCTCCAGGAAAGCTGGCTCCAGCTTCAAGCCTGGCTCAGGGTGAGCCTAAAGCCTCCTCCCAAGAGCCTTTGGGGTTGGTATGCAAATTAACCCCAGCTCCCTTCCCTCATTGGTTGTTTGTGTCCCATATTTGGTGTTGCCCCCAGAATGCTCCACCCCCAAGTCCATATTTGGTCACTCCTCCSCCATTTCTGGTCTGTGGGGTTTGCTCCCATGCAGAGCTGGATTTCTGGGCCCTGCCCCTCATTTATTTTCTCATTAAAGTGAATTTATTTTTTGAACCCACTCCTTTTTTCACACCACATTCACCCTGAASTCAAAGGACTCACAAAACTTACACCACTGAGATCAGCAATTCCCAAACCTCCACACTCCCAGCTCCTTCTGCCCYGTGCCCACCCCCTGCCCACACCCAGCTGGGCTGAGGGAATGGATCCAGCACACGAGGGGATCCAGGGATGAAGCTGCTTTATTTCCTCATCTCCAGAGCTCCTCACTGCACTTGGGCATCTCCTGTTCCTCCAGTCACAAGGTGGTGGCTGGATCAGAGTCAGGCACTGCAGAAAATGTGTGAACAAACAGATTTTGGTCATTCAGTGAAGTAAGTAATAGGAGAAGATTGTCTTTAAGTTGAATTATTTGTTATTTTGTCCCTCTCTCACCCCCTACTTGGSTATTTCCCCCACATTAGATATCAGCAAAATAACCCAAAAAAAAACAACAAAAAAAATCAACCTCTGCCATCCCTCTCCAGCAATGAGCCTTCCTTAGATCATTTCAATCACTTTGTTCCTTTGCAGCAAAGAAGAAGCACCAGGCAGAAGGAAAACAGGGGGGAAAGAGGGGAAGGAGAGGAACCTGTTAAAAATGATGCAGCTTTTCCCTTCCCTCTGAGTGTGAGGGTTAAAACAGTGATCACAACTTCCCCCGAACGCCTCCGCTCACAGCTCACACAAACAGACTCTTCCCCATTATTTTCATCATCAATTTTATAACAGAAACTGATTTTATCATCATTCTTTATATTAATTCCCCTACGGGTTGGAGAGGGCTTTATTCCCCTCCCCATTCCCAACCAGCAAGAGATAAATAACTTCAGCTGAGTGTCTGAGACAATTTTCTTTTCTCAAAGGARCCTTTTCTGCCTGGACAGCAAGAGCACACAAAAAAAAAAAAAAGTTATTGTGGTGTGTGCCAGCCAATAAATTCTGTCCCTGGGCATCTTCATTTATTTCCATTGAGTTCTCTGGGTGATGCTATCTTGAGAAGACAAAGAGTTTGAATATTTTAAAGAGCTCTTACAATATCAAGGGAAACATGAATTGCTGAGGTAAAAGGTGTTCCCAACTCAGAAGCTTCTCCAAAAGGAAGGAGAACACAAAGGAGGAGAACAATTTTCTGTTTTTTTCAGCCCATATTTCACATCGATGGCTCAGCTCCTTGGTGTGGTTATGACAAAGAGCTCCTTGCATTTATTTCTCTGTCCCAAAACCTGCTTGTAAAAACACTCTGTGTTCCTCTGGGGGCTTAAACAAAGAGCTGGCAGCTGATTGGGGAATTCTTCARGCATTTCAAACTCTTTCACTGCTTTCATCCTTCTAGGAATGGTGTTTGGATAGAATATGGAAGGGGAAATTCAGCAGAACTCCATTTACTCCAGAACCATCCTTTGTAGTTAAAAAACTTCTCAAAAAAGTAAAAGGAAACTGAACGGGACCAGGATGTGTTGGCAGCTGGGAATCACTTCCCAAACCCTGTTCCAAATTTCTCAGTGGGTTGCAACACTTGCTCAGCCATAAAAAGGCCAAAGAAATCAGGAATGTTTTGCTGAGGGGCAATCAAAGCAATGCTGGGATAGCTGAGGGTTATTGCTGGGTGCTGAAGCAGCCTTTAACGATCACAAGTTCAATTAAAATTAAATTAAAGAACTTAGATGCATTTGGTCATTCAGAAATTATACTGACACCTTTAATGCCATTTTTTTCTTCTGTCTCAGTAGCAACATTTCTTTTACATTACAGATGTATCCATGGGCAGGGGGAGATGGCAGAATTTACCAATTTTGTACAAAATACCAACGGTCCCATCTGAAATAAACTCTCAGGACAAGTAACCTCTTTGTAACGTCATGCAAACTATGATCTGCAATTCCAGGCAGCTGAGATGTACAGGTATTTATATACACACGTTTTGGGGGTACAGCAGTTACACATTTTGATTGGCCATTGTAACTTTTTAAAGAATTTTTCAGAGATGGGAATCATTCGGGTCCTTCCACTTCTTCCCCAGCTGCAGAGGTCAGGAACAAAACTGTGTGAAAAATCACCTCCCATCTTTTGTACTTCTCCAATCCTTTTGAAACAGCCCAAAAAAATATCCTGGGTGTGGTGGGTGAGGCAAAATCAGGAATTTGGGCACRAAGCTGTGCCAAAAATTCCCTGATATTTTTACGAGGGGCACCAACCACAGATCTGCAATCAGTGAAACATCAACAGGACACACTGCACTTGGCCAGGAAGGGAAGGAATTGGAAACAGATCCCAAAAGCAGCAAATCCCAGCCCAGACTGGCTTTKAGGGAAGCCCCCAGGTTGCTGCAGRTGCTTCCACCCCACAAACATCTTCAAGTACACAGAAAYTTTTAATTCAGAACCACATCCTCCACGATATGCAAGGCACAAAGATCCATCCATTCACCCTGGGGCACGAGGGATGAAGGSTTCCTTAGCAGCTCATGTGAAAATCACTTTATTCCATGTTCAATCTGGTGGCACTGGGGTTTGATGCTGATGGCAGGATCCAAAGCAGAGGTTCCACCCCAAATCCTTTGGAATCAATGTGATTCTTAACAGCAGCTTCAGCGAGGCCAGGATTTTCTGCCTAAATTTTCCTTTTAAATWAAATGCATAGGTTATTTCTAGATCACTCTGATTGCCTCCAGGAYTCTGCCAGACTAACTCAYGGCAGTTTTTTCTGCCTCCTGGGATATTTTCTGTGAATCCCAAAAGCTTCCTCTTTGCATATAATAATTATATTCAATAAAAAAATACTATGAAGTGACTCCTAAAATCCGAAGGTTGAAAAATTCAGCTAGCATACGTTAATCTTTATTAGGAGAGATAATAAATAAGTGTATGAATTCACATGACCTGTACAAAAAGCTGGGGAGCTTTTGTACCAAGTTAGGTACCAGTTATTTGGATTTCAGGTTTAACAAATGAGCTAAAATTTGACACACCTGTGGAGTTAAGGCAAAACCAGAGAAGACCTTAAACACAACAGAAGGGAAATACACAGAAATACAAACAAAGGGGGGGGATCTCATCTCCAGCTGACAAAGTGCTTGTGTCTAAGGAAGGAATCCCTCAGGGGCTGAATAAAGCAGTAATTGTCAATCAAGTTAATTAAAACTGAGGAACAAGTGYGAGGTGTCCTGCAGGGCAAAGCTGTTCAGCAAAGCCGTGCCTGAGTGAGCACCTTGGACCCTGAATGGTGATAAACTGCTTTTCCTTTCAGGAATCAGCACGGGGAGAAGAGGAACCCCTTCCACACCAACCAAAGCACACCCAAAACCCCTCAGGGTGGGCGAGGCTGGGCTCGGGTGTGGCTGAGCTCAAACATTTGGGGGAACCATCCAACACACAACAGGCAGGGGGGAACTCAGGGCAGCCACTTAGCGACAGGAATGGCCTCTGTGAGACAATGGAACGGATCAGGGCAGGGCCAGGACAGAAACATGACCAATATATCAACACACAGTTCTTTGGCAGCAACACACTCAACTCTTGCTTGAAGTCTGAACTCGAATTCCTGTGTGAATGACTTGGTGCCAGTCTTTTCAGCAGTTAAAGGAAATCCACTTCTTCCACGGATGCGGTAAGTCCAGGAAATGGAACTGGAATAAATCTTGCAGGCAGCTCTGGACTGTAACATTAACACTGATATTTATTGTCTGCTTTAGTCTCAGTCCAAAGGCATCACAAAATTCTGTGTGGGGCTTCTGAGCGGCTCAGACGGGGCCAAACTCCAGGGAGAGGATCCCAAATCACCCGTGAGGAGGCAACAAAGAGCCCCGTGTCACTCCCATGATGACAGAATGAGCTTCGTGGAACAGAGGCGAGGAGGAATCCACGCYGGGATGAACGTGGGGAAATGGATTTTACAGGGGGAAGACCAGGAAGCCAGAGAAGGTCGAGTACTGCCATCCCCCCACCAGATTGCCCTTCTCCAGCTTCAGGTAAACCTTGTCCTCCTTGTCCAGGTAGAGCAGCACCCCGTTGGTGGCRGCCTCGCGGGTGACGTCCTTGTCCCCAGCGAAAGCAGAGATCACTGGCTTCCCATTGAGCATCAGGTTCACCTGCAAGAGAGCCCCTGAGATGTTCTAATTCACTGCAAAACTGCCAGAAACACCCTCCTCCTGCAGAAATCCACCCCAGCTCAGCCTGGCTGGCCTAAAAACACACCCAGGAGCAGGAGAGAGAGCAGGGGAAGGCATTCAGAGGGCTCCAGGGTGGGCAGGAGGGAAGGCACAGATGTTCCTGCAGCTCTGGCAAAGCCAGGAGGTGCCACAGCAACTGCCAGGACCTGGCAGGGAGATGAAGGGATCGCTGCAAGGAATTTGCTGTTGGCTCAGCAAGGGGACGTTCAGGAATTTAAAGGCTTTTCCCTCTCACATTTAATTAGGCAGCTCCTTTGTTATYAATTTACAGAAGGAAGTGCAGAATTACCCCTTTTATCTAATACATCACACACCTCTCATACATTGAATGATGAAAAAAGAAGTTTAAATTGCTGTAAAGGTTCCCTGGAAGACACTGCTATRGGGATATAACCAACCCTGGTCTTTAGCACTCTGAGGTACTCGGCACCTGCTGCCAGCGCACAAATTGTTCCAAAAATACTCAAATCTGGTGCCCAGAGCTCCTGTGCTCCACACAGGGAGCTCAACCTGTAGCAAACACGGCTCTTCAGCAGCGTTAAAGTGAAATTCAGAGCTCTCTGTGACTCCTGGGTCATTCATTCTACTGAAAGCTTTATGTCACCCCAGACATTCATGGCATGGAAGTGGTGATGWTTTATCTGAGGTGAGGATCCTGCCTTATTTCTGTTCATCTGAAATTAATGGACTCTACTGCTGGGAAATCAACACCACAGGTTGCTGTAAATGAAGCTATTCTTCCTTAAAATCATATTAAGTGCTCAGTCAATATTCTGTCCTAAATGAAGAGTTTGCATAAAGATTTTTACAATCATACTCATCAACATACCTGAATGGTTTGGCTCTGGTAGACTTTAATCACGTGAAAATTGAAGCTGTAAATTCCTTTCCGTGGCGCTACAAAGACAGACTCCAAGGTGAAAAAATTGCCCACATTGACAAGGATCTACAAACAGAAAAACACAGCGTGGGGGTGAGAACAGGCAGTGAGTGCTAAAGGAAAATACAGATTGGTAACTTTAGGGGAAAATGGAAAAAAATTAATCTACATCTAAGCTGGTTTATTCATTTTCTCTTGATTRCTTTGATATAACTCAKAAAATGGGTATWTATTYRTATTTATAGGACAACTTTACTACAGGTGAACTAAAATGGRAATTATTTCTTATTTTGCTATTATACCATACCACGCATGTTTTTAGAAGGCATTTTTGCTCCTCATTCCCCCAAAATGACAARGAAACACCAATTCTGGGGGTGGCACACGGCTTTTGGCTGAGAAGCAGTGACCAAACCAACCCTGCCTTCCCAAAGAGCCAGGTGTGAGCAAGGACCACATGGACAGCACGAATCATTCCCAGCTCAGCCAGAATTCCTGGAGCTCCTGGCACCTCCCAGCAAAACCTGGGAGCCTTTGGTTGTTTTTATGAACACCAATAATGATTTGGGTTTAATTAAACAGGGAGGGGAAGGTGTGAGATGAGTGCATCACCACATCCTCTGTCATGACTGCGTTTTGCTCTCTTCCCACCTAATTATGCTTTGTTTCTAATTGCTATTTCCARGCTCCTCAGTGCCAGGCGCAGCCCTCGGAAGCCTCTGGGGCTGTCCTCGGAGTTTTGGGGTCACTTAGAGCGCCAGCACTGAGCTGTGTGGCACATCTGGCTCCAGCTGTGGAGCCGATTTGCTGCTGGCTGCAGCAGCGTGTGGGAACGAGAGGCACAYCGGTCTCAAGGAGTTTGTTCTCCCCCCAGGACGGGAGCTGGGGTTAAAATGTGTGTTGGTATCAGCACGGTGATTTTGGTGCTGATCCCAGCGGAGCTGCCCCGTGAATTGCGCTGGGAAAGTTCAGGATTTTCCCCTTAGAATCCTCTCTTCTTCCCCTCCCAAAAGCCGCACAAAGCCTGCACCCGAGATCCCGCTGTCCCCAAGCCCCTCGGGGCGATGCCACCCCGCCGGTGCCACCGCTGCCCCGGGCTCGGTGCGGAGGGGCCGGGGGGCACACGGGGGGACCTCCGCAGCCCTGYCCTGCCCTCCTCGGGGCGGATCCCCAGCTCCGGGCCGGGATGCAGGCGAGGGGACAAGAACCTGTTGATGATGCTCGGGGGACGCTCCGAGCCCGCCGCTCACCTGGTCGAAGTAGATGATGCGCGTCTTGTTGCTCATCTCGGAGGGCTCGTGGTTGGTGCTCCGCACGGCCGAGAAGGCCACCTTGGAGTTGGCCGCCCGCACGGAGATGCCCAGCGGCGAGGAGGACGMGCCCTTGGCGTCGGGGGCCGGGTTGGAGTCGCACACCACCAGGCACTTGCCCTCCAGCACGATGGGCTCGGTGTCGTTCTGAGCCGCGGCCAGGCGGCCGCCCAGCGCCAGGGCCAGCAGCAGCAGCCGCCAGCCCATGGTCCGCACCCGCGGCCGCTCCGCGCCCCGCTCCGGCCACCGCGGGAGCTCCGCGCACCCGCCCGGCTCCTCCGGCCCCGCTGCTGCCCGAGCTCTGCTCTGCTCGCCTCCTCCTCCTCCCACAGACACCGCTCTGTGCCGTCTTCTTCTTTTCTTTTTTTTTAATTTTTTTTTCTTTTTTCTTTCTTGCTCTCTTTCTTTCTTTCTCCCTCTCGCCGGCTCCTCCGGCTCCTCTTTAAATCACGCCGCCAAAATCCGCCCAGCGAGACGCGCGCGGTCCAGAGCGCCCTTTGCTCCCCTCTCCGCRCATCCAAAACGAGCGTGACAGAAAGGGAGGCGGGGGGGAGAAAAAGCCCTCGGGTGGATTATTGCTGGGAGAGAGGAACGGGAGGCGGAGGAGAAATAAACCCATTTGGCGCTGCCATGACCGCCGGCAATCGGGGCTGGAGATCCGGGATGCTCGGGGCGGAGAGCCGGGAGCTTCCCCCGGAGCTGCCAGATGCTGCCTCTGATAGCGGCGGCGGGAGCTGCGCACTCCCCTTCTCTCTCTGTCTGTCTCTCTCTGTCTGTCTCTCTCTCAGTCTGTGTCTCTCTCTCTTCCCCCGCCGCAAATCCCCCCTCCGCCGCAGTTATGTCACACCGAACCTGCCCAGCCCTCACCCGGCGGGGTCTGCTGGGGGTTCCGTGGGCAGGACCCTCCCCTCGGCATCGCCCCCTGCTCACTCACACACTCCCGTCCTCCCTGGCAACTCCCGGAGCGGCTGCGAAGCGCAGGGGGAAGCGYCGGAGCATCGCRGCATCCCCAGTTCWGRAGSAGGAGGAGGAGGAGGAGGRTGGGGAAGAGCCGCAGGCTCCCCGAAAGGCAGCGCCTGAAGCTGCCGGAGCCTCCCGGGGCACGGAGCTCCTGGGCAGTGTTTGCAGCTGGGATCGGGGCAGGACAGCCCGGCAGGAGGGAGATCCTCACATCACACCCCGAGCTCACCGGCGATCCTCACATCACACCCCGAGCTCCCCGGCAGCACCGTCCTGCCCTGGGCATCACCGGGTGCCACCTCGGGGCGCTGCCACACGCCCGTGGTGTGACCTGACACCTCTGGCTGTCATTCATTCATTTCCCTGGTGTGAGCAGGTGCCTCAGCTCAGCTCCCCTGTGAATTTCGAGGTTATTACACACACGAGTGGCTCGGTGAAGCGCTGGCTTCCTGACGAGATCCTTCCTGCCCCCGTTGGGAATAATCCCATGGTGAAAGCTAAACCCACCCCAGGGACTGGCAGAAATGGCACAGTGCTCCCAGAGCTGGCTGCTCAGATTGCCATCCAAACCAAAAAAAGCACCAGTGGTTTGTGAAGAAATATCCCATCTGACCCTGYCCTCTGGCAGGCTGAAGCCATTCCCTGWGTCCTGTCCCTCCATCCCTGTCCAAAGCGTCTCCATCCTTCCTGCAGCTCCTTCAGGCCCTGCAAGGCCACGCTGAGCTCAGCCCAAAGCTTCTCCTCTGCAGCTGAACAATCCCAGCCTTTGCTCCCAGCAGAGCTGCCCCATCCCTGGSATCATCCTGSAGCAGCTCCAGGTCCCTCCYGTGCTGGGAACCCCGAGCTGGATGAGYTTCCCTGGAGTGAAATGGGAATTTGGCCGGGGGACCCCACCCCTGGACCAGTGCAGAGCTGGGCTGTGGCCACCAAGAGACATCAGGGCAATAAATAACACCCACCACCCACAAATCCACACCTAAGGAAGCAGCCTGGAGAGTCCCTGTCACAAAAACACCTGATCCACATCAGCAAACACCTCCTCCTTTTTTTTTCCCCACCCAAACAGAAGGCAGAGAGCTCCAAGGTTATTTGTAATAATCCTCGCTTRTTGTGGCTGAGCTGGGCTTTAATTGCTGAGCAAACTGAGGGAGGTTTGCAGGGSATGCTGTGGGAGAGGTGAGTTGGRAAGTGGAGTTTGTGTTTAATTCATAAGCAATAAGGTTAAATGATTGTTCCTATTTTATCTGACAAAGAATTTCTCAGTATTGACCCAGCTCCCCCTAACAGGGATTTTGTGCTTCTTCCTCTGAAGTAAAAATGAGTAAAATAAACAGCAACAGCACACAACAATGGAAATCCAGTGAGATTGAGCTCAMAGCTTCTTTCCCTTTCTGGGCACACTCTGTGGAAGCCTAAAACTGCCTGCAGTTGGGAGAAATTCGCTGTTTCACAGGAGACTTCCAGCACGGAGGCAGATTTCCGACAGAGGGAAGAGCCACGGGGAGCACCRGGATAAAACACCACGCTTGCATTTACATTTCCTTTCACCTCTCCCCTTGTAAACCAGCGTTAAATGCAATTTCTGTATCAATATTGCATGATCCCTCCCAAATCTCTCCAGAAACAGAACATCCTGCTTTGTTTAATTAGTCCTTTTGCCCGACAAAAGGCAGGAATAATCTGCCTCGCACTTCCTCTCACAATTTGGAGCTCAGGGCCCTCGGAATTTTTCCAACCCCTCTGTGGCAGAGCCCTCCTTCCTCTCCTTGCCTTTCTTCTTCAGCCTAATTACATTTCCCTTCTGTCAGGCTGAGATTTCTTATTTTTGGAGATTTTTGCAGGGAGCTGAGCATCCCCAGCCCCTCCAGCTGAGCATCCCCAGCCCCTCCAGCTGAGCATCCCCAGCCCCTCCAGCTGAGCATCCCCAGCCCCTCCAGCAGAGTCCCCCCCGATCAGGAGATGTGGGATGAGGAGGAACAGAGAGGGATTCCATCCCATAATACCCATGGCAATCCCCACCTCCTGGTCAGGTTTTTCCCGGGATTCTGGCGTCCCTCCAGGGCTGGAATTGCAGCTCCTGMGCTGGCTGCTGTCTCCACCTGGCTGCTGGCCCGTGGCTCTCCGCTGCTCCAACTGTTTGTTGGCCAAACCCAAGACAAATTTGCCTGGCTAATGAGCCCGAGTGGTTCTTAAAAACCAGCCTGGAAGCGTTTTATAAAGTAAATTTCACTTCGTTGGCCAGGGAATAAAATGTAAACAGATCCTGTAGGACTATAATAAAACCTTCAGCTGTGGCTGTGATGAATGGAAGGTTTTTTGGGCTTTAATTCACACTGATGCAGGCTCAAGCCGAGATTTTCCTTGCTTTATTTTAATCTAAAATCCMATTTTCCTTGGTTTTTAAGTAAGCTTTTTTTTCTGTAGCTTGCCTATTTTAATGTGCCTCTCCTCAACCCATCCCATCTTCAAGATTTTTTTTAAACTTTCTGCAGCAGCAGAACGGAGAAATCAATGAAAAACAATTTTTGTTGGGCTGCTTCAGTTTCCCTGCCACTCTGCTGTGATAAATCTGTGCTCTGATGGCTCCTCAGGAAAAGAGACTCTTCCAACTCCCCGTGAATTCGAGAGGTGATTAAGAAAATGAGTCAGCAGGATGCCTGCATGTGCAAAAGGTAAAACTGCTGGGCTCTGCTGACAGCTCTGGCACCTGAGCTCTTTATTCAGCATTTCCTGAGCAGCCAGAGCTCCTCTCTGAGCTGAGCTGAGCAGGCTCCAGCGCCAAGAACCAGGAGGAAATCGGGGTTTCATGCAGGGACTGGAATCCTGTACCTGTGAACATCCACAGCCCAAATYCTGGGAGTGAGGCAGGGCAGGAGCTCTTGGAGTCACCTCAGCCCTGCACCAGAGCAGCCCCAGGGTTTGGAGTTTTCTTCTTTAAGATGAGCGGTTTAAAACTCATTTGTGGCTTTTTTTTCCTAAGCCATCACCAGCAGCAGCTTCTTGAGCACAGGAGGATTTTCTAAAAACTCTTCCAGGCTTTGGTTTTTGGACAATGAGCACCCAACAGGGGCCCTTTGAGAAACCCCACTTTCATTCTCTTCATTTAACAGCGTTTTCCCCTTCTCCTGAAACTGGTTTGGGTTTGAAAGGCATTAATTCAGACCAGAAACCAGCACTCACAAGTGATATCAAAGCTCTTCTGCACAGAACACCTTCCAAGTGACCACAATTTAATTTTACTGCTCATTAATACAAATGAACAGMACTCTGCCTGCAGTTCAAGCAGGAAAGGAATAAAAAAATAAAAGAGGAAAAACTGGAAAGCAAAGTTCAGCCACTGCCCTGGGATATAATTGTCCAGTTAGGGAAGTGAAATTTTTTCCACTGACTCTGGTGCTGGATAATCTCTGCTCTTTGCATTATTGCTTTGAAGAAACCCTGGGAGAATTCTGCCCCTGGGGAAGGATTTTTGTATTTCAGCCTGTGAATCTTTGAGAACCCCTGGTGAGTGGTGCCCCTGTGGGAGCTGAAATCCCTCCAGTGACCTGGACCTAAACGAGCTCCATTTCCTCCAGCATCTCCTGGGGCAGGKTCAAATTCCCTGAGCCATTGGATAAAGCTGTTAAATAGAATAACGGAGAAGAAAGACTTGGGGGAAAAAAGTTTAAAAAAAGAAGGGGAAAAAAATCTTCAATTAAAAGAGACCTAGCAGGATTTTGGAGCTAAAAAACCCCCTGAAACTTATCCTGAGCATCACCAAAGCTGCTCAGGGATGCAGGGATCCTGATGCCATGGAAATGGCACTGGTGTCCAGCATTACCTGACATGATTCCCATGTAAATGAGGAGAATTCAGGCTTTGGAGCTGCAGTCACATCAAAAGCTGCCAGKTCCCACCCATATCCACTCCTCGGATGCTTCATGGCACTTTTTTATTTTGCTGCTGTGACATTTTTCTCTTCCTGCCCATGCAAATCTTGTGTATTGATTAATTTCTATAATTTTTATACTGAATACCTGATACCAGCCATAAAAAGCACAATTTTATCATCCTACTCAGTGGGGACAAAGTCAAATAAAACACTCAGCCAGGTAATTTCTTCATTCCATGCTAAGGTTGCAATGTTTTAATAGGAAAACAAACAAGAGTTTGTTTAAATATTCCCCATTTCCATGATAAAAATGTGGAATTCTTCAGGAATTAGATCCCCCCATGGAAAGTTACTCATTGAAAATAATAATTAAAACTGGGTCAGAAGCATTCAAAGGGAAAGATGGAAAGGAGAAATTCTAAAAGGTCAGAAGTGTTTCTTTCCTCAATAGATGGGAACCTCAAGGTAAAAAAGCACAGAATTGAGAGGCTCATAAGTGATCTGGGATGTTGTAGGTTAAATACCATTTTAAATGACACATTATAAATTGAATTTCTCTCAAAACCAAGGTTTTCTGCTGCTCAGGTGAGACTGGCAAGGTGCTGCTTATCAGTGAAGAAMAAAACAATTAAAAATTCTTTCCTGGGCTCCTCTTCCCCTCAGCTCTCCATAAAGTCTGTGTTTTATGGTGAGACCTCAGCACAAGCCTTCCTGAACTCAGTGATGAAGGAGGAAATCCATCCAAAGAGCTCCTGGGAGTCCAGGTCTGCTGGCTCCCCAAACTTCACCTGGAAATTGGAAATAAAAGAATATTTAATTTTAGTACATCTGAGTGATCTGAACCATGCCCAGGAGCTGAATGAAATTCAGAGAGCAGAGAAAAGTCAAATGCCTCCATTAATGTTCATATTGATATAAAGAAGAAGAGGAAGAAGAGGCAAAAGRAGAAGGGGAAGAGGAGGAGGAAGCAAACTTTGAGCTGTCTGAAATCTGCAGGGAACTGAGATCCAGAATATCCCAAATAAAAGTGATCTCAGGAGTTGTCTCAGTGTTCTGGGTTAATCTCTCTGGCTGGACTGCAGAGCTCCAGCTGAAGAGGAGGAAATTCAGGAAAATCCTGAAGTTTCCTGGCTCTGCAGCTTGGTAAATAAATCCATTCATTAAAGAAAATATGTATAAAAATGCCCTAATCCCAGGACCAGGACATTGCTCCAGTTTCAGAGCTTTTCACTGCATTTCTGTCTCTTTCCTTCATCTCTGACCACTGGTAAATATTTTAACAGTGAAAATATAATATAAATATAAATATAAATATAAATATAAATATAAATATAAATATAAATATAAATATAAATATAAATATAAATATAAATATAAATATATACATATACATATACATATACATATACATATACATACACAATAAATATTATATAATATATTATATTAAGTTTTAGATAATATTTATATTTTTATATATAATATATATAAAATATAAATATTTATATTTATACTGGCCAGAGAAAAAGAAATAAAATCTCTTTTCTTTCTTTTCCTCTGGCCAGTGTAAATATAAAGGAAGTGGGAATTTCTTGTCCTCCTTTCCCTTCCTTTCTTCCCTTTTCAAAAAGAARYGTGGGTTTCTCTCCAYTGCATTTTAACATGACACGTACCAGCACGTTGCCATAAAGCTTCTTCATTTCCTCACATCTTTTTGACAGCTGGGAGAGATCCCCTTCATATTTCTGAATCAAATCCTGTAATGAAAGAAAGCTCCTTAATTTGCTGGAGGAGCAGGAATTAAAACAGCAGCGAAAACAAAACCATTGAGGGGGGAATTTTCATGTCATAAAAATTTCACATTTCACAAAAGAGGAGCACACACACACACACACACTGCCTTGCAAGTATTAAGACATCAAAGACAAAAAAAAGAAATATTAACATTAGAGAATTTTAACTGCATTATGAGATGACAAAACCTAAATCCAATAAATCCAGAGCCACAGAAGCATCTCCAGGCCCTGGTTTCCAGCATGTTTGGCCTCTTTGCCTGTGCAGCAAACACTGCCAGGTGCAGGTTCTGAAAGGGCACAGGCAGGGCTTTAGAAACAAGGCTGGGAATAAAATTTCTTCATTTTTGCTTGTTTGTGACAGCCACATTTTCAACAGCTTCAAAAAAACACTTAAAAACTCAGTGTCCTGCCAGTGTCCCTTCAACAACCACCTCACAGAATGAATTAATTCCRTRWTTATGGTTATTATTCATCCCTTCCCAAGCACAGAGAGGATCCTGCAGACTTCACCATCACYCATCAGGATTTTCAGGCCASAATTAAACTGATSCCACAAGAAGCAGAAATATCAATTATTTACTGCCTCACTTTCTCTCTCAGTCTCCTTCCCAGTTYTCTTTAGCAAAACACCCAATTTTTGGTCTCATTGAAGGAAAAATCGGTTTCACAAAGTGTAAAAACAAACTCCTGGGAGCACAGAGGGACAGCAGAGGTGGATGTGGCCACCCAGAGTGGGGACACCCCAGGGCAGGTGTGAATAGGATTTTAGGAAGAATTTCAGGTCCTGCAGCCCTGGCACAGCTGCCCAGGGCAGKGTCCCCGTGCCTGGAGGGGCTCAGAGGAGGGGATTTGGCATTTGGGGTTGTCCCTGCTGGGTTTGCATTCCATGCTCTTAAAGGGCTTTTCCAGCCTAAAGGACTGGGAATGGTTTGTGGATAATCAGGATGTTGTGATTCCATGACAGGTGGGTGGAACTGGGTGATCTTTTAGGTCCTTTCCAAACCATTCCATGATTCTTTGCTCCTCCCCAAACCCCCTCCTGTCCGAGGGCAGAAGGAATTGCTGCAATTCCACTCTAAAATCCCCATTATCCCCAAGGGCTGCCTGCTCCTCATCCACCGGCCTGGGGTGCAAAACCCAGGAGCTGCAGRAAGCCTGGAAACCCTTCCCACCCTGCAAATGACAGCATGAGGCTCCCTCAGAAGGGGATAAAAAACCATTTCTCAAATTCTCCTGGTTCCCAGGAGCCAGCCCAACCCCCAGGTTATCCCTCCCTCACTGCAGGAGGTTTTGTGGCTGATTTACCTTCAGCTCCCTGCAGAACTGGGACTCCTGGGCTGTTGCCTTGCTTGCTTTGGGTTTAACGAGCCTCCTGCACTGGATGAGGTTCTCCAATTCCTTCTTTAAAACTGACAAAAGGGAAAAAAAAAAAAAAAAACCAAACCAAAAACGAGGAGTTTCATCTGCTATCAGCTCCCAAAGGGTTCAGTGCAAAACCCACTGAGCTCACAGGTCAGGGGACTGTCCCGTGGGGAGCTGGAAATGCAGAATACAGAATCCATCTTATGAAATCCAGCTTCCCAAATCCAGCTTCCCAAATCCAGCTTCCCAAATCCCAGCTTCCCAAATCCCAGCTTCCCAAATCCCACTTACAAAAACCATCTTCCCAAATCCCATCTTCCCAAACCCTATCTTCCCAAACCCCATTTTCTATTTGAACAGCCTTTTTCTGTCCCTCCTGTCGACTCACTGGTGCTGGAGTCCTTTTCAGAGAAGGAAACCATTTTGTTTCCAGAAAGTTCTTGGACTCCAGGAAGTTTCCTCCTGCTGCAATCCCACTCCCATCTCCCAGAGACTCTCACAGCCCTCACTGTGATGGAGCACTGGGACCACTTCACTTTTGTATTTTATGATGAACTCGATTTACCATGGCCAGCACAATTTTTTTTTTTTTTTGCATTTCTAAACCACCTGGACACACTTCAATATTTTTTTTTAATTTTTTTTTTAATTCTTCCCAGCAGCATGGCAGGTTTAAGCATCTCCATGGCAACACCTCACCTCAATGTTTTGAACCTTTAACTCTCTTTACAAASTACAGAGGAGCAGTGAAAACCTGTTCCAAATGACTGCACAGTGCATGGAAATCTGCCCCTGAATGGAGAAACCACATTTACATACCATCAACCTCAGCACTGAGGCCCTTCATGGACGCTGGAAGGGAAGAGAGAGGGGAAAATCATGATCAGAAATATCATTTATCCAGAGAGAACGGGAGTTTGCACAGAAGTTGAAGGATTTTCATTTGTGTTTTGTTGATTATTTCCCCCCTCTTCCCTCCTCTCACCATCAGGCACAGCCTCGAACTCTGCCAGCTCCTGGGGGAAGGTGGCCAGCTCGGGCTGGTGGAGGAGGATCTGTTCCACCAGGGCGTGGAGGAGGGTGAAGGTCCTGTCCCTGCCCCTCAGCAGAGGCAGCTGCAACAGAGCAGAGCAGTCACTGACACCCTGACTCATTCAGTCAGTGAAAAATAAACGAAAAATTACATGAAACATGAGAAAGGAACAGCAGAGGTGCTGAGAGATCCCAGGTGTGTTTGGCAAGAATTGAAAACAACAGAATTAAACTTTTTGTTTTTGCTGTTCCCCACACACTCCTGGTTCATGCCTGGTGTCTAAGCAGGGCTGCAGCTCAGACAATTCCTCCTGCCAAGGGATTTTAATATCAGCATTTTGATGTTCTGCCTCATTAGAGACACAGGGAATTCAGCAGCACAAAGGCAGTGCTGCTGCCTGGAATGGGGGAGCACAGCCTGTGATCAGAGACGTGAGAGGATCCATGGTTCAAGTGGGATTTGTTCTGTGTAACCCAGGGAAGGTGGGAAATGGGAGCTCCTCATTAGCAATTACTGCCACACTCAGGGAGAGCTCATATTAATGGCTGGAAAAACTGAGAATAGGATGGGAATATCAACTCACTTTGGCCAGAGAGGACAATCGGAACCCTTTGGCCACCTCCTTCCCAGCTCTTTCGTTCAGGTGGTTCCCCATGGCCAAAATGTACTCCAGGACAGCAACAAACTTCGGGCTGGACAGCAGCTGCTTGCTGGCCTGGATGTTCTGGGTGATCAGCTGAAAGGCACCAACAGACAGGCTGAAAATGTGCCTAAATCCCTGGGGTCTGTGCCYTCCCTGWGCCCTCCCTCCCTATTCCCACCTAAATTCCCTCCCTATCCCAAGGACATTCCCTGACCAAACCCCTCAGGGGTTTTCACTCCAAACTCCCCAGGACAAAGCTGTGCTGGCACAGTCACCCCAAAAAGGAGTCACCTCCTTTCTGGCTGCCAAAACAACTCCTGTGCACTAAAAGTTGCCCAAATTTCAGGGATCAGGGGAAGCAGAGCCTGGAGCTCCATCCTTCACCTCCCTCCCATTTCCACCAGCTCAGTGCTGTTATCAAAATTCTTAGCACAGTTTCCCCACGAGGAAGAATAATAATTTCCTGTGCTGAAACTCAGAAATTCACATTTCCCAGGGAAGCCACCTCCCTTCTAGGGCTGTGGGCACAGGAGGTGATTTTTGTTCTCAGCTAAAAAACAAATCCGTATTTTTTTTAGCACCACACCTCTTTTCATCAGTCACCAGCATGCAAATTTAAAAACAGGGAGAGGRTGAAGCACATGGGTGCTCTGAAAGCTGCTGTTCAATCATTTATAGCCCAGCCCAGGGCCAGAGGGTGCTGAAAGCCAAGATTCACATGGTCCCTCTGGATCTGAGGTGTTTATTCTGGGCTTTAAAAATAGGTGTTAGCATGCACAAGAACACACTTGGACACTAATGAGCTCTTCAGTGAACATTAAATATCCATCAGAGCAAACAGTGCATGGAATAACTCTCAAACAGCCAATCTCGGGCTCCAGTGGAGGACAGCAGAGGTGCAGCTGCACCAGGCAGGGTCAGGGATCTCTGCATGTCCCCTGTGCTTCCCATCTGTTCCTSCTCTCAGCTTCCCTCTCTGCTGCTGGGGCTTTAATCACAGCCAGCCAAAGGACGAGGACAACTTGGCCTCACTGAACTTTCACATTTTATTTTCATTCCCTYGCAGAAACGAGGGCAAAAACCTCTGGAACGTTTCCATGGTGTGGAAATCCCTGTTTGGAATCAAAGCGTGGATGAAAGCTGGCAGCAGGGTCCAGTCACGAGCCTGGCTCCTGGGTGTTTGATTCCCCCTCCCTCAGGYCAGCCTGGAAAGAGGCAGGGAGGGACTGGAGCCCAAAATTTGCAGTGCAGAGCTGTAATCCTGAGGGGGAACAGCTCCTTCAGTCCTCAGGAAATAATAAATCTCTTTGGGATTTGTCAAATAAACCTCGTCCGTGTCTGAGATTGATTCTTGCAGCTCATGGGGCCAGAACAAAGGGAATTGAATTTTAATGGTGGAATTCACTTCTGTCTTATCACTGGCCAAAGGAGGAGGAAAGTTTAACAACCCCAAATGAAATTTTGAACATCTTTTCCCATTCTTTTCTCCCTACTTTTGTGGAAGTCTCTTTTACTGCCATGCCCACTGGTGGAATAAGGATGATATTAAACACAAAAGTGGGGGGAAAAGAAAATCAACCCCAAAAAGAATCCTCCCAAACTCCACAGCTTTGGAATGTGCACTGGGGTGGTTTGGGCCTCTCTGATGGAAGGGAGAAATTCTGATCACCACCAGGGCTCCTGGTACTCACAGGCTCCAGGTCTCTGATGCTCTCGGGGAGCTCACGGACCCTGAGCAGCAGATCCAGCCTCTGGCCCAGCTGGGGGATTTTACACATCTGCACAGAGTTAAACACAACAAAACAAAACCAATAAAACCTCACAGTTWTACACCAAAACACGCACCTTTCATTGTTTATTGAGCAGTGCAGCTGTGCCGTTGTTTGCCTGATTTCTGTGCTCATTTATTCCTTTTATCCTGGGCCAGAATCCTGKGGATGCACTCAGGCACATTCCTGCAAATTCACTGTGTGCTCCTGGATGGRCATCACTGAAACCAATCCCAACCCTTTCTTGTGAGCAAAACTGGTTAAATATGKATATTTTATAGATGATGGCTTCTAGATTTTGGGAATCTAGATTGAGGTCAGGATAAACCAGTTCCTGCTCTGTAGGAAGAAAAGGAAGTGTGGAGACATCAAGGGATCCATAAATCTCTTTTTGTTCTCTACCTTTCTCAATTCTTCCTCAGAATAATCCCTTTRTACTGATTCTGGGTGAGATTGTAAATTGGAGTTCTGAACAGCAGCTTCTGGCAGTGGTTTYAGCTTGGGGAATGTCCCAAAAACAGGATGTGGTGTCTTTTACCATGGGAACTCCTCACCTCTAACATGAACTGGTCGACCACRTGCAGCTCTGAGCAAGGCCCCTTGAAGGACAGGTACCTTTCTGCATCCTTGGGGGTGGGCAAATATCTGCAAAGAGAAAACTGAAATTAGGAGTCCTCTCCCTCTTCGTTCTGATGAATTCATTGTTCCATTCCTTGCCCTGGAATTTCCCCCTTTTTGTGTGGTTTATGTTTCATATCTATTCCTTATCCTGTGCAGGCTTTTGAACCAGTGAGGTGGGAGCAAAAGTGACCTGCAGAAACCCCTGGATGTCTGGACATGTTCCCATGTAGACAAGGCTTGGAAAGAGCCAGAATGTCCAACTGCAGRGAATTCAGAATGGCAGAATTTTCTGCAAAAGGTAAAACCATGGGACAGAGGAGTTCCAGAGAGGCTGGATCCTTTCTTCTCTCTGTTCTCACAGAATATCCTGAGCTGGAAGGGACCCCCAAGATCACCCTGTCCCTCCTGACACCCCAAAAACCCCAGCCTGGGAGGGTTTCTCTCCTTCACCATCATTTTTACAGGGTTTTTTTACTGGCTTAAAGAGTGACAGCASAAAACAAAACCCACAACTTCCTCCCTTCTGCACAAGGTCACGGATTTTTTTGGAGATTGATGTCTTCAAACGCGCCTCCACTTGGAAAAACAAACACAGCAGCCTTCCTGAGGAGAGCTCCCTGCCTGTCTCAGCAGCCACTGGGGGAATTCTCAGCAGTTCCTCACAAAAATGGGATTGATGTCACCATGTGAGCCGTGTAAAGAAGCTGMAATAAGTATTCAGGTCTGCTCTCTTCCCTTCCTCTTAAAGCAAACTTCTAAAGAGTGATTAAACATTCATGGGCAGAGCTGCACATTTCCAGTGAAAGTCAGGAAATTTACTCTAAGATGGGAAAAAAAGCAAATATTTTAGCACACTAAACACAGGACAAGCACTACGTTGTCAATAATTAATATGACATTTCAGTTGTAAAATTGCTGGGGTTTGAATTAACTCTGTATTGCAGCAGATTCCAATGTAATTCTTTTTTCAGCCCACTTTACCATCAAGAGGAAAAAATGAGCTTTCATTTAAAAATAAGTCAGCTGTTGGCAAATGAGAGGGCGTTTATTCATCATTAAAAATTGTTTGGGGTTTTAAGCAAATTCATAAAAACGGGTTTTAAAAGGTGACAGCAAACATCTTCATTTAATCAGAGCTCTGATACCCTATAAAATTCTTCAGCTGCATTATGCATAGAAAATAAAACCAACAGATTATCTGGAAGGTTTAAAGCTTAAAGCATTAAACAATGGGAGCCACGAGAAAGGAGGCACAAAAAACACGTGAGTGCCTTCCATAAATAACTTTGTACATGAATGCAGCCCTAATGGAATTTGCACAGGGAAAAAGATTCCCGTTTCTCTGGAAGAAAAATTTAGTTTAGAGAGACGTGGAGTGGAGAGACATGGAGTGCTTTGTTGTGAAGAGATGAGGATAAGGAATCATTCAGAGATGGAGAGGTTTCTGTATCAAATTCATCCTTCAAGTTCCAATGAAACCCCACCACTTCCAGYGAGAGCTGAAATTAAACCTGACCATCAATTACAAATCACCCAAGTCCTGATGATTTTTTAGCCGTGCTCTGTCCCTCCCTCYCCATTTAYTSCTCTTGTTTATTTGGGATGGTGGATCTTTGGGACTCTGAGCTTCTGAAGGAATCCCCCTTCAAAGGTGTCAGAGTTTTTGTGTCTCCCAGCTTTCCCTCCACCAAGCTACARACATGAAGCACGAGCAGGACACTGCTGCCTGATCACAGCCTTGAAAATGGAATTTTGGCTTTGATTTGAGGTATTTTTCCCTCTCCAACAGCAGGATTTGGGCACTGTGCAGGTACAATTTGCACTGACAGGGATTTTCCAGTCCTGCTTGGGCTCCTGTCCTGCCCAGGGGCTCTCAGTGAACTGGAGCTCCCCAAGGTGAGATTTCTCCACTGGGACACCCAAAACAAGGACAGAGCTCTCCAGAAGTGCAGAGTGCCCTCCTTTGTGTGGTGCCCAGCCCACCCCAGAGTGCTGTACCAGGGAAACCTGGCAGTGRGGATGCTCCATGAGAATTCCTGTCTGCTCCTTCACTTTTCCAGCCCCTTGGGACTCCAAGCCTTCACTCTGAGATCAATCTCAACTGTTTCAGTTACACTCAAAACTCTTGGGGTGGAAAAAAAAAATCCCAAAAACCCAACCAAACAGCTTCCTTTCAGTGCAAAATCCTGGGATTCCTGGRTTTTGGCAGTAAATAATCATCCCAGGGACAGCATCCTTGAAGCCAGAGAGCATCCCTTGAAATTACACAACACAGAGCAACACTAATCAATACCCCTCACACATCCCTCTGCTGGGAATATTCCCCCTGCATTATTGCCATCAAAGAAAGACTGCAAGGAAAAAAAATAAAAAAAGATGATGATATTTCAAGCTTCATTGCCAYCATCATTATTATTATTATTGTCTGATGGCAAAGAGCCCAGAGGCCATAAATCAGTGATGTCCCAGCAATTCCAGCAGCCTGGAGATGCTGGGCTGAGTGTGCAGGGCCAGGACTGGATCCTGAGTGGGGTCAGKGCTTCCCTCTGAGCCCAGCTGGGAACAGGGGCTGCAGGAAATCTCCTCTGCATTTCCAGAAACAGCCCCGTGGCACTGGGGAGCACCTCCATCCATGCCCAAGGCATTTCCCTGCTGTTATTTCCTGCCCAAATCCAGCACTGTAATTAAATATTTCCTGTTCTCATTGAGCCTTTGGGGTCAGATTTTCAGCTGTCCCCTCAGTGGGGCCATGCACCTTCCACTAGACCCTAATTTAGAGTGGGGTTTGACTGGGAGAGCTCTGGGACAGCCAAAAAACACCTCCCAGAACTCAAAAAATAATTTAAACACCCAGTGTCCTGCCCATGCCCCTTCATACTTCAGAAACCACCTCACAGAATGAATTAATTCCATGTTTATGGTTGTTATTCATCCCTTCCCAAGCACAGAGAGGATCCTGCAGACTTCATCATTGCCTCACATATGAGGCCAGAATTTTCAGGCCAGAATTAAATAGATCCCACAAGGAGCAGAAATATCAATTCCTCACTTCATCTGTCAGTCTCCTTCCCAGTTTTCTTTAGCAAAACACTCATTTTTGGTCTCATTTTGAAGCAAGAATCATAAAAACGTTCATTAAAACGGCCCAAGTATCCCACGGGGACTGGGATGGGGAACAGATCCCACTCCAGGATCCCACTCCTTTCCTTTCTTTCCACATCYCAAACTGCTCAAAAAGACAAAACCCACTTCCTGTGAATTTCCCGTGCCCAAATCAAACAATTCCCCCCCAAAATCACCTTCTGAGGGCTGTGATCTGCTCGTCTGTGAGCCCCCCWCCCTCCTCGTGGATGATGAACAGTTTGTCCTTCAGCTCACTGGGCTGGATGCGGAAGCTTTTCAGAAAAATGTCTGGGGGAAAAAAGGGATTCGAGGGTTACTTGGAAGGAAATGCTCCAGGGAAGGAAAATCACCAAAGGAATCCATGGAGTTTTAGCAGAATTAAAAAAGAAAGCAAAAAAAATACCCCCAATAAACAGAATAAAAAATATTTAGCAGCTGCTGAACTGCTATCATAGGGCAAAAACTCAGTTTTCATATTTTCTTTAACTTGCATAGCAGTAAATACATAATTTCTTTAAATTTACATAGCAGTCATCGAGAAAAACCAAATCTGAGGATGATTTCCTCRTGTCTTACTGATTCCTGCTCCCTGTGTGGTGGAAATTTCTTCTTTCAATAGGAATCCATCAGAGAACTTTGCTTTTATTTGTATTTTCCCCTGCATTGGCCTTTAATTTAGTGTGGAGATCTCTCAGAACTCTCATTTTCCTCTGGTGTTCACCACTCAAAATCTCCAGCATTTTTAACCTGCTGGCATTTTGGAGCTTTGTCTTTTTTATTCATTAATTTAAGGACTGTGGTTTGCAGCACTGGCAGGGAGATTAATCAGAATGCTCAGGATCAAATTGGCTTTTGATCAGAGCAGTGTCATTGTAATGAGGATGTGCCCAAACTCTCCCTGATGAGGAGGAGATGAAGGGAGGGATGCAGAACATCCCAGTGAAAAACGCTGTGAGAGGGACGGGATCAAAGGGAGGGATGGTGCTGTTTGCAAAGCAAAAGAAAGACATTTCCTCAAAGAAACTGCAATCATTTAATRGATAAAAAGTGCTATTACAAGATTGTTTTATCTTCAACAGCACTTTCCCATCACCCTTCCTTTTAACCCTTCAAATTTTTAGTCAAGGGATGCAATAATCCCGAGTTTTCTCCATTTACATCTCCCAATTAAAACTTTACAAGCTCTCCAAAATGCATTTTYTTTTCCTTATTCATATTCATCGAGATGAAATCATTAAAACTTCAGAACTGGCTGCCCCAAATTCTTTACACATGTAACCATCTCCGAGCTTCTCCAGGTTACAGAAATCTTTTTGGAACAGAAATCAGAGTTCTCTTTGAAGAACAATTACTGCTGCTCCTTTARTACCCACCACTCCTCATCAAGGCAATTATTTCATTTCTATAATTCTATATTATAATTCTATAATATTTCATTAGGAGGATCAGGGCTGGGTGCTGAGCTGCCTCATCAGCTCTGGAAGGTCAGGCTTTTGGTAAATCCCACCTGAAACAGGAGAGCACAGGATCCTGTGCACAGCCTSAGCCTTCAGCCAGGGAAAAGCCGAGAATTCCTCGGAATTCTCGGAGCTGGAGCTGCCCCRAAGGCTCCTCACACCTCCCCTGAGGGTTTCCTGACCCCACAGCAGCTCTGCTCTCCGAGTTCTGCCTCCCAACCTGCTCCTGGTGACTCTGCAGCCCACAAAACTGGAGAAACCTTTGAAGTCAGAGGCTTAAATTGATTTTGCAGGTGTTTTTGATGACTTTGAACATTTGCCCCAAGACTGCAGTGTCACAGCTCAGTGGTACAGCCAGGTTTGGACAAAAGAAAAGCAGTTTGGGGATCTCCACAGCATCATGGGCCACCTTTGAGCAAYTGAGCCATGGGGTCTTTCATTACAAAGAGAAAGCACTGCATTAAAAGGTGATTTCCACACAACCTCGTGCAATGGCAGAAAGCACAAACAGCAAACACAGGCAGAGCCCAGCCCAGGCTCGCAGGGAGCAGCTCACAGCCCCCTCTGCCCCTCCACTTACTGAAGTTATGTGCGACTTTTCTGTCGAGCAGGATGTGCTGGCTCCCTGCGGGCTCGCTGCCCGGCGGCACTGCTGAGTCCTGGAGCTGGAACTGCTCGCACAGCCTGCACACATCCACCCTCCTCCTGCACGGCTCACACGAGGCCCACACCGATTTGGGAATCTAAAAATACGGCAGGGACACGGGGTAAACAAAAAGCCAGAGGAGCACAGAATCCCTTTGTTCTGTGCAAACACAGAAAGGGGCACCCAGGTCATTCTGTGGCACAGCTGGATTTTGTAACTATCCATGTCACACAGCAATATTTATCCATGTCACACAGCAATATTTAGGGGGTTTTTTCCCCTTTAACAGTCTCATCCTCACCTTGTCACAAGGAACGACATCCCAGTGAAAGGCTTTGGTTCTCTTGGCTGCTGGGGAGAGGCTGCAGGGCTGTGCAGGGGCAGGAGGGGCTGGTGGCACCTCAGCCCTGGCAGGAGGCAGAGCTGCTGCTGCTCCAGGGGCTGCCTGTCCCTCTGCCTGCCCCTCTGCCTGCCCCTCTGCCTGGGGGCTGCTCCTGGCTGGAATCCCACCCAGATCGGGACTCTCCTCTTCCTGCTCGCTCAGAGGCACAAGGAACTCCTCGTAATCGGCTTCAGGGGAGCTGCACCCCGGAGATGCCAGCGCAGGGGCAGGGCTGCCCGGCTGGCAGTGCCTCTCCAGGAGACACTGCCAGTCCCTGAGCAGCCTCTGGGCAGCCTCTGGGCTCTGCACCGTGCGGGGAATCCGCAGCCTGGAAAGGAGAAACATCACCCAGGGAGGGTTGTGGCAATGGGTTTACAGGAGTTAAGTCATTCTCTGTGCCACCCAAACTCCTTGTGATCTTATCAGAACACCTGCAGTGTTGTTATTCAAACCCTCAGGAATTCACCGAGGCCGCTGAGGCAAAAGCAGGACTGAAATAAGAATGAAGAGCCTGAGAAGCTGAGCATCAAATATACAAAACTCAGATAAAAGTGGGCTCAGCGTGATGATGGACTCTGAGCAATTAAGTGCCTTAAAGGGTGATGGCAGCCTCGTGGACAAGGCTGAAGATCCAATCAAACGATGTGTGATCACATAAATATGCATGCTAGAATCTGTAACTGTTGCTTATTGTAAACAATAAAGCAATTTCTGCATAACCACATCAGTTTACTGTGCAGAGCTCTGTTCCTGCTGCAGAGGTGAGTGACACCCTGCCTGCCACAGAATCCTGCTCTGAGCAGTGACACTCAGAGCTGCCCTGGCACAGGAGCCCAGTGCTGCTGGCTCTGCCTTTCCAGAGTGAGCTGCTCACCTGTGTGAGGTGGGAGAGCTGAGGTTTGGGCTGTGCAGTGACCTCGTTGTCCCTCCTCTCCCCTGGGGACAGGAGCAGGGTGTTCCCCCTGGCTGGGGTGGGGGCACAGGCACTCCGAGCCTGCTCTGGGCTGTCCCTGAGCTCCAGCAGCTGCTGTGGGCAGCATTTCAGTGCATCAGCTCCATTCCACTCGGGATTCCTGCTGAAAACCCTCACCTGAGCAACGGGAGGGGTGACCCACATCATCCTGGTGGCCTCATTTCTCCAGGGTTGTCACCACTGAGATGCTCTGAGCTGTGCTTTGGTAAATCACGAATTCCCAGCTGTAATTACTCACAGGTACTGGTGCTCCCTGGTGTGAAGGGACAAGGTGCTGCAGCCGCTGTCCCTGCTGAGCCCCACATTGCCAGCTGCCAGGGGAACCGTGGCTGCAGGGCTCCTGCCCCCCAGCCCGAGGCTGTACAGGGCCAGTTCTCCTTCCCTCAGCTGTGCCAGGCACCTGCAGGACAAGGGATGGACACACAGCTCACTCCTTCTCTTATTTACACAGCCTGGCCCTGGTTAAAGCACCTCAGAATGTCAATAAAGCTCCACGTTTTTACAGCATCCTCCCTGGAACAGTCAGAAATATCAATAGCAGAGAATAAAATCTCTGAGATGTTCTTATTTAAGAGCTCCTTCTATTCATCTGACACCTAAATAAAGTGTGGCATAAAATCTGAACAGCCTGCCGTGCCCAGTGAGAGGCAAAATTAAACCTGACCATCAATTACAAATCACCCAAGTCCTGATTATTTTTTAGCCATGCTCTGTCCCTCCCTCTCCATTTACTCCTCTTGTTTATTTGGGATGGTGGATCTTTGGGACTCTGAGCTTTTGAAGGAATCCCCCTGTGACTGAGCAGAGCAGAACATGACAGGGGGTCAGAGTTTCTGTGTTTTCCAGCTTTCCCTCCACCAAACTCCAAACAAATCACCAAATTCAGTTCCCAATCATCCAACATCCCTCTCTCTTTTGGAAACCCTGTTATCCCATGGGAACTCATCCTGGACCCCCTCACTCCCAGGAGTCACTGGGCAGGAAAGGGTGAAAGAATTCTGCTCTGGAGGGCTTCCAGCAGAAGTGTCTGTGCCAAAATTTGGGGGAAAGCTCTTGGAATTATAATTAATTGATAATTTAAATTATAATTAATCCTGGAAGAAACTGCCTGAGCATACAGAGCTCCCATTCCAGCAGAATCCTCTGCTTCATTCTCTCCTCTGGAATTCTGCCCTGATCTTTATAACAAAGGTCCCAACAAGAGGCTGGGTTTTACTGTGGGTTTTATTCTTATTTAAGCCTTTTTTTTGTTGTTCTTTTCAAACCCTCTCATTTTTCTGGAGGGTTTCTGCCTTTCTTTATCATTCTGGCAGCTCCAGCAAAACTCTCTTTCCCTCCACTCTCTCCTCAAGGTGTGTCTGGTGGATTAAGGTGTCCTGTGAAGAATTTAAATAAGTTTAGCTACTCCAGAACAAATGAAACATAAAACAAAAATTGCATCTCTTCCCAGACAAACAGTCCCAGTGATAAGAATTGTTTAATGGGGCTGGCAGTGCTATTGATCTCTCCTTTCTCCCAGGCAGGGACTCGTGGTTTAATTCACATCTCCAGGTGCTTCCACCATCACTTTGCCAAAAAAAAAACAAAAATACAAAAGGAGGAAGAGAGAGGATTAACACCAAGAAGAAAACAACAAGGGATCTGCTTCACAAGATAAACAGAAATCAATTTTTTGTTTGTTAACAAACCTGTTCGGTGTTGCAAGGGAACAAATCCTGGGCACACTCGGGGATGGTGCTCACAGCACAGACAGTGGAGCCTTTTCAAAGCAATTAAAGTCATTTTCTGTGAACTGTGAAGGCTTTTGAGATAATTGCCCTGTGCTGATAATTACAATGTGAATTTTTTTTTTTCATTAGCTAGACAGAATTTTTTTTTTCCTCCTTTCTTTTTTTCCTCTCTCTCCTTTGACAGTTTAAGAAATTTCTGGGTGTTCCAGGAGCTGTCTCAGGGAAGGGTGCTTTGTTTGCAGGATGGAGAGCAAATCACTGGATTACTGAGAATGGAGGGAAAAGTCCAGAGAGAAACAAAGTCCCAGCATCAAAATCGTTCTGAGTTATGGATTTGTGCTGCCAATGCTCCCAGCAGGCTCCAGATCCAAAAATTTTGGTTCTTTGGGTACCACTGATGCACTGACAGCTCATGCAGACCAGGCATCTACCTTTACACTTAAAGAAAACCCCTGAATAATTAAGTAATTAACAGCAAATTCAAATCTAAATGCACCCATCAGAAATTTTAACGAAATCCAGAGTTCATACTTCACCCATTCAGGGGAGGCTGAGGTGCTCTGCTGCAGATCCAGCAGCCCCTCGTGGATCACATCACACTCTGCAGCTCTGCCAGGGCTGCACTCCACGGCTCTCTTGGAAGAATTGCTCTGTATGACTCTGCTCAGCAGGTAAATTATCTAGGGAATAAGTGGCAGCAGAGAAAACAAAGATTTTCCACGTTAATTCCCTTGAATAAGACATCAGGGGTTGGATTTTACAAGTACAGAGCCACAGTCAAATGGGGAAAATAAATCAAGATAAAATAACCCAGGTCTTTCTGTGATGCAAAACGACTTAACAGCAATTTGGTTTTTATGCCCACAATCCTAAACCTGCCAGTCTAAGGAGAATTTAATTTTTTTTTTTAAGGGGTTGCTGTAAAACAGAACTTTTTTAATTCCTGTACAAAGCAGTCCAGGACAAAGTTTCTGCTCAGCTTGATGCCTTGGGAAGGCTGAGCTGAAACAGAGACTGGACAGAGCTGGAGAATAAAGCAGATATTTATTGAAAGGCCCCAGGACACCCCTGGGACACCGGAACCTGACCAGGTAGCCCCTAAATAGTGCCCAGCCCCCCGATCACGAGGCCACACCCTCTGTAAGTTTGGGTCCATTTGCATATTGGGGTTTAATTGTCCAATTACAGCTCCAGGCTGTGAAGTCTCACGTCACCCTGAATTTTTAAGCCTTCTGATAAGTTGTAGCTTGGAGTCAGTTTTCCCATGGTTTTTCAGGTAAATAACAGGCGTTGTTTTCTAACCAGCTTGGATGTTTACATTCTTCTTAGTGGGATGGATTAATGGGACAAGCATTAAACATCAAATCATCAAGAACTGGGAGAACTTTCCCGAACAAGGGGACAGGTTTAAGGGAAACGGGCAGGTGCCC
>CADDXX010000379.1:0-34120 GCA_902810485.1 Alauda arvensis
ATGTCAGAAGACACTGGTGTTTATCTTTCAGAGAATAAGCACCAGAAAATGCTGCACAGGATTCCTGTTCTGTCTAAGCAGCCCTTGTTAACGTTTAACCCTCAAACACATGGTCTAAGTCTGAAGGAGCAAAAATAAATCTGTTGCCTCAAAAATGATTTTAGATATATATACAAAAGTCTGGTTTTTTGGACTCAGTATTATCTAGTTTGTACTGCAGAAAACTCCTTTAAAACCCACCATGGTGATATAGCAGTACTGTACATGTCCTAGAGAAATGTTCTTACAGTTTACCTCTATAAAATACATTCTTTGTTTGTAAATTAGAGCCCCAGCCCTGCTGGAGGCTGAATTGGGTAGGCTTTAGCCTGAGAGATACACAATTTGGTAAAAGCAAACCACCAATTCAAAATTAAATTCATGTTTAGAGCAAACCAGAACTCACAAAAGAAGGGAAATATATTGCTTAACTCCACAGAAAGTGTACAGAAGAGTGAACAGTACAATCTGTAGCAGTGGGGGTTGAAGTGGAACTTTCTTTCCTTAGTACAGTAACTGTGACAAAAGCTGGAGCTTGCAAATTATGTATTCCCAGACATGTCCCTAAGCTATCTTTAATGAATGCTCTTCTCATTAATTTAAATGCAGCTAACATGCAGCTAGCTATAAAATAATTGAAGAAGTTCTTAATTTAGAAGCAGGCTCTCTGGTTATTCCACATGAAGTAGCAGAGCTATAAATTGTTAAATTCAGGACAGAGATATGGGTTTTCAGAGATGCATTTAACAGCACTGGGGAAGTTGGGGGAAGGGGAAGAAAAGATAAATGCTCACTGCTTTTTAAAGGAGAGAAGTGACTGTGGATTTGAAGAACTATAAATTTAGTTTCCTAAGGCTTACTGTCTTCCAGCAGAGACTTCATCTTCATGGTAATTAAAGCTCTAGGGGCAAGAGCTCTCCTTTTGTTTTGTCCTTGCACAGCACTGAGGGTAACAAAGTTCTGCAGCAATGAATTGGGGGACCACAGTAATTCTCTAGGAAGAACACTGGGGAGACTATAACATGAATGCAGGTAATACATCATCTCAAGGACATTACAGCAAAGGAGAACAATTCCTTCTTTCTTCTGCTGGTGAATTCAGGAACTTTCTGTGTTTGTTGCTAGGACTCCTGCCGTTCAAAACTTAGCTATGTGCAGTTACCTCTCTTCCCATTCATTTGGACATTTTTCCCTGGGTTCAGTCTTGAGTTTGCTGTCAGTTCCTTTCAATTTCCATTTTAGCAGATATGTGAGAGTGACACAGCATTGTAAAGTAGCTCATGTTGAAATATTTTTCTGTAAAAAACTTTAGATGTAGGGAAGTTCAGAGGTTTCAATACAAAACCATAAAACCTGTCTGCTTCCTTCCTTTGGAGTGTACTCCAAACCATTATGAACTGAAGATTAGGTTAGGACTTCTACCTCTGTGGAAGCTGAATTTAGCTGGCCTTGCTTTTGCAGCATTTTATGTCAGTCTTGTGGAGAAATTATCGAATTCCTCATTTTGAAATATTTGAGCAGAGGGAGGCCTTATAATAAGTGTGAACATGTAACATCCGACATTGGATTTCTACCTCTGTGAATCAAAATCAGTGTTGTAGGTACATCTTGAAAAATGTTAAAAATTAGAACAACTCTGGATTTGCTTTGGTTTTAAAACAAGAAAAAGCCTCACACTTCTGTAGTTTGTTTTTGTAATAAACCAGGAAAAAAGAGTTCAATATAAATCATGTGTGATGTAAAAAAAACTGAGTTTCAGCAAATCTGGCTCCTAGCCTGGCTTTGTTTGACCATATTTGTCTAATGGAAATAACTCAAAATTTAATATTGTGCTGGAACTGCATTCTTAATTGCATGGTTCTTTGTGTCTAAGAAAAAATCCCAAATAAATAAAAAAAACCCCAACAATGAAGAAGTCAGGCTTAATATTGTTAGTTTGATATCCAAGTGTAACAAGCCTATGGATAGCAAACTGATATTTTAGCCTACTAGGATATGTAAGGCAACTCTTATCCCAGCCATGTGTACCTAAACCTGCTTTGGAATGTTCTGTTTTTTCTTTAGGTTCATAAGCTGCTCTCAGCCAAGCCCTGCTGCCTGAACATTGTGTGTGCAGGTGGGTACAACTCTGACCATTTAAATATGGCTCTAAAGGGTGTCTTACACCGTGAGGGTAAGGTAAAGAAAAGAGAATTTGCTGTGCTGTTCAGTGTTAACTGCCATGAAACAATCTACTCCAGACTTACTTCTGATCATCCCTCATGGTGCTGGCTGGCGCTGAGAGAGGAGAAGTCACCCTGTAGCAGTGGGGGTTCCACTCAGTGCTTGGTTGGAGACTTGGGTGTGGAACCCATGAAAAAAGATGTGGAACAAGGTTCTCAGGCAGGTACCAGGAGGGAGAAGACAATCAGGTTGTTAAAGCTGAGTCCTTGATGTGCTGGTTTGTCCCCCTGCACTGAGGAGAGAAGATGTGGGGTAGCTCTTTGAAAAACAGATGTGAAGAGTATTTTAAAAAACCACTCTCTGTGGTTTTAGGCAGGGTGCTGCCACTCAGGAGCCCTCCCTGCTGCATGCCCACTGTGCAGGAATTGGACCACAGGAGGAATCTATTGGCAGTAGTTGCATTTGGATGAAGTTGCTTAAGTTCAGTTTCTGCCCCATTCCCTCAGCTCCTTCTCAAAGATGTTTTATCTGTTATTTAAGAATAGATGTTTCCATTGTGTAGGATTATTCACTAAAAGCTTATGTTGATTTATATGACTTGAAAATTATAAAAATGGTAGAAAATAAAACTTCATGGTTCAAGTCCATTCCAAGCAAGATTAACCTCATATATATACATGTATATATGTATATCTCAATGTAACATGAGCAGGAGTCACCTGTGAATTTTTTTCTTTCTTTCTCTTTTTATTTTTAAACAATTCTCTTGTTTTCAGCAGCATATAAGTTCCTATAAATTTTATAATTTTAGATTTTCTTGGAGATTATTTGAAAAGTCTCCTGGATATACCCAACCCATGCAATGGGACATAGAGCTGCTGCTGTGAAAGTGAAAGAACTGAAGAATTCACAACTGCCACAGAATTCCCAGTCTTTTTGATGAATGGTTCAAAGGAAATCATTGTGCTTATAATTCAAAACCACAGTGAGTAATTCTGAGATTTTTGGAGATTATATTGTTGGCAGTTTTCTCATTCTGGTGTGACAAAATGTCTGACAGTGGGTAACATAAATACAAGAAATAACCCACTGTACTTTTTTTGGGTGTATTTGAGAGCACAACTCCTGTTGTAAATTAACACATAAATTAATGGTTTACATGCCTTGGGAACAGTGCATGAGATTCTGTAATTATTTTTGTTGTACTTTCTTCTTTTCCCTACTTTTTATTAATTAGATCAACTAAGATTATAAATTCTTCTTTGATTATTATCAGGAAAAACTATCTGTGGAATTTGTTGCTTAATAAGCACTCAGAAGAATCAGTATAAGGACTTATTTTTTTTTTCCTGAGAATTCTATGTTGCACAGTTTTGAATTTCCAAAAACATAAGTATCATCTGGTTCCTGGAAAAAATCTTGAAGCCTTGCAAATTTCTTCTTCAGCAAAAAGGCAAAGTTTGCACAAAACAAAAATACTTTTGACAAAGAGAAATGAGTCCCAAAGTTAAATTGCAATATTTGTGAAGTGCATATTTTTACTATAATAATTCTGCTGTGAAAGCAAGTGGTGAAATTGGAGTTTAGAAACCATGGGTTTTAGTTGTTTTTTTTTTAATCACAGCATTCCTGGCTTCCCTTTTTCTTTACAGCTGGCTTCCAGTTGGTTGGGTATTTCACATCAAGCATACTTCTAAATGAATTCTGAAGGAAGACTTGGGAATTGTCAGATGATGGAAGATCACTCTTGACCACATAAAATGGCATTTTTCCCTTTAAGTAGGATAGCAAATGAAAATTCACCTTGACTTGTGTTCAGTTAGACCTATGGCTAGGGAAAATTTCACCTGAAGTGCTTTAAATGGTCTTTAAAAATTCATGATTCAGTAGCTAAAAAGTCCATCTAGCAAACCCCACTGCCTTTGGTCAAAAACTGTGATGAGAGCTTTACATGGCAGGTAAAGCCCTGTTTTTCCATGGGATAACTTGGTGTGTTTCCCACAAAGAGCCTGTCAATGTTCAGCAGGTTCACCCACAAGCTTACAGCAAGGGACATAGTTTTCAACTGATGCTCTGAGTTCAGTGCACATTCTTGGTCATTCTTTGACAGAAACAGTTCATGCTTATTTAGGGTCTCATGGCATGTGGAGCACTGCATATATTTAGAATGAAATCCTTTGGAGTCCCCATGTAAATACAGCAGGGTTAATGTAAAGGCACTAACTCTGGTCTTTCACATGCTAGTAGGATCCACTGATCAGTACCTTTGATCCAAACCTCTTAATGACACTTTCCTGAACATTCCAAAGCTACCTATTTTTGCACTGACATTCTACACCAGAAAAGGTATTTTGGTGTGTTTCATATCCTGCTGTTTATACACACACTGTGGTAATTTCTGCCACAAGCCATGTTTCCACTAACTGTGAAAGAAATGTGTGATTTGTGCTGTTCTACATCCTCATTTGGAGTGTTCCCTCATGAAATCCAACTGCTGAGTGCTGAACATCCTCACTGAGAAGAGCCTTGTCTCCCTCTCCAGCTGGAGCATCTCCCCAGCACTCAGTGCTTTGTGCTGCTGTGGGGCTCCAAGGCTCTGTCAGGCCCTGCTCTGCCTGCCCACCCAGCTCCAGGGGGGCACAGAGTGCTGGTGACAGCATTTACTGTGCCCCTCAGGCTGGCAGGATCATCCTCCTTTCCTTCTAACCTCTCAAATCACCCTGCTCTTTAGTGCCTACACACCTACAGGCTTTTCCCCAAGGCTGAGATACTAGCTAATTCCTATTAGCTTGACCAGGGTAACTAAACCAGTTATATATTATCAGATAGCATTTTTCAGATTTAGTGTTTTTCCATTTGTTTGGTGTTTGTTTGGTTTGGTTTTGGTTTGTTTTTATTTTCTTTATTTTCTGTTTTGTTTTTTTTTAGAGAGGGTGGTGTTTGGGGGAAGTTTGTTTTCTGTTAGAAGTGGAAACCCTTCATTATAGCAGCAGTCCCTCTGCAGATTGCTCCAGTAGTCAGTCCTGATCCTTTATGGAGTTTTGAACATCCCAGAATAAAAATAATCGTTATATTAAATAATCTCCTTATTTAAGCACCAATTATCACTCTTAAGGTGGAGTTTTGTGTGAGAGTTCAGTCTGGGTGAAAATAGATGGAACAATGAAAAGCACATCATCTCTTACTGCAGCCAAATATTTGTAAACTGAAGTTGCTGAGAGCATAAGTGCTAACAGTCATCTTGCAAACAGATGGGACTGTCCTGTGCTTGTGAACTTTTGCCCTAGGAAGAAAGAGGGTAAAGAGGAGAAAGGACAAGAAATGCTTAGTAACTATTACTTATTGCACAGTATTACCTTGCATTTATTGTTTTGCTCAGGCATATGTGTATGATATTCATCAAAATAGTCTGAGTAATTCAGATATAACATGTAGATATAATTTTGGAAATTGCCACTGGATGTTTGTATTGTTTTTGGGTTGGTTCCTTTTTCTTAGTCACAGTACACAGTGTGACAGAGTGGTCATTAGCCTATTAATGATGACTTAGATCAATTTGCATTCTATAAACAGAAATTTACACCCTGTAGTTTCAACTGAATGGAGAAATCATTTAAAATTTGCCATAAAGGGCCTGCACTTTCTATATATATCTGCATTTTCATATAAAGTATGTTAAAATCTACTCTGAAGTCTTAAGAAGTTAAATTCATAGGGTCTGTGAAGGTGTCTTAGAGTGGTCTAAAATTCAGATGAGAAGGTGATGTACTTAAGAGTAATCACTTCTCTGTGCAGTGATGTTAAGTGCTCATCTACTTTAAGGCATGAACTTGGTTGGAGAATATTTTAACTTGGGATGGTTCAGAATTCCCTGTGCACCTTGGCTGCCATTAATGCAGGATGTTGGTCTTCACTGATAGATTTTTTTTTTTAATATCCCTGTTCAGAACTGACAATATCCCACCATTTCATACCCAGTGAAATCACTAACACTTCCACACGTGGTTAGGAATGAAATACTTTTTGCAGAGGTTCATACATGGAATCTATTGGTGGGTTTGTTCATTCATGTTGTCTGAAATATGCTTTATTACTTTGCAGCATCCTCACAGGCTCATCCTGTCTGTGAAACTCCATTGCCACCATTCCCCAGCCATTACAAACTGTCCCCAGGCTTTCACCATAACCCCTGAGACACAGCCAGAGCAAGTCAGCTGGGAATGATCTGAAATGACTGCCCAAAACAGAGATACTGCTGCAGTTAAGGCCTCCTGCTGCCAGTGCAAAGCTGCCCAGCCCCAGGATACAGCCCAGGAAGAAGCTGCAAACAGCCTTTCCAAGATTCCCAAGTAATCACCAAAAGTAAGTGCTGCTTTAAGATAAGGTTTAACTAACTTGACTTTGGATACTGCTGCCTCTTTCATAGTTCAGTTTCTAGTATCAAACTCTGTGTCTGTGTTTGTTTCCATGCTCTGTTTGATATCAGGTCCACTGCACCAAAGAGCATGAATATTTTAGGTTTTAGAAGAGTGCTATGTCTAAAACTTTTTATGCTAATGAAACCAGCTCCTTCATGGAATACACAAGGAAAACACTTGTGTAGTAGGAAATATTTTGTATAAAAACTGTTGGGTCTTAATCATTTAGGGGCTTGGGTGACCAGTGACCCCTGGTTGTTTCCAGTGCAGCCTGGTCACTGTGCCTGATGCCATGGGGGGCCCCTCTCATGTTTGTGTTTTCATTAACAAAGCCCTACGTTTACATTGGGAAGATTTCCAACATTGCAGACTGCAATGAGAATGAAATATGTTGAGCACAAACACACACTTGCTGATATTGCAGCCCCTCTGTGGAACATTCTGCTCATGTGGATGAGCATACCTTCTTCAAGAACTTCATGACAAAGTCTGGTCACTTGTTCAACAAAAGGTAAGGTTAAAGAAGTTTAAATTGTGTCACCAGGCTCAGGCTTTGTGCCMAAGTGACTCAGGTAAGCACAGAACAGCCATTAYGTCTGTTTTSAGCAGGAGAGGCCCAAGAGGGTGGGAGRTTCARTAAAGAACATTTGTAAATCTTCTTACTTCCACTCTAGAATTCATAAATTCCAGTAGCACAGATGCTGTTAAGGGTGCTCTTAATAAAGGATTGATAACTTGTAAGCATTAGATAAGTTATCAGTCCTAATTGTGTATCTAAGAACTCTAATAGGCAGAAACAAAACAATTTCTAGCCAGCAGAACTTCTGAGAAAGTTTTCAAGCTTATTGCTCTAAATAAATGAGCATTTTTAAAATACAAGCAAATGTTTTGAATTAAGGTCATAGCATTGAAAAAGTAGTTACCAGAAAAGTGGAAAAAAGGAAGTTACTTTCTCTGGCTGGACTTCTTATAGAAGACAAAGCATTGATTACAAAGGGTCGTTGACATGATGGCAGAACATGAAAGAACTGCATTGAGGGTTGGAGCTACTTCCAATAACACAGCTGGAATGACTTTAATAGAACTTTCAAAAAAGCACTTTGAGTTTTTTGGAATTTGCATGTTCTCTTGATTTAAGGTATATTAGAAAGTTCTGCAAATATATTCAGTACCACTTAGCCTTATAGTCTATAGATAGCATGACACAAAACGTTTATTTCCATGGGAATAATCTTATGCTTATTTCATTGTGAGTTTTAGGTGAAAGTTTGTGTTTTTTGGGGTTTTCTTATATGTGCATGTGGTTTAAAACATATTTATGAAAATACAGTGTAAAAGCTGCTCACGTGAGCACTTGATGTTGGGAACGTAAATAAAAACAAAGGTTGAGGTTGAAAACAGTGTTAAGATCTTGGACAGTGGTTTCTTGGAAATGGCTTTACCTGTTTGAATGTAGAAATAAGAATGCTAATAGAAACTCCTAATGGTTCTAGTGGGCTGGTACATATTGTTTAGAAGGTAAGAACACAGGTTGTGTYAGTATAATACTGCACCAGTTGTGACTGGCCATGCCTGGGTTATTCAAGCCCTCTCCTTCATTTTAGCCAGTGAGTTTGGCTGCTTATCAGGAAGTGACTTCAGTAAGGAAGCACAGTAATTCAGTTATCAAGCACTCCTTTTCTTACCTTTCCAAGAAAATRCATATGCACTCCCTGTAAGAAAAGCATTTATTTACAGCTTCTTGTCTTTGATAGCTCATTGTGTTGCACGCAGCATGATTCACCCCAGAATGCTCATCTSTCATGGAGGGTGGGAGGAGGAGAAGGAAACATCCCACCACCACCTAAAATACAGCATTGCCTTGRAGGCAGTGATACATTTCCAGGAGAAATAGCTCTGTTCTCTGTTTGGAGGAAATTCCTCCAGCCCCTGGGCCTTTTGCACCCTTTGTTCCTGATCACCTTGAGACAAGCAATCAGAACATCTCCAGCTTGGGAACCATATTGCTCCCAGGGCAGCTCCTGCTCCTTGTGAAAAACTGAGTTTGGATTGCTGAAATTGTAATGTGTCCTCTGGATATTAGTGTGAATACATTTTAAGAAACTGAAATAATGATAAGGATTGGAGAGTGTTCAGAGCATTTCACAGTCACTGGTCCAAGTTCACACTCTCTTGTTCTCAGTGAGAAGGAAAAAAATTAATATAAGATTAAATTCACAACATTGCATGAGAGGCAACAGAATTATCACTCCTAAAGGAAAAGCTGGAGATGTCTGTGAGTAATTTTTTGATGATTTTTCCTGTCTTTATTTCACACCTTTATTTAAATTTACAAAAAGTGACTATCCATACTTTGGCTTGGAAAAGAGCAGTGTCAAATCCAGCTGTGTTTTTATTACAAAGACAGGACATCCTCACTCTGCTTTGAGTTCATGCATGGCTTCGTTATGCAGCTATCTGATGGAAGCTCACTGTGTGTGTTGTGGAAGKTGGAAAGCACTTCTTATTTTTTTAATACCATCCCTTTTAGAGGGACCCTCCAGTGGGTTTTGTGGCTAAGAATAGAAAACCTCTCCAATGTGCTTTTCATGCAATGGGCCAGCAAGATCTGTGAGGTAGCCATGCTGCAGGTAGCTCTAAGCTGAGCCTAGAATTCCTGTGTCCACAGCTGGACATTGATCAYTCTGGAGAGAAATACAGGGAAACAGCTAAGGGCACTTAGCTCTAGGAGAGAACAAATTCATCCAAAGGGCTCTGTTGTATGAACAGACTCAAAGTAATTAAAKAAGTAAGAAAGGGAATATTTTCACTTCTTTAAAAATGCAACTTGAAATATGCTTTGTCAGATATTGTTCCAGCAGTTGGTGCTTTTCTGTACTGATTTRAAGAAACAGGCAGAATACCAACTTGTGGCCTTTTGGACTCTCTCTTGCAGCAGATTATGATTTGCCAGCTTCTCACCACTTCAGATATGGTGCTGGACACAGGGCAAATGTGAGAGTGTAGGGATTTATTCAGGAACATAGAAGAGGAAGCAGCTCATGGCAGAGGCTCAGGGCAGCATTGGAAAGAACCAGCAATGTCAGCCTGTAACTAAAGGATAATGTAATTGGTGAGAGTGAATCCAGGGATCTTGGGAAAGGGGTGAGCACGTGGATTTGTGAGCGGGTCCCAGCCAGTGTCCCTTGGCAGGGAGCCCTCCTGGAGATGTTGTGCCTCAGGGAGCTGCATGAATCAGCAGCCTGCCACTGCTGAGGGCTCAGAGAGCTGCTGCTGAGCAGGCTGAGTGCTTTTGTTACTGGGACAACAGGGGTAAACTTCAGCTGTGTGGGACCTGTCCAGGGAGAGAACTGGCACAGTSCAGCTGTGAGCAAAACCGGACTCGTGCAGCTTGTGCATCACAGGCACCAACAAATCTTASTGCTGCTTTTAACAGATGAAGAAAAATATTTGTCATCTAATTGGGTTGGAGAAAGTCTGGAGTCATGGACAGGCCACATTGTTTGAAACTGTCTGAAAAGAGGAAAAAAAAATCTTTTGCAAAAATTATCTTGGCAAAATCTTCTCATTTCCAAGAGCAGACAGATGAGTGTTTTAGATATAAAGCATGACTCACAAATTGAATATAAACCTGGAATGTTTTAAGGATTTGAATGTACTGGCTAAAAGGACAAAGCCCAAAGCATCTCTTTGCTTTGAGTGACATCAGAAAACATGAAAAAAACCCTACAGCTTTCTTCTTTTGCCCCAAATATGAATGCCATATTCATGGATTTTTTAAAAATCTAGGATTATTGTTCACAGTAAGGAGATAAAAAATAACATTATATATGTTAAGGCAGTGTGCTGTTATCTCTTGAAGGGTATTTAAACTGAGAGAGGGCMAGTTTAGATTAGATATTAGGAAGGTGTTTGTGGGTGCTGAGGCACAGCAGCAGGCTGCCCAGAGAAGCTGTGGCTGCCCCATCCTTTTGGGCAGTACAGGAGCTGCTGCAGCTCAGCTCTTGAGAGCTGACTCAACACTGCAGCTCCAGGCTGCTCCTGAAGCTCACAGAGGGTGTTTAAAGGAGTGCAGAAAGCAGCTCCTCTGGAAGCTGCAGGCAGCTGCACTTTGTGCTCAGAGCAGATCTGAGGGCTGGATAGGCACATGTTGGTTGTGAGGGACACCTAAACACTGGCATCTGCACCAGGAACTGGTGATGAGAATAGATTGAATGCACTGGGTTTGAAATGTGCTGGCAAAAGGAAAATGTTAGGGATGAATAAACCCAAGGTAGATTGGTTTAAGTGACAAAAGACTGGAGAGCAAAGAGTATGAGAAATTTTAGCATTTCAGAGTTTTGCTTTTCATATTCTATATTTTTGATATATAAAATACTTTGATTTTGTGTTTTATCGTAGCCTTTTCAAAATAATGTTTTTCCTTACAAAATACTTTTTTAAATTAATAACTTCAACATGTTCTAACAGGAAATTATTATTTCCTTCACTATTTCCTTAATATTTGGAAACTATAATTYAGTAAATAACTTAAAAGGAAAAGTAGTTGTTTGATTTTCTTAGAGGGGAGTTAGTTACTGTATTTCATGGTGGAAATGGAGTTTAGTCTGTTTTATTGCCAGTGTCTGTGCTTTTGTGSATTTGTAARRTACACATTCAGTCAYTCAGATAGAGGGACACACTTCTTGAAGGCTCATAAGCTTTCTGTAGCACCTTCTTTTTTTAGTATCTTTCTTGTATCTTCACTTTCTTTGCCTAGAAAAGTTTTATTTGTGACTCTTTGCTGAATGGTGGGCCATACCAGATCTGGAGGCAAATGGACCAGAACAGTAATTTTTACCACAAAATTATTAAACAAGGACCTAATAGTAGAAGATGCTGATTTACAGGTTCAAAATATGCCCTGAACTGCTGGAGAGCTTTGTTTTACTTCCCCATTTGCTACTGATGAGACAACTGTGCTTGCACATCTGCCAGAGTAGATACTCCAAAGAAAACACTCCATGTTTTAAAGTGTTTTCTTGCAGCATAAATAAAGCAATTTAAGTAAAAAACTCCACAAACCTGTTTTTATTCTGGAGGAATAGTGTTCACAGTGGGAGTTCTGGAATAGCTGTGGTGGTGAACTGCCAGGGTATGAAGGGAGCACTTGCTGATGGGTACTGCAACAGATTTAAAGTAACCCAAAACATTAAAAATTATATTAGCTGTTGGAAAGGACATCTTGGCTCTTAGAACAGAGCCAAGATAGRCTAAAAGGAGGCAAGATAGCTAAATAAACTAAATATTTAAACAATAAAAGATCACAATAAGTTTAGCCCTGTTCAAATTCACAGGAGAGGTGAAGGTCTCACGAAGCTTTTTTCGTGCAGATGTTCCTTTGTGGCTTAGAGGAAAGAAGAGAGGAATCCAGCATCAGGCAGTGTCAGCTGAGAAAGGACCCCTGAACAAGTTCACTTCCAGGAGATTCCCTGCACTGACAGGTAAAAGTGGCTCTTGTCATGTGTGTGTGTGTCTGAGTCTCTGAGCCCTGGCAGGGCAGATGCTCCTGTGCAGGTGCCAGCTCCTGGGGACTGCAGCCTTCAGAGGCACTCACACTCATCTGCACATGAATTAACTTGGAGCCTCAAAGCAGAGTGCAGTGATTTTAATGACACATAGTTGGAGAGGCTAAAATATTGTAATTTCCTATCACATGACCATGCTGAGTATTTACAGATGAGGAAGGGAGCTTGCAAAAATATAGTGACAAGTTCAAAGGGAATGGGGAGAAGCAAAGTGCTTTTTGCTGAATTTTCTGTCATCACTAAAATGAGAACATGTTGCTCTCACCATGAGTTTGTTAGTGAGAGGATCTTCTGTTCCTGATTTTTAAACAGTTATTTACACTTCACATGAGGCAAAGTCTGTTGGGCYTTTCTCTGCATTCAAAAGAACAGATTAAATCATATTTCATGTATATTTAGTATGTCCCTTGAGCTGCATTGTTTGGAAAATGGAGTGTGAAAATGGTGATACAGAAATACCTGCCAGCATCCTCCTTTAAATATAAGCATCCCTCTTATGCAAGGAAGTGTAATTTTGGACCTGTAATTATCAAGCCAGTGCATTATCTGCACTGCTCATAATCCCACTGGGTCTGCAAAGGAGACTCACTGCAGTACCCTGATGATGATGGCAATGAGGCAGCAGTGATTAAAGCCCTCTAATCTTAGCAACAAAGGAACACATTTTTGTCAGGTACCCCTCTGTTCTTTCCTATTATGCCTTGAAGTCAGATGTACATACAGTGATTTCAGTTCATTATGGGCCTGAAAACATAACACCAAATGCCAGGAAAAGGTAATAATTTCAGTGTCAGTTTTCTGAAGGCACCATTAACTTGATTTTTTCATTGTGTGTTCTAATGTACTTCAGAGAATGTTTTCTCCCTTTGTGGTATCTCRCATACTCAGTAGATGCCAATTATTTGTGACTTGAAGAAAACTTTGATTCTGTAAGTGTACCTGACTAAACACACAGCATGTCCATCAGAATGCACAGCTACCTTACCCTTGATTGGAGAACACAAACCCATCAAGAGTTTCAAAACCTTCTGTTTTTCCTGCCTGTGGGTGATAACGCACTTTCAGAGGCTGCTTCAAATAAGTGCTGTAAAACAGATGTGTAGGACTTCAGCAAAGATAGCACAGAGCCCATACAGGAGAGTTAGAATGAACCCAGAGTCAGCTCYCAAATGCCAAASGARTTGCAGTCTGTGGTCTCACAGTGGTTGTTGAGAAGTKGGAGAATGGAACATGCCAGAAAGGTGYYCCATGGGCAGACTGCAAGGATGCTGCTGCTCTGTGAATATGAGAACAGTGCTAGTTCAGGGAGTAGTGGAAGCAAGCAGGGAAAACYTGTTTCTTACATTTTATTTATTTAATGGTGCACACCCACCTGTGTTTAACCCAAACTCACATAGTCCTCTCCAGTTTAGTTAGTCACAGTTCACTGCTAGACTTATCATTCTATAGGTTGTTGCTTTCAGATGCAACCAAGAAGACATTTTTAAGAAAGAAAGTATTTTCAACCTGTAAAAAGGTTGTGCTCACTTCAATACTCTTAGGATGGTCTGGATGTCCCATCCAACCAGCTTCACTGAAGTCTATGGCAACTTTCCTGTGTGGCCTAGACAAAGAGATGGTRTTTAATTCTGCAGTAAATACCTTTGACACTAAGTACTGCTGTAACAGAAATGAGAGTGATTTTGTTGTCATGACACTCGTTGGGAGCTGGGCTAGATGGCAAAGGAATTGGTGTAGAATCAGTGTAGATAAGGTGATACTGTGTTGTGCATAAAAGAAGGGAAATTAAGGGAAGAAAAGGCARAAGAGATGTGTGGAGTTGCTACCCCTTCCTTTTTGCTAAGTGTATGGCCTGTGCCCACTGATGCTGATGGAGGAAGCCCCAGGCCCCCTCTTAATTTAATTTTTCCTCCCATCAGCATGTCTGTGTTTGAAAACCAGTGGGGATGTCTGCAAAGAGATGGATGTGCAATTTCTCTTTATTCTAAGTACAATTCTTTTGCAAGGGCAGAAGAGAGAATGGTTTTGGAATTCTTAAATCAGAGACAGTCCATATCTGTACAAACATCTTTTTTGATTCACTTTCTCTTCAGTTTGCCCCCTTTTTTTTTTCTGTCAGTTTGTTTGCTCCTTTTTTCTTTTTTTTTTTTTTTTTTCCCCCTCCTCCCTCTTTTTGCCTTGCCTTTTTTTTTTTTGGTTATAATCACAGAATGTTCTGAGCTGGGCGGGACCCACAAGGACCACTGGGTCCAACTCTGGTCTGTCCARGATTGAACCCATGGTGTTCTTTGCTCCCAGTGTGCTCCTACTGTCTCTGTATGTTTGGTACTTCTGTGCTTTATTTATTCAGTGCTTCTGCTGCATTGGCAAAGGATGAATCCTTAGATTTGTCTGGCTTTCAATTTGCAGCCACCAYTGCATGCAGGAACTGCTGGGGATCCCTGCTCCTATCAGCTGTTACAGCAGCACTGAAAGGTGCCCACAAGGAGTGACTGAGGAGAAAATCAGAGATTGCACAGCCCATCAAGGAGAGTCCAGCCAGAAAGCAGCTCTGTGCAGTCTGCCTTGCAGGAAGGAGCAATGCCAGTTCTTCCCCAGTGCCAGAACAACTCTGCCTAGGAAATGAGTGAGGTAAAGACTCTCTGAGGCTGCCCTTCCTTCATCCCTGTGCCATGAAACTCGGGAGTGCTGCTGCTGGCCCTCCTGCACAGCTGGGAGAGGATGCCAGGCTGCAGCAGTGTTACCTCCACTTTCCAAGGCTTTTGGAGACAGCTGCTTGGAAGGAAAGCATCTTGCAGATCACAGAGAACTGCTGGGGCCTGGTCTTTGGTGAGTACTAAGAAATGGGAGGAAGATTTTATTTGAAATAATGAAAAATCATGCCAGCGCTGGAGAAATACTGAGATCTAAGATGATGGGACAGATGGTAAGGTGAAAAAATCATAGTATTTTGCTGAAACTTAAAAGTGTATTTTATCATTTCAAGTCCTTGTACTTCTAAAAAACCCCTCACTTTACATGGCTTAAAAGATAAGAATCTTTTTCCATTATATAATGAAAACATAATTATTAGTAGTGCTGTTGTTGTCTGCAACAAAAACACACTTGGAGAACTTTGGTACTAGCATGTTTCTATTTTTACTTTCAATATTTTCATTATTTCTGTGAAAGCTTCCTGACTGAACCTTCTTCTCCAAGTATTTTCTACACATGAATTACAGATCATTCTAATTAGCTTTTTAATTACAGCTAGAGAAGGCTAYATAGAGCACTCCTGACTGTTAGAAACGAGTCCATGTGGGGAAAAATAAGAGGTAATTCACTTTAAATGAAAAATAGCTATTGTCATTTGTCACTGACAAAAGGAAAGGGAAACAATTTCTACACCTCATGGCAAATACAGATTTGAACTGGAAAGGACTGTTTGGTTCAGAGTCCATACCTTAAAATCACCTGAAATGTAACTAGTTTTACCACAGGTTTTTGCTACAAAGATTTTGAAGGCATTGATATTCTTATTTTCTAAATTCTTGTAGCAAGTCCATTGCATCATCTGGATAAAGAGTATCCCATTTAGGTTAAATGGAGATACCTTTTGTAAAACAAGGCACTGTCACTGCACTGTGCTGGAACCCATGGAATGGTGATAAACTTYAGCAACCTTCAGGTCATCTCAGACTGAGAGCTCCTGCTGTGAATTTGGTTCCTGTTGCAGATTCTGAAGCATCTCTGGTGGCTGAAGGCCTATAGGAAGCAAACCCTGGAGAAAGGAAACCCCTGCTGTAGTCACCTGCCCAAACTATGACAGAAGGAGCCAGTGCTTGAGGACAACTGGAGTTGCTTGAGAGGAACAGACCAGCCAGGTATGGACACTGCTCTGTGCAATACATGGCTGCAGATCTGTGCAGGAGCCCCAGCCAGAGGCACTTTGGAGCTCTAATAAATGCTGTATTTGGCTCCTATTCAAGGTGAGCTAAGGAAAATGTGATTATTTGTCTTCCTAGCTCTTCTCTGATGTTTCAGGTCTACATCCAGGGGAGTGTAAGGGACAAAGTCATTGTGATTTCTCTAAGTCTATAAATATGTGGTTTGAAAGATAGCAATACTCTGTTTGAAAAGTTTTTATAGCACATTTAAAAAGATAAATAGGCACAGAACAGTTTATTCTACTTTTTGTCCCCTTTGCTCTAATTCCCTCATGTCCAGCAATGTTTTTATCACCATGTGTATTGTGTTAACTCTCCAATAGCTATTTCTGTTTAGTGCAATCTACTTTTTGTAGCACCTAAATATTGTAGTTTCCTGCTAATTGTTTTGTTTTCTGAACTATTTCTATGCAAAGGTGCTGGAGATACAGAGGAGTGTCACAGCAGGGAACAGCTGCCTCTGGACTTCTCTGTGTCAGACACCACCACCTGACAGTGATCCCTGTCCAGCACATGGAGAACCTTGGGAAGGGGTTTCTCTGCTGCAGGCRAACATCTGTCCCCTTTCATTTGCAAATAGCAAGGTAAGCAAATGAATACTTGTGTTCAAGCCTCTTTTCTCCTTTGATAATTTGTGTATGGCTTATGATTGTTTGCTGTCCAACATTGGGATTCCTTGCTGGACTCTGGCTCCAAACCAGCTCTCTACACAGACAGGTTTGCTCCTGCCTCCTTCACAGGGAACACTTAAGACTGTCTGCATCCACCTATGAAACTTGGATTCACCACCCAGCACCTCTGGGCACTTTGTCCTTTGTGGCAATCTTTCATTTTGTTTCTGATTGTGAAATCTGAATTTCCAGGAAAGCTTGTTCATCTGAAGTCTGGAATTAACAATAGTGTGTAAGCACTTTGCAGGCAACAGGCTTTGATTATTTTTTGTATTTGTATTTTGTTAAATTCACATAAAACAATGTAATAAGCTCAAAGTAATTAGCATTAATCATATGATATTTTCCCTTTGTCAGAGTTTTCATTTAGAGTGGTGAATCTTGTTGGGAAGAAAACTTTGAAGTAGTCATTAGAAGTAGGAGTTGAAAATCATTAGAAGTAGGAGTTGAAAATATCTTTAAAATTTAGGGGGCAGTGATAAAACTGAGTTTAATTTTAAAAGAATCTTGTACATCCTTTGCCTCAAATGAAGTTTAAACTCCATGTGGATGAACTGGAATTGTTAATTTAGGGAGAATGGTTTAAAAGATGTTCAAGAGCTGCAGCTGTAGGGTGATTGGTAGATAATTGTAATTATAAACAGGAGTCTGTCACCTCTGCACTTGCAGTCAGACTCATTTGAAGTGGATTTTGTCTAGTTCAAAATGAATTTTGTACTTCCTTGTCACACAGGTGTTTAGTGTCATATCATTATCAAAAGCTGAAGGTTTGGTTTAGAACTTTGATTTCAGTGGTGGCTGCCATGCTAGGATCCACTATTGGAATAATTGGAGTATTTTCCAAGGCAGTAATCTTTGTATCTTGCAGAGAGCAGAATGAGATTCTGTGTCAATACTGCTGGAAGGCTGGTGAGTTTGTTTCAGTGATTGTGAGGCTACTTGTGCTATCTTTAGAATGATGTGGAAAGTGTAAGGRTCAGTGTTCAGTCTGAGGAGGTTAGGATGCTGTGTTCAATTTTGCTGTTTCATTGCTTTTAGGCACCCAGACTCCATTGGAAAATGCTACTGTAGCTATCATTTGTGTTCCTTTGCTGCTGCTGCTGGGTGTGAGTTACAATAAAGTGCTCTAAGGAGCAGCTTCTAGATTTGGGGAYTGGATTTACTTCTTCTCTATAGTTACCTGTGTAACTATATAGAATAATTGTCAAATGGAACAGTCTTAACTCTGTACAGACAATCACTAAGTGGGAGCAATGGTTACACCTAACAGTGTGAGAAGAGCCTGGGACAATTTCCACTGCCTGACATTTGGTCCTAGGAACTGCAGAGCAAAAAAACCTACCTGGAATTCCAGGCTGCTGCTGAGAAGTCATGAAGAGAGGCTGGTGCAGTTTTTGGATGGATATTAGCACACTTTACATAGGGGTAACAGGCAGACAGTARTATTAACACCCAGTATTAAGATGCCCTGGTGTGCCTAAATATTGCTTTGTTTTTTATTTGAGCTCAGGTCTGCTCATCCACCTCCACTGATGGGCTGAAGAAGATACACAATTTAATGTCTACTCTGCTGTTAGTTCCTGAGGAAACAGACATTTTTGGCTTAATGTAAGTAAGTATTAGTAACTTTTTATTAGAAGGTGGATTCAGAAGACAAGAAATAGGAAACTTCCAGGTMAATAATTTTATGTCCAGTCATSTTGTATTAKCTGTACAAGCTTCCTCCAGAAATTCAGCASTCTAGTATTAAATGTAAGTATTGAAAAACACTTAAAACCAGAATAATTGTTAGTAACTCTATGTAATTATTTTCTCCCTGGGTTAATATTTAACTAGCACAGARTTAAGACATCTGTGAAAGCCAATTTAGATCAACTTTGTTATATTACATCACAAGAGAGATGAATAAATGGAGTAATATTTTATTGATCAGAAGCAGTACTTCTCTCAGCAATTAATTAAAATGCATGACTCATATGCAYGAGGTGAAAATGAACAACTAAAAAAATAACTTCACATTTTTTCCATTTTSTTCTTAGTGTAAGCAATAAATACAATGCCATAGCTTCTATTAATCTTATTTACATAGTACAATAAATGAATGGTGCCTGGTTGCCAGCCCAAATGTTTCTGGACATGACAAGGTGTACTTGTTGCAGCATTTCTACAGCCAAATACTCCTGTAGGTCACCACCATGAACAACTGCAGAACATAAATGCCAACAATTAACAACCAACTGAGGGACCCTGCAATGCAGCCATTTATTAATTGAAGACAGTAGCATTAAAAACAGACTTGTTCTCTCACTGAATCATAACATGCTGGTGTTACACATAACAAATAKAASACAACTATTGCTGTAGCCCCTGTAGATTGATACAATAAATCCTCACTAAATTAAAAAAAAGAGAACAGCAAACAATAGCAGGTAATAAACAAATAATACTCTCCATGTTSAAAGGAATCTCACAGCCCCACCAACCAAGAGCTTGCTTCCATCCCAGAGAATACAGCTATGGACTACAACATTCTGGAAAGCAGAAAAGAGCCATGAGAAATCAGCWTAAGGATTTGATTTCAACTTAAGGTGGCAGAAAAACATTGTAAGAAGCAGACCCTTCTCTTAGCTACATAGAAATTGAAAGAAGGTGAGGTAGAAAGACCAACTAAGGAATTGGTATTTTCCAAGGCAAATTAGAAAACAGATGATCTAACCTCAGCAGGAGAGGGAAAATAGAGCTCTGCTATACCACCCTTCACAGCCAGGAAGATTTCCTTGCACAACAAGCTGGATATGTGAAGATGGGGGCTGTGTGCCTAGAAGGGAGCTGTGAATGTCCACCTGGAAGTAGGATAGTTTCTGTAAAAAACACTTTTCCCTCCTTAATTACCATGACAAGTTTCTCTAATAGAGGACAGAGGGCAATTAGAAATATGTATTAAATTACARACTCTATAGTCTGTTAAATTTGAACTGCCTCTCTGAGAATGAAGCCTAATTAAAGTCTAATACTGTCTCACACTCTAAACCAATATCTATGTGTTAATTACAACAARAATCCACCAGGTACCATGAAATAATTGTCTAATAATTTGCCATGAATGGCTTCCAGCACATTGAAATGGACAGACAGCTGTCTGGCCTTGRAGTCTCAGTGGTACCTGCAGATTCTGCACAGGGAACTCCAGACAGATCCACAGCAGCAGATGATCTGGTCCCACAAATGTAAAGCTGCTAYACAAGAGCAGGGACTTTCTGCACCACTGCTATCTTCAGAACATTGCACACATTGAAGTAACACTACAAAGATCAGCAAAGAGAGTTGTAAGTAACCTCCAGTCATCCTGTATCAGACATTGGTACTGTCACTCTTAACATCTGACAGACTCTGACAGACCTCACAGTGTAGTGCACCCTGCACTACACAGTCCAACAGATTCTTCCAATCACTCCCATCTACTGACCAGACAGCCCTGCACAAGAGSAGAAATCTTCATTTGTGCATCCTAGCTGAGATTCCATACTGTGAAACTAAATCATTAATAAAACACTTTCTATAGTTAAACTCCAGACATAAGAACTGTAAAAAAACCTAAAGCAAGGTGCAAGTGGCATGAAGCTGCCACATCCTCCTAATGTTCTCTAAGTACAAAGCATGTAATGCCTTATGAAGTCACAAAGTAATAAACACTGAAAATTACCTAGACACTAATCAAGCGTAGAGGAAAGCTACTGACAAAAATGCTTAAAAGTCAAGGTGTTTTGTATACAATAATTTTGTTTGTATACAATAATGCAAAATTATTTCAAACTGGTCTCAGAAAGAACTTCTTCCAATTTTTTGACTGGACTACACGCACCAGAAATATGTTCATTAGCAAAACAGTCTGTCACAGTTCTGGCATCTACTTTTTCTTCTAATTTTGGTTTTTCCCCACTTCAAGTAGACTTATCTACAAATGAAATGGATAAAATTTTTTCTCAAACCTTTAATTTTCAGTGAGCTCACCTCGTTTCATGCCCTCATTCTTGAGCATTTCTGTCATTTCACTTAATAAAACTACTATTTCTTTAAAGTGAAAGATTTAACAAAAATATAAATTTCTATAAAGACACATTTTCTCAAGACCTTCCTGACAACCTCCTACTTTTCAGTGAGACCTTTAYGCACCAGCAGAACTAAAGAAACAACATATAAAGTATTGTTCTTAGCTAATTAATTGAGACAGAGATTCAGAATCAACCAATCCAAAATAACAGTGTAATTCTCAAGCCATGAAGTTTTGAACCTTCATAATACAAACTTCATACTGGATTTTCCAAATAATGAGAATTACTAACATTAGTCTGCTTGATTAGTCTGAGTCTCATCTACTGGCTTTAAAGGCAGTGTATCCTGTGCACTGTGTTCAGTCCTGCATGGTCATCACAGTCAACAAAAACAGCCACTAAATAAACCAGAGCTTTGCCCCAAGAATGAAGGAATAACTTAGCAAGCATATGGCCAGGCAAATACATCAAAGTAAAAACAGAACAATGCTACAAAAAATCCTGTACATSATCTTCTCCAGCTGAGTAACTTCCCTAAGCACACAGTGGAGCTCCCCCAGCTGCAGTCACTATGAGTGWCTGGAGGGACTTACASTGACTCAGGTTACTCCTGTGCTCTCTGGCAGTGAGGCCTCATCAGTCTGGTCTGTTAAATCCAGAAGAAACTTCCATACAATTCAGGAGAGTGAGACACTTTTGAATGTCCTGAAATAGCTTAAATAAAATTGCTCAAATCTTGGTGCAAGATATTACATTGCAGTACAAAAGTACATCAAGGCACACACTGGAAGTGGTGTCTCTGTGCTTGCTCTAAAACAGTGGGAAGAAAACGAACTGGCCAAACTAAAGCAAAACATCAATGTCTTCAACCAAAACAGCAGTGTCTGTCTTTGAATCTCTTACCTCAGGCTCCCTGTCAGGATTTTTTGACAGCCAAACAAATGTTGGCCCAAAAAAAAGAACCTGGAAAACTTCTTGTTATTATTGCACCTACTTAAACCATTTTGCTTTGCTCTAYTTTAGGTTGAATTAAGACAACAGAGTATGGTATTTACACTCTAAGATTCTATAGGCAAACGAAGTGGCTTTAACACAGCACAGTCTTATACAAACGTCCAAGAAAATAAGAAATCCTTCATTGATTCCCTTTGTACAAAAATTTGCCAACTTTGTCTACACAGTAGAAACTGAAGAGGCAAAGTTTGTATCCTTAGATAAATGCACATACATATATAGATATATATGTACAGATGTCCATACTGTATAGATACACAGAAACACAAACATACCTTCTATATGCATGTGTGCACACACACACACATATGARAAACACGTTGGTTTAGTCTGCATCACTCAGGAGAGTAACATGTCCCTAGGTAGGCAGGTAGGATCCTCTGGCCATGAAGTCACTGAATCGGGCAGGGTGATGGTGGGCACAGGGCCCRGAGCAGCCCCTCAGCCATAGAGCTTCTCAGTCTTGAGTGCCACGCTGTCCATGTCGTGGTAGCCCTTGCCGTTGAGGTGCTCGCTGGCGCACTCGTGGCCGTAGCCGAAGCCCTGCACGTCGCTGATGGTGGACACGGTGTAGGAGGCCGTGCGCATGGCGTCCGAGTGGCTGAAGCTGTGCTCAAACTGGATCTTGTACTGGTTCCAGTGCCTCCTCAGGACGGCCTGCACCTGTGCCCAGAGACAAACAGAGTGTGTGTGAATGCTGGGGGACGCCTCAGGGGCCTCGTTCTTGGAGGCACAAGGGACGTGGTGATGGTGCCTCAGCACGTGAGGCAGCAAGGCTCAGAAAGCCTGCACAAGGATCCCTGCCCATGTGCCAATTAGCACGTGGGACATTCTGAACTATTCACCACTTAGGTAAGCATTATTCCTCAGCAAATCTGCTGTGGAGTAATGGCATTTCACAATTGTAGGGTACTAGCTGCTCAGAAAAAGCACAGGTTACAGGAGGAACAGCAGCCACACAATTTTCTGCTTCCTCCCCYGTGAACCGCAGTCCCATATAGACAGATCAGAAACAGGTGAAAAAGGTAATTTCTGTTCATCCTTATTTTCAAAATATATATTTCATACCTTGTTTTCAAAAGGCCCCATCCTCAGCAGCTGTAAATTCATTTACTCTCAACAAACCATAATTTACATTTGCTMTGATTTTGGCACAAGTCAGTCTTTCCCAATTTCTGACCATACCTTAAGCAAAAGACTAGAAGGACAATTTCCTGAACTCCCCATTTCTCCCAGAACTAAAAATAAAGCTGATAAAATAGCTGGAGGCCCCATTGGTTTCCATGTCTGCACTGAAAGGATGTGGTGTTTGCCATGGCCTTCCTCCCCTCCAGCATGGTGAAACACCTGTGCAYAGTGGAGTGATGAGTGTCACATTCATGACAGTCACACACAATTGGTCTTGCAGGGAAGGTGCCAAGTGGGAATGCTAACAATGGTAACAGCTCCTGCTGTTTTTGCAAACATTTTTCTATGTTAAAAAATAGATTTTTTTTATTTAAAAAATAGGCCTACAGGTCATGAATATTTAATTTMCTTTTCAGCCAAACTTTGCACAGAAAGTAGTCCTAACTGCTAAGCAGTGAACAGTGACTGCCCCAGTTAATTGYTTATATTGTGGGTAAATATTTTTAGGATTTTCCATATGTCTTCAGGGTTTATGTTTGCTYTCCATTTCCCTCACACAATGGCTCCCTTTGTCTAATTTTACTCTGGCTTTAATAATGAAAAATAAAAATAAATACAAGAAAAGGGATGTAGTTTTTAGACTTCCTGCAGTCTGGTATCTGAAACCTCYGTTTAAAGGAGAACTCTCAAATCCTTTACAAGGAAATATCAGAGAGTAAGAAAAGATATCAACAATTAACATAACAAATTAGCATTTCAGGGCAAATGAAGTGCTCTCTTACTGTTCATAAAAACTTTCTAATACACTCTAAACATCTAAACACAAAACTTCAAACACTGAGAAATCAACTATCTTAACTAATACTTTTGAGTTTCAGATCTTTTTGCTTTTCATATAAAAATTCTGTATTTCTTCAGAGTCTAAAGGCAGWCTTCTTTCAGCATGGGAAGTTTTTGATTAATTAGTATATTATAATGCATAACACAGAACCTTAGAACAGAACCAATACAGAACCTTTAGTCTTTGCACAGGCTGAATCCATCTCCAATATTCTATCACAAAGCCAAGACAAGAAGCATATTCAAAATTCCAGCTTTTCCAAGAGGGAAGCTTGGAATTTAGTTTGGATTCAATCAATCTGTGTTCATCACTAAGCTATGTTCTATTTGTTCTCCCTTCACAGTCACTTCAACAAGCTCAGAGTTTGAATGTAGACACACATGCAAAAAACTCCGCATTGAGCAATTTTCACTTTAGACAAGACAGGCTGGAGGTGGGGAAAATGCCAGCAGCTGGAACTAAATGGCTTAACAAGGTCAAAGAAGTCTCTTGGCAGAGCTGGGAGATAAACTAGGCTTGCCAAATTACACACTCCAGTCCTCTCCCACACTTCYCCTGGTTCCTTCAGTAACAATTGCTCATCTCACTTTTGCTTACTCCATTTGTTAAGCAGTCCTAAAGGATACCCAAAGGATTGCACAGCTCCTGAGAGCCACCAGCACCCCTGCAAGACAAGTGTCTGGGGGCTGCTGCAGGGAAAAGCAGTGCAGCTGCTCCATGCCAGAAACAGAGAGCTGTAAAAAGAGTTTCCTGTAGGAGCAAACAGCATTTCCTCTGCCTGCCCCAGTGCCCATCACACTCTCAYCATTTCTAACTGAGCCATGTGTTCCTGGCATCCTTCCCAAATCCCTGCTCAATCAGGACTGCACCTCTGTCCTGCTCTGTGTCTGTTCTTGTAGGGTTTGTGTCCCCTCATCTATTGTCAATGTCTTTCTCTAACCTTCCAATCATTTATAGAAGATGGGAAAATTCAATTATACTGTGTTTAACAATACATGTGTCTGCCCACAGAGTGAGAATGGAACTTTTACCACTTCCTCCTCACCTTTGAGCAGTGGCACAGAGCTGTAAATTCAGCTCAGGAGGGGGAAAACTTTGTAACAAGAAAAGATATTAAGGAAAGCATTGAATGAAAAACATTGTAATAATATAACTGTGTTTCTCAGTCATTAACAGAGATGCTGGTTCCAGCTGGAAGAGTCTTTCTTTCTTTCTCACCTTGTAACTTAATAATGGCTGGATTTGATGAGTTTGCAAGAAGGACTCCTTCCAGCCAGCCCTTTAATAATGGCAGCTTGATGTTGGATATCAGACAAATTAAACAGCTCAGTAGCCAACCAGGAGAAAAAAAACAACAAACCAAACCACAACACAGCCTCATCTATCTCATCTATTGTACAACAGATTGTATAACCTTGCAAACCTGAGACTGATCTTCATGGCAACATTTCTGTGGAGCAGTGAAGTGAAGAATAAAAGCAAACAAACCCCACAAGGCTTACACAGATCATGTAGGTTATTATAGCACCTGTTATTAAAATGTCCACAGGAATCTTCCTACTGATTTAGCAGAGATCTGGGACAAGCTTCTCTGCCCACAGCCTGTAAGACCCCAAAAACCAAGCTRGGCCATCTGAATTTGGAAAAGGTGATGTGTTGAGAGCATCTTTACCCTGTGGGCTGCTGGCCCATGAGCAGTGTGAGTGTCCTTGGGGAAGGCCTGCCACAGCAGATCCAAGCTGCAGGGCTTGCACATCCACCCTGTGTGGAGGAGCTGTGTGACCAACAGCTGCAGTGCCTGTAAGAACTGGATTTGACAGGCCATCCCYGGCTGCTCTGCTCAGTGAACTGGAGATGTTCCTTGGCTACASTCAGCAGCACATACCAACTGTTTTTCTTACATTTCTTAATTTATCATCACTCAAGTTCCATCCTAGCASATCACTTGTGTTCACTCTTTGGCCAGACGTGTCTTGCTTGAACAGGATTTGGCTCCTGATATTTGGTGCAGAAAACTCACAAATKTACAGTAACAGCTGGGAAAGGCTGACTTAGAAATAAATTAGTGCATTTAGCATTTTTAAATTGCTAATGCCCCAATGTCACCTTTAGAACACAGACTCAGTGCAGCCAAGTGCTGCCCCAGTCCCTGGTTTTGCTGTAATGTCTCAGGAGGTGTTGCTGTGAAGGGATGAGAAGCAGCCCCTGTGCAGCTCAGCTGAGCTGCAGCTGCAGGTTTCAGGCCCTGCTGTGACTGCAGGGGAGCACATGAGTGCCTGCAGCCCCTCTTGCTGGGGCCAGGACCTTTTAGGTGACAAAGGAAACACATTTTCTCTGTGCTGACACTTTTCCTTACCTACATTCTCCCCTGGGATTTCCTTACTGATACAGTTGTTTAGAAAGCACTAAGTCCCTTCTTGAACAAGGTGTACTGAAAAAAATTTTTAAAAAGCAAGCAGTGGTCACTGAAGCACTGAACCCAAAAATGKTTTAAAAAAGCACAAACTTCCACTCTCTGGAGAGCTAATATAGACATGTGTGTTTAACCAAGTCAAGGTCTATGGTCTAAAAATTGAATTCCTAAATGAATAAATGCTAAAATACCTAAGTCCTCTTTCAAACACCATTGTGCCAGCAGCTATTCAAGCAGTGATTCACTTAGTAGCACTTGCAGGAGCTGTGGAAGAGCTCATCTTTTACCACTGACAAGCCCATGGTGAATTAAGGGATGACTCAGGTTTGGTTTTTCTTACACTGCAGAAGAGGAGATGTTAAAAAATAGGAGTTTGTAATAATGAAATATTAACAGATATAGGAATAGATTTCAAAATCAATCAYAATTTGAAGTTAAAAACAGCCTTGGAAGAGGCACAAGGATGAAGACAGAACTGAGCAGTCAGTGGACAATGTTGTTTTATAAAAACTGCAGAAATTTCAAGGTTTTCCACCCCTCCCCCAAATTTTCCACTGGAGCAAAACAAACTGATTTTTTCCAAAAMCACCTGTTTTTAGAAGGTATTCTGAGCTATACTGTGGCATTCTGAAGGCAGCCTGAGCTTTCTGTGCTGGGAAAGGGAAAGAGTGTGGGAAATGTCAGTGCAGCRTGAGGGTGAGTGATCAGATCCGATCCAGAACCCTTCATGATGTTCTTGCTTTGCAGCACATCTGTGAGCAGGGACTGGAACCTGCCTCTGCTCTCTGCTAAAATCAGATCAAGGCCCTGCCCCAGGCCMACTGACCTTGGAGAAAGCCTGCCTTCATCTTTTCTGGCTCCTTGGCAAAAAATCACTGAGGCTCATGCATTTGGGTGGGGGGACACACCACAAAGACACACAAATAAACCTTCAAAGCCCATGGCAGCTTCATTGCAATTCTGTCAGCTTTTGGACTTAGGAAGAGAAGGAAGGGCAATCTACGTGAATCAATTCTAGCATTAGCCAAATATTTACCTGTGAGTAAAAATGACTGCCCAAGAACACYATAGAAACACACTGACACAATGTTAGAACATCTGATCAAAGCCCTAAGGGTTCAGAGCTAGGAAAACATCTGGTTATTCCCACATTTCTACTTACAGCCTATACTGTAACCACACTAAATGTAGAACAAATGAGCAAACAGATGTGTAGGAATAAGTAAAGCACTGTAATTGTTCCTCTGCCAAAAGTGTTGGCAARTTACCAGTTAGTTTTTTGGTGGGATAGTTTGGTTCATTTGTTTTGGGGTTGCTGGGATTTTTTTTTTTGCAAGCAAAAGCAACATTAACAATTGTAGATATATTATTTTAGCCTTTCTACTACTTTGATTTATGACACTAAGCCTCTAGAAGTGTACTCTCTACAGCCTGGGGCAAGAGTTTCTACATGGAAGTCACCCTGTGCACTCCAGGGACCTTGACCTAGCCAAGATAACAGCAAAGCTYGTTAGCTTCAACAGGATCAATGCTTCCATTGCTGAAACCTGGCACAATCCTCTAATGGCAGAATAAGGTTAGTCCTTGGAACTGGCTGGTACCTTAAACATGCACTTGTAACCCACACAAAYTGCTGCTCTGAGCACACCAAGCTGGTAAAGGTCTGACTATTGGAATGGTGCTTTTCACTTGTGCTAAAAARCACTTTTCCAAACCTCAGCCTCAAATTTTCCCAGGAAGTGCCATRAAACAATCCCAGACTCATGGAAGGAGTTTGGTTGGAAGAGACCTTAGTGAGCATCTCATKCCAGCCCCATGGGGTACAGCCATTCCCCAGGCCCAGCAACACGTGTGCAGTGAGCCCTGTTCCTGCTGCACAAGGACCAAGCAGTGATTCTCCAGCATAACATCCTGGACAGCTTCCAACACAGACAAATAAACCTGGGTGTACAACTGCTTTTCAGTGTTATGATATTTATATGGACTTAACAGCAAAGTGACAACTCTCTTTAATTTCTTAATCAGGACCAATGTGTATAGCTGAGCACCCACRAATCAGTCCTAACACACTTAATGGTGCCATGAATGATGGCATAGTCCTTTCCCAGCTCTGCTCCTGGCATCCTGATACTTGTTTTCTTCTTTTAATTTAGACAAATTTAGACATAAAATGAAGAAAAAAATTACCACCTCCTTAATTACTGAAACAAAAGCATATAAGAAGGAACATTCTTACAGATATAGTTAAAGTTGTTACTTTACCTCGCCATTAAAGAAGCAGAAAATTGTAGCCACCAGTAGACCCTGTAAAATAAAAAGATTCTGCTTTAATTCATGTGCATATGGGCTATTTCAGGTGTGAGATAATGAAAGGTTTCTGATGAAATTCAGMTATAGATAGCAGAGAAAATGCAGGAAAAATCTAAACATGATGAATTCTTTCTAAAAACAGATCACTAAAAATATGGGGCCAGCTTTCTGCCCTGATGTTCTTTTCCTTTGCAAAAGGGAAGGCAATGAAATGAAAATCCAGCACATTGAGAAGTGGAAGACTGCAGGATGCAGATGTTTAAGAACTGAAATAACAGATCATTTCAGTGTAATTTGATTGCCATGGCAACTGCTGTGAGCCCAGGTGAGCAGGGCTGTGTGCTGCCCACCTGGTAGTGCATGAGGATGTGCATGACRTAGTCGTACACCTCCTCGGCGATGCGGCCCTCGGGGCGCCACGGGAACAGCACAAACTCRATGCCCAGCAGAGGAACCAGGATCAGGGTGGCTCTCACTGCTTTCATGTACAGGTTGGACTCAGCCTTGTGGGTGTCCTTCAGCTTGGTTATRAGAACACGAACGATGTTCAGCAGGAAAAACAAGTTCACCTGTCGGGAAAGAAAGTGATGCTGAGGAGGAGGTCTGAAAAATAATCCCACACACCGATTTGTGAGACTGGGAACCAGACAGCACAAACTCACTTGGCTAGCATTGTGATTGTACAAGARGTATCAGATAAACATCTCTGAAAACACCTTTAAGTAAGTGAGATGTGGCCCTAACTTCCAGTATCCACACCCATTCCTCCAACTCTAGGCAAGGTGGTAGCAACCCACACACCCTTCTCTCTGCTGTCAGTAACAGTGCACGGGTGAAGGGCAGATTCTTTTCAGGTTGGTCAAGAGAGAGGATGATACTTTTCCCTCCTTGTATTTAAATATGGTTCTTCAAAAAGCTACTTTTTTTTTTTTTTTGAACATGAATTCGATAAATTAGTAGAGAAGGAAAATCAGAGTAATTAAAAAAAAGGCAAAATGTTACTACAGGGAACTGTGTATTCCTCTAGACAAATGGTGGATTTGGCATTCTCACAGTAGCCAATGGTTGGATCTTTTATTCTTTCAGCAGAGCTTCCAATGGGRCAAGCACTGAGATAATGCTCCATGTCATTCCCTTGCTTGTGACTCAACTTGTCTACAAGGTGTTCAAGACTGAACAACTACTGAACTTGTTTATTTCCATACTTACTAAGGGTTTTGTTTTGTTTTTGTTTTTGTTAGAAAGGTCTATTTCTGTTCCTACAGCTCGACTAGAAAAACATCCCAGACTGCCATTGTGAGCAATCACAAAACTGATACACACACACAGATGTGTGCAGGGATACACACACACATCCCCAAGGATGAGTGACCAGAGCAGCAGCAGCAGCCTTAGGGGTGATCCCACCCCAGCCCCGTGTCCCCTGCAGCCCCTGGAGGAAGCTGCAGGCAGATGAGGCCCTGGGAGCTCAGCCAGCCCATGCCCCAGGCCAAGGCACAGGGACACGACAGAGGTGCTCTGGGGAGCTGCTACGGAAGGGAGAGACACAGGCTCTGCTCCTATCTCAGCTTCCAGAGGATTGTCTGCCCTTGCCAGCAACCGGAGACAAWAGAGGGGTAGGGGAAGAAACTGGCAGGCAGACAGACAGACAACTCCCTTCTAAAAGGCCTCAGAATTCCTGGTCTAGGAGGAGGCTGTGTGTTGCTGTGGCACAAGTGCAAGCAGGGAGGGCATTCCAGACCCCAGGTGTCACGCTGCCTCCACAGCCCCAGCAGAATTCCTTCTGTCAGTGCAGGCTTTCAGAATAAATAGCTGGGTGCTATTATAGCAACGTGGCCCTTTACAGAYATGGGATGTTATTTATATTCTACTTACAGGCTATTTAAATTATTCTAACAGGAAGTTGTTTTACATAGGAAACTACTGCACAAATTTCTCCTGGAAGCCTCCAGCTACCTTTAAGCTTTGTTTAAACAGCCAAGGTCTTCTGATTCTTTCTCAAGGGATTTATTTAGATTTTATGTAGCCCAAGATCCCTATCCAACTTCCTATAGTACATGCAGACAATGAGTCCTTCCTCCATTTCTAAATTTAATCCTTCTCTAATCTACTTCTTCAACATTCACATGTCCCAAACACTGAGTTTTCTGCCCTCTCATGTTTTGGTAGTATGGCCAACACTTGTAACCCTGTCCTTAAGTGCTAACTGAAGATGAAAGCTGCAGCAGCCAGGCATAAATAGCAGCACCCAATGAGCTGTTTATTTTGCAATATGCATAGAGTTTTTCTATTTGCTTCACCCACCAAAACCAAAACACACAARATTAGGCATGTGAAGAGTTTGCACATAGCTAAAAGGGCAAACAGAAAGCTGGAGGAGGCAAAGCAGAGAGCACAGCTGAGTAGAAATGGGATGAGTGTCAGTACAAGGATGTAGCACCAATTTTTGATGAATATTTCTTCTGTCAGAAAAGGAGAGCGAGATCAGGATGAACTGAAATTTTAATTAAAGTGACAAAAGCAGCTCCTGGTTTTAAGTAAGGTGCTGAGTAGATTTTTACATTTAAGCAAAAGTAGGGCAGTGGAACTCCTCGCATGCACATTAGCATCAAACTGACTGTGATGGTTTGGAAAAGCCCAAAGGAGCTCTGTTGTGCTATTTGCACAATGAACACTGAGTGAAACAGCAACAGCCCCACAGTGACCTGAAAACTGAACAAGACAACTGAGCAAAAATAGAAACAAAGGCAGAGAAGGCAATCCTGGACCAAAAAAAATGTGTTGGTGCCTTTACTGGAAACTCAGGAGCATTCAGGTTCTGGCTTGAAAGTGGCAGTGAACTGAAGCCAAGTTCCTGAGTCAGTAGGGACTGCAGGTTTTGAATTAAACTCTCTTCATGTCCCTGATGCTTCTACTGTTCTCCATGCTGAGTCTGGAGTAAGCAGCACAGCAATCCTKGTAGGCTTAAATTCTGTTTCAGTTTTTCCTTAGGATGATACAGCCACACCATTCCCACTCAAGGCACTCAGATATGAGTTGGCAGCCACTGCTTGGCTTTTAATGCAGTTGGGCTGCTCCATATCTTTGCCTGCTTGGACACAACTGAGCATTCAACTTCTGAACTCCTAAGCCTGGCACCGAGTTCAGCTTAAWGTCATTAAAACACAAGGACATGAAAGACAAAGCAGGGAGCACCTGAACTTCCCTCTAGCACACCTTCACTCAGAACTTGCACCTGTATTGCTCTATCAGACTGCAACAGCAGTACCTAACACCATCACAGGGAGAAGGGAACGTCCCTGTAACAATGTTTATACACAYAATGGCATAGCTAAATAATGCAGTGGCACCCAAACAAACAAAACCACAAGAGAACTGGCACACCTGAAGTCTACATGGAAATCACTACTACTTTCACTGAAGTGCAAACCAATTCCTTTTCCCTTCCCCCCTCAATTTTGATCAATTGTCTRGCATGAAAACTAACATCACCCTCTGCTGTCACATTCCCACTCTGCTTCTTTAATTGTGATTGCTTAGGCAGACAGTTGCAATTTAATGGTCAATTGAAGGCAATTCCAATCAAAGTGCAACCTATGTCTGCTCCTGTTTCTTTGGCAGAAGAACTCACCACTCTTATGTAACAGCAGGCACCATAAAAGCAGCGTTGTTTTTAACTTTATGTAATTGTATCATTTTTAGTGATGTACAAGAGTTAAATTCCCATTGGTTTCTGCCAATTCTCCCTGGCACCCACTTGACAGTCCCCTTCACGTTCTTTGAGATCTGCTCCTGCAAATAGAAACAGTGTCTTYCCCCTTGTTATCTAATTTGCAGTTTAATGTTGTTGCTTAAATGTCTACTAAAGCAGGTCATGCTTAGTAAAGTGTGGAAATTGTATCTGGCAAGCAAGCTGCTTAAGCAAATGAGGGTTCTGTTCACAAAGCCTAAACACATGCATTTAATCTAACATCTTTAGCCCTGCCTTGTGTTTTCTGAATTGAAAAAAAAATCCTTTTTTTTTTTGCTTCCAGAAAGGAAAGCAACTCCTTTAAAGTACTTTAACATCATAAGCAAGATGTTYAATCTGTTATTCCTGCATGATTTTCAAATAAATTTACTGATTGTACTGAGGCAAGAAAAATACAAGACAAACACTTTCAGTTGGGTCATGAAAAATAYAGGAATACCAAAGGTGAAYRAGTTGKAAATTGCAAAGAGGATGGACAAAGACTCTGCCAACCCCACAGAGATGATGATTATTAAGCCTCCAGTAAAATCAAAGAACTTTCTGAATGTGGCCCTGAATGGAAACAAGACCTGATCATTTGGGACAGATCCAGTGCATTCAAGTCCCACAGGAGTCTGGCCACTTGCAGTGTKATTTTGTGGAGGCCACTGCTTAGAAGGGGAAAAAACGACCTTACATCCTAAAATGAGGCCACTTCSTGGAAGATATTAGAGGCTTACAGCTTTTACATGGCTTTTTTCATTGTTGTCTAAAGAAAATTCTAATAGAAATTATCATTCAGCTTGAAAGAGCTTAACTTAAGTGACACATCTGTGAAGAGACACCAGAACAATGGAAGTAACAACCCACAAAAAAACCCCTATACTTTTCTGTGAAAACAGGGTTTTATCTTCTGTGTAAAGCAGAGAGAATAAAAATTGAAAGGATTTAGAATTGGGTTTAAATTTACAGATTAGAGCACAGCAGWTACATGAATAGATACAGAAGTCCTGACTGACAGGACAAGATTACCAGCAATAATTCACACCCCAAGGTCCCAGCTCTCAGTAAGTTCATGGGCATTGCCCTGGTTGCCCACACAGAAGGGCTCAGGTGTGTCATGGTACCATTAGAGTCTTCAAAACTTAAGTTCACTAGTTCATTTCATTGTGAATGAAAAAGGGGAGTCACAAGAATCCCAGGATTTATACAATGAACTTCTGAGAGAATACTCTGTGCACAGAATGCCCTCCACAGGTGTTCAGTAACAAGTTAACAGAAGAGGAAACTGTAGATCAGAAACTGAAATTATTTCCATACAGTTACTTMAGGTTTTCATTCTTAATCAACTTCCTTTTGTGAACTGAAAAGCAGGGAGAAAAGCAGCCATGGACCCAGCAGTTTGGCCAGATCAGCTCGAGCTTTCTGTCACAATTAAACAAATGACTGTCAGACACGGTCAGGGGCTAATCACGTATGGAATGCCTCTATGCTAATTATGTTCATTATGCAGATAGTTTTTAAGCACACACCTATTCCTATGTAGCAACAATCTACTGACTGAATTTCACAGGGTAAGTCCAGTCCCTGTGCAACTGATGTACACAATWGATTTTTATGCAGTCATGTCCTCAGTTACTCACCTGGAATTTCATTTAGCAGTGAACGCTGAACAGAGCTGGCATTAACCTGAGGTGTCAGACAGAACTCTCTGCTCTAAGATTGCATGAGCACTCCAGAAACAGAGGAGCGGCAACACCCCAGTGGCCAAAGCAGACAGTGCTAAGTAAGTATCACAACAGGGGCAGTCACAGGTACTGGCAGAACCATTGGCACTGGTTCTTTCAC
>CADDXX010000379.1:34319-313912 GCA_902810485.1 Alauda arvensis
TGTCCATCCCATATTCCCATCCAGTCAGTCCTGCCATGCAAACCCCCTGTCCATCCCATATTCCCATCCAGTCAGTCCTGCCATGCAAACCCCCTCTCCCTGAACCAGGCTGGTGGCTGCTTGGCCACAGCACAGTGGCACAATGAGGCTTCTAGCAGAGTGCCCCTGGACATCAGTCTGGGCATGAGAGGCATTCTCAGCTGAAGGAAGGATTTTGGATTCCCCTCCAGTGCTCCAGGTAAGGTTTAAGTCCTTTCTTGTCATTCTAGCATTTGAGTGGAATGATAATCAACACTGCAAACCCAGAGTTTCTCGAAAGGACCAGAGGCACAGACCCTTAATAAGGCCAAGACTTCTTGTATCTTGTGTGTCTGAGGCAGCTGCTGRGTTAAGCAGCAGGCTCACAAGTGACAGCAACCTCTAAATGTTAGATTAAGGCTCTTACCACTGTGAGCCCATCAAGAGCAGCCAGAAATTAAACATGAAAACAAAATATTATTTGCAAAATTCTTACCAAGAGAGCAGCACAAATAGGGCCATGGATGATRTAAAGCAGATGAGTATCAGAGCTGATCCAACAACTACAGAAAACAAACAGGAACAGGAAAAAAAAAACAAAAGGTGTTTATTAGCTTTGGTTTATTTTTTACCTTTAAGAAAATAGAAAAGTCTTGCAAGCTGCAGCTACTTACTTGTCATTATAATATAAACTTCTTGCAACAGCATGTATGCARGCAGGGATCAGTGGAAAACCTGTGGAGAAAAAACCCAGTATTTTCTTCATTAGTAAAACTTGGTTAATAACTAAGTTAACTTGCATACCTTGCAGGAATGTTCTGTATTTTCACCTCACCCCAACTATATACCTGCAGAGAAAATAAACTAACATGGACCAATTTACACTTTCTTTTCTTAGATTTCTTTCTGAGGGCTGTGTGAAACCTTATTCCCACTGACTTGCCAAGAAATCCACAGCAACACAAAGGAAAGGCAAATCAACTTATCACTTTTTAGAACATAAGTTCTAAACACAACAAGAACATAACAAGATATCTTCATTAACAGAGATGATTTTCAGGCTGCAATCTGCAACAGCAGCAAACAGGAAGGTAACATTAAAATGGTGATTGCACACATGAGCACAGCTGTAACAGTGTGACCAGTGGTGAACATCTCACTGGTACAAGTACTAAGTATCAGTACCTTGCTGTATTTAGAAAACAACTTTGAAATTGAAAAAAAAAAATTAAAAGAAAAAGCAAATTATTCACCTGGGGCCCTTGACACTTTGGTGGTACCTGATCTTCAGGAGCTGCTGAGCACCTGTGACCTCCCAGGCATGACTCACTGTACCCAGGTACCAACACAGTGAGGCAGCCAGAGCCTTCCCTTTCACTTTGTGAATAAGCCCTTGTGCATCATCTGAAGAGAACAGCCTTGCCTTGGTAGTTTTGATACTGATATTACTTGAGATCTTCACTTACAGCTCTTCTGTGTTTGCTTAGTGAACAATACAGGTCAAATGGAACTGCTGGAAAAATAAATCCTGGGCCCTCTCTAAGTCAGCTCTGACCCTCCACCCTGGGCATGGCGAGACTTCTCTGAAAACAAACGTTCATTCCTGAATAAACATCTTCGAGGTGAGGAACAATGAATAATCACTTCTTAAGGTCTTTTTTGTAACAGGAGACTATTTTCTCTAGACAGAGGAGGAGTCACTTCCTGACTCCAGAAATGCATAATCTCTCTCTCGGCAGAGGCACACACAACTTCCTATATGAATATTTCTAAGCTTGTTAAAACACTACAGACAAAGACTCGGGGTGTGCCATCATCACTCAAAGCTACAGCTCAGAGAGGCAAAGTCGAGGTGTTTCAAGGMGAAAGAGGCTGCATTGACCTGCAAATACACGAGGTGAAATCACATACCCCAGCCGAGGAGGTAATACCACATCAAGTGCTGCTTCTCRGCAAAAACAGCCACCACGATCAGAGTGTGCAGGTAAATGCCTTCACACAGCATCCAAAAGTAGTTGCAACCCATCAGGTACAGGTAGATGAACTGTGACACTTTGCAACTAACCTGCAGGGAAAAAAATGCAGAGTRTAACTTAAATTTTTCATTGGCAGAAATCTCAGAGCTTTATTTGCAAAGTGGAACAGAATACCACTCGAGGTAATGTTTATTCTGCTTTCCACTACCATTATATATTTATTTGCTTTTTACAACAGAATTTTTATGGCATGACATTCCCATACTTTATGGTGACATAAAACTAATAACTGACTCTGGATTTTTATTACCTGAACACCAGGAGCCTGAGATCCTCAAGCATGGCAGAATGCTGTTATGATATTTTGCCTTATTGCAAACACAATAGTCACAATTGACCATTCCAAATCATTAAATTATCTGAAAGTAACCCCACAAGAAATGTACTTTAGTGTGGGTAATCCCCTCTCAGTTTTATCCATCACAACATATAACTACCCCAGAGAAAATGTAATTTTAAAATTGAAATAAATTTTTAAAAATACTTATAATACTTCCAGTTTTAACCTCCTCATAACTGCACCAACAGTTTGCAATAGGTTCTGGAGGAGCCTGACATCTATTTGTATTGACCTTCATTCAAAATACATTCTACAGTTCAAATGCTATCATGTAATTTATTGGGAAGTCTAAATGTGAGGTTGTGAACAAGGAACAACAGCTAACTTTTGTCTGGCCATGTTAAATCCTTTTATTCCTTCCTTCCAATATTGCTGCCTGTTCGATTGTCCTATTTCTGCTACTTGGCTTAAAACAAACCAAACCCCAATATTGTTTTACCATTTTCTGCTACCTAACTCACTTGATGATTACTAGCAGTTATCTCAGGTATGTTTTCCAGCACAYTGGTGATTGCTACTACAGGAGAAAAGGAAATGATCCTTTTACTCCATTCAGCTTCTGGAGTTTTACCCTAACTTCCACAGAATTAAGATTTTTATCTAAGTAACAATAAAGCCAGAGCTAGGGATTCATTTATGTACTTMATCTTTAGACTCTTGTGTTGCAAAAAATAATATTTTAATAAAAGATGGCCAAGTTAAAGCCATAAGAAACTAACAGATTCAAAATACCTTGCAAACCCTTTTTTCCTGCCCTTCCTGSGTGAACTGAGCTGTCAGCCTCCCTGACACCACCTAGAACAGGCTTTCTGCAGTTGTTTCAGGGCAAAAGCCATGCTGTGGGGCTGGGAAGAGGTTAAGTTCAGTAAGCTCAGTCCCTTTCTTGGTTCACAGCCTGGAATGGGCMATGTCCCACCTCTGCTGGGCTGCTCAAGCCCTTCACACACCAACACACAGGGCTGGCAAACACACTCTCACTTACTGGGTTTGTTGCAACTAATTCCTGGTTGTTGGCAATGGCTGTCAGTGAAATTATTGTTACAACAGAGTTGCAAACAAAAGAGAAAAACAGATTTTTATGCAGGGTAATCCTCTGGCAGCTCAAGCTCCTAGAAAAGAGAAACAAGAACAAATGAGTACATGGGAGGACAACCCAAGTGTGTACTTGGGGACAACTCTGACATTTTGAAATGCTAGAGCTCTTGATTTTACTGACAAGTCTTACATCAACCCTTTCTTCAGGCCCAGAGCAAATTTAACACACCAAAAGGAGGAAAGGAAGTACATTTGGATCCCATATGTTTATAGTGAAGGACCTGCTTTGTAGAGGCCAGCTGAAAATGATTTAAATGCTGATAATAATTTTCAGAAGATGTCCATTTCTTTGGTTAGTATCTGAACAATTTCCCAATACCTACCACACCTGTGCTTGATGAAGCTGTCTTACCCTGTTTCTGCTAACCCAAATATGTTCAGACCTTTTGAGGGTAATTCCTGTTACTACTATGCTTGTCATTTTTCTTCCTTCAGCCTAAAGCTAGAGAAATACCTAAATAASCAAAATAATGCAAATCTCCTCCTGGCTTTTGTGTATAAATAAGTTATAAACAATTTATAGGACATAATTATAAAATCCCTAAAGAACTGCATTTAATTGTATTAATTTCTAAGGTTTGCTTTTAATCTTGCAATAAAATTAAAGAGACAATATCTTTGGAAGGGCTTTTTTTAGAAAAAAAAACCACCAGAGATTCAACTGTATCAAACAATGTTGAACTCAATTGCAGCAACTTTCTGATCTTCTGCCATTCTAGAGGACAAGGAATAAYTTAGTGTGTTCCAAAAGAAGGGACTGCTGCTCATTCAGGCTTTTCCATTGAACTCCTGGGTTGCTTCAGAGACAGCATGGACTGAAGGCTGTGCTGCAGTCTGTGCTCTGTACCCACAGCCTGTCTCCAGTTAATGGCCAGAGAGATGGAGAGCAGCTGAYTGACACTTGGGAATCACCAGCTGGGGCACAAAACCTACCACTTACACACTGAGAGAAATCAGAAACACATTCAAAAGCACAGCAGGGGATAGGTCTAAACTGTCTAAACCCAAGGGGAAAAAAAACTAAATTGAGTTTTCTGGTCTCTTCAAATAGCCTGAAAAAAAAGATAAAGGAGGGACATGGGTGATTCATTTTAATTTGAGAGGATGGAAGGGAGACCTTTCCAGTTTTTCAGAGAAATGCAAATATGGAATCTTCACAAAGGCTGGAGGAGCATATTGAAAACTGCTGACAGACAAAACAACAATCAAGGTGACCCAAAGAAATGAAAGGACAGCCCCATAAGCCTGGCTGTAGGGCAGCTCTCCCAAGGGCAGTGTGCAAAGCACCCACAGATCGCTGGGCTGAGCTCACAGTACACCCTGTGCAAGCCCTGGGACAGTCTGAGCCTATGGCACTAACACAGGGGAAGGAAACCCCTCTAGAAACCAGTGCTGCCCTTTAACAGGGACCTACAGGACACTTGGGTTGCCATGGGTCCTTTGGCTGAAGAAAATACTAAAGAAAAACTCTCTRAAGTATGGAAAACAGAGTTGCATAGGAATTTGAGGAAAAAATATATTCCATTAGGCTCTTTAAAATTTTGAGTCTTGTTTTAATGTCCCAAAGGGATAAACTTTAATTATTATAACATGCAGGGTCTTACATTCTTTGAACATGCATTTTTATATGTTCTTTGTCTGTATGGTTTATATATGAAGAGAGAAACAATACTAGATTCCAGCAAARGGCTTTGTGTAAACAAGTCCTGAAAAACTCTGGAATTCTGTCTGCTTATTGTTAAGACTCAAGGCTCAGGCAAGGAAGAGCACGTACAGCTAATGGGGCCATCTCTCCGGGTCATCCCGCAGCTGTTCCTGTTGAATATTCAAACACACCCATCCACACCCACCTCCACCCAGGCATGAAAGGATTGAAAGGATCACCGGACAAGAAACAGAAAGCAAGATGACATTTAAAAACTAAGCCTGTTTTTTGTAATAAAAAGATTTTTCCTAAGCTTCCCCACCCTCCYTCTTCTGTTATCCTTCCTATAGTCCTTTTTCCTGACTGTTTTTCTTAATGACATAATATCCTTTATCACTTAATGCTCATATTTATGATCTAGAGTACATTTCAATGACCAACCCCTCAAYTAAACCATGTGTAGTAAAATAAAAACAGACTTCCTACTAAATTACCTATTTCCCTTCTTTTTTCACCTCCTGTATATCTAGGGAATTAGGGAAAAAAAATCATTTTTCCAATATTTCTCCAAAAGAAAAAAAGGGTGATATTTTCAAAAGCCTCTAGGTGGGTTTGAGATCTAAGCTTTTAAGGTGTTTCAGGACTGAAATACTCAACCAGTGAGATGCACATATGCACCTAGGGGGAATGATCTGTTCAGATGACATTAATGAGTGACTTAGGCAGCTCCTGTCTCCATAACAATCCAATAATCAGTGCTTTGCCCACTCTCTTAACACAGTGCTGCTCTCCTCTGAATGCTGTAGTGGGATTTGACATGACACTTGATCAACAACTCCTTTAGTTCAGGTGGCTTTGTTTTGTTCTTTTTGGGTTTTGGTTTTTTTTTTTTGGCTGCTCTGGTTTTTGTTGGGAGGRGTGGGAGCAGCTTTGAAACTGGAGCTCCCCTTTATCCTAAATCACTGCTTTTTAAAGTATTSTCTTGCCTCGTTTTTCATTCCTTATGGAAACCATACCATTATTTTACATTTGCAACACATGCACCATCTCGAGTGTGTAACAGAAGGAGAGRAGGAAGTTACTTGTATGTCTCACAGATGAGGTTTCAGAGACATTCAGAGTGCCAAGTTTATGACCCATTTCATTCTATTAAACCAGAATTCCAATGCACTTGGGGAACACAAGTTACAAGACGGACAAGTATTTCCAAGGAGAAAATTTTCTGAAGCAAAACCAAAATTTAAAGTGCAATCATAAAATGCAGAAAAATTTTAGTCCTAAAAAATAATTCAAATCCCAAACAGTTGCTATTTCCTTTRGGGAAATGTTCCAAATTTCTAGTCAAATCTAAAGATAACCTRATGATAAGAAATCCAGCAAATGCTGTCTGGAAACTGTCGGTTGACTTACGGAATAAATGTTTTGGAAATGAATTTGAATTTGGAAATTCAAAGAYACCCCCCACAATAGGAAAAAAAAGCCCACCTGTTAAAGCTATGAATAATTATCCAAGCTTTAGCTGATACATAATACATCCTGGTATTAATCTAGGTCCTTAAATACCCTTCTGCTACTAAAAATACTTTAGAGGAACTGTACATCCCAAGAGAACAGCTTGCAGAGGACTTTCTTTAGCTTCCTTTGAATTTTGTAATTTCCTTTTATATCCCAACATAACCACAGTCTAGAAAATGTGGTTTGTGGGTCTGGATTCATTCCATGCAGTTCTCTGAGGAAGGATGATCCTGCTGCCAGGGAAGAAGATCCCTGGGTGTCAGACAAACAKGACACAGGATGGCAGCACAGCAGATCACCTGCTTCTGCACTAAGTGCCACAAGCAAAGRTGAAATTACTTTGCTTTTCATATTATGGCATAGAAAAATCATGCTTGACTCTCTGTCCTACTCCAAATCTTTTTCTTTTCCCATGTGTTAAAGCATTTTTCCTGTCACATTAGATATTTGGTCTGCTAAACTTGGTGACATTTATGGCAATAGTACCAATGTTTTTATGCAAAATCAAAGTTGTTATAAGGACTGAAAGCCATTTCACACATGGAGTTTGTGAAAGGAGAGTTCATTTGGAAAGGAGGAGCATTGTTTTTACAGATCATACAACAATAAATTGATGGAAAAACAATTATATGCTTTTTCCTCATGAAACAARATCAGAAGAAGCTGAAATGTCATCTTGAATACTGGATTTCAAAAAAAAAGGCTACAAAGCTGGAATAGTCCTGTTTGTTGGGGATTTGCAAAATGCTGTGGCAGCCTGGGGAAATAATGCACAGCTAAAGTGGAAGCTCTGCTTTCAGCCAGATGGGACTGAAAAGAACTTTTTTTTATCAGCTATCAGCTACCTCCCCCTAATCAAAGCCCACAGCATGAGAAAAGCAGCATCCAGTGCCAGTGGATCTCTATTGAAATGTCAGGAGGGAATGGAAGCTGGAGTGAGGCAGCAGGGGCAGGAGGAGGTGAGTGTGAGGAGCAGATGTGCAGTGCCAAGGAGAAGGTGTTTATGGAATGATTAAAGCAGGCTGACTAGGGCAGCCCTCGCTGGGCACAGCAGCAGCTGGCACAGGGAACAGCTTGTCTTAGCTCTGCTCATGTGGCAACACTCCTGGGTTCACCTTTCCACCAGGCCTCAGCAGCTTCTTCAAGGAAAAGAAAAAGTCTTTCACAGGAAAAGAAAGAAATGTCACCAAATAAGAAGTAATAAGACTGATTTTAAAAGGGCTGTGCATTATACTAGGAGCTGTTGGGACAGTGGTGATACACTCCCAAACTTCCTTTCAAGAARGTGACATAATAACTGTTAGCCAGCAGATGACAAGTCATGCACAATACTGTGAATCAAGAAATGGGATTAGGTTTATTATTTCCATTGCTACTGTAGCCCTTAGCCTTCCTTCCCTTACAGTTATCAGATTTTGTGAGTACCACTTTGGAATGTTACTGTACCTATCAAATGTCATCACTATTTTGGTTTCCACTTGCTCTTTAGTTCAGCTGGTGCTTGGCACAACACAGAATCACAGAACATCCGGACTTGGAAGAGACCCACAGAAGGATCACTGAGTCCAATTCCTTGTATCCAATTTACCACTATACAAATCCAGACATCACAGACCCAAAATGAACAAATATTTTCCCATTTCCTACTTTCAGTATGTTCTACAGTTTTTGGGTTGCAGGTTTTTTATTTTAGGTTTCTGAGAAAAGAAACCTCAGTTTTTGTTACAACCTGAAGTCCAGTGGCAAACCTATACTCTCTGACTTTCTTCACCTTCCTGCTCCATCCAATTCCATTTGAATGACTGCTGTTCCAAAGCACTGAAACCAGGACTGTGGCAACCAGTGGGATTGGATAAAGGATTTTTAATGTACTTACTTAAAATAAAAGAATATGCCAAGAGAAATCAGAAGTGATGCAATTGAGAGACCGTGTCCGATGATGGCCAAGTAATACAAGTTCAGAGCAGTCTGCAACACAAAAACAAAGCCAAGTGATTCAGACAGAGCTACTGCTGATAAAGCACATATTTATATGGCTCTTCTTGCAGTTAAAGTGACTATAATACTGATAAGAAAGAAAACCCCAAATACATTTCAGGTAATGATGGAACAAGTCCAGAATCCTGGCAAAAAACATCCTGCTAAAAATCTCTGTCCATAGAGAACACAGCAGATTAACTGAGGTAATCACTAAAATTTAACTCTTACCAGTTAAAACATCAAGTTTCCAATATACAGTGCTATGGTTTTTTTCTGAGTATTTATATAAATCTGGCTATTTAAGTTCCTGTACTGGGTGTGTTGCTGTCTGAGGCTTGATTCCTCCATTAACACAACTCCTAAGTAAAGCACATGCTTCCTGCATGAATTTAAGTAATTTTTTCCCCACAGATTTTTTCTCAGCATTGAAAGATATTTCCTCCAAAGTGAGCTATGATTATGGTACTGTAAATTCAGTTTTTATTGAGCATTTCAGGAAGGGCATGAAAAAAATTAAGGACTAAAAAATAGTGAAGACTATTATGGTRAACAGTCAAAATTACATTTCAATATTATGTTGAATAAGCCTACTGTCAATTATGGAATTATAAAAATCTGGGTAGATACAAAAGGTAAAAAARGGAACTGGTGATAGCATATTTGGGGTACGTTCATGTAATGATTACTTCTTGTAGCTGGTCATATATCTGCTCCTTTCTGAATAACATCCTCCCTTCCCAGCCAAATATTAGCAAGAATCAATGAATTATGGCAATTCTGCTAATAGAATTAAACTGCCATTAGCAAAGTGAAAGTCACATGATTTGAGAAAAATCAATGACAAAGTGCCTTATCCATGTAACCATCTTTGCCCAATGTGGTTTGTAGGTAAATACCCTGAGGGACTCAACAGCAGTGGTGCAGGCAGATAGAAACTATTACAGATCAGATTTCTTGACACAGTYTGCTACTACTGAGCCCTTTAACATGAGGTCCACATTAATTTATAGCCTGTCCTGGTCTGTGGTTTGTACTCCTGGTTACTGGGAAATCATCATTTCAATTTACTGCTTCTTCCCATGACTGAATGTTTCATAAACATAGGAATGTTAGTGGACATTAAGTTGGGGAATGTGCAGTTTTGCCCACTGTATCCTCACATATCACAAAATAACTCTAAGAGGTCATTTAGAGATTTTGTTTTTTTCTAAATCTTTTAATGGATGGGCACATGCAAAATAAACTGAAGTCTACAAAAATAGCATCTATACATAGACCCACACAAGTACAGAGCCTACTTTTGATATATAGAGAACGGCCCAAAGCATTGTTTCATCAACTCTGCTGCATTTTGAGTTTGAGAATTTAAAAAGATTCTCAGTTCAGTTCCTTGACACGGGTACCATGCTCTCATTCCTCTCCTACCTTCACTTTTTCATGTGTGTAGATATTGCACTGGGTGTAGTTTGTCCATGTCCTGTTGCTTTCTGGGTGCCTAAACCAATTCCCATTTGGATCACAGATCTTGGTAACTTTTTCTGCAATCAAAGTTGACGGAATGAAAAACAAAGAAAAGTGAAAGAAAAACACAACAGTCAGCACTGAAATTCTCTCTCCTGATGCCAAGTATTTAATAAAGATTGGCAAACAAATGACAGCTTTATTAATATGACTAGAGAGACTTTGCTTGTTACTATGAATTCTGAGAAACTTGAGGCCGTTGCTTGTGCTTGGCAAAGGCAACCGATGATGTGATTTTCCTTAAGAAAACAAATAGATTTTCCCCCTCCAATTCACTAAGTATCAAAATACACTGAACTAACTGTTAAGAGAACTACCAGACAAAATGACAAGAATATTTAAATGGCTTGCTTAACATCCAAAATGGAAACTGAAGCCTAACATCCTACCACTGTAAATGAGTATTGGACAGGCAGGAAAACGTAAATAGCAAAACTGCTCAAGAACCAAACTGGAAAATTGCTGCAAACACAATGATTTCTATCATCAAACAGAGGCATGAAAACACTCTGGGAAATACAAAGAAATCCATGACATTTTCCACATGCTCACAAAGCTTAGCCCASAGAAACAGGAAGTGATTCAAAGTGGGAGAAACTCTTTGTCAACTTCAACTGTGAAATTGAGGTGAAGGACTAAGTCATATTTCTGCTTGTCTGTCAGAAAAGCTCATCTCTAAGAGGAAAAAAGTGTGCTCTAACTTCAATTCCTACTGCCTAATCTAGAGAATCCCTCAGGGACACAGTTCAGAAAAGAAAAGAAGTAACTTGTCAGTTTTCTATGTGACAGAAGGAAAATGTAAATAATGGGTCTTGAGTTTCTGAAATCCTGGAACACTACTGACTTGAGTGAGGCAAACAAAAGACATTGAGCCCCCAGACTCCCATTTCAGTGAGAAATACATGGATGTAGAGGTCAATGCAGTCATACCTGATGGGTTGAAGTCCTGGAAGTAGTCAGGACAACGCTGYACTGACACGGTTCCAGCAGCAACATCACTCCAGCACAGCCAGCCATCCCAGGTCCTGTTGCAGTAAGGACCTGCAAACACATAGAGACYTGGGATAAAGTAACTCTTGCTTCTGAACTGCCTTTCAAAGGTGAGATGTAGGACTGGGTAAGGTAGGTTGGCAGCAATGGGGAAAAAAAAAAAAAAAGGGAAGATTTAGCAGTGGTTGATTAAAACTCACTTAACAGAGATACTTCCTTATACACACATTTCTTTGAACACATTTTAAAATCTTTTCTCATTCACTTGGAAATGGCCTATATCTACAATTAACAAACCACAGATCTAGAACAGGGTGGGCAAAAACCCCTAAACTGATTCATGCTCAATAATGTACCTTAGCAAAGAGCCCTCGTTCAAAGATGGTTTTACTGAATTTATTTCTATTTGGGATGCATACCAAGCCTGTACATTTGCTTGTTCATATAGAACACAGTGGGATCCCAGAAGCCATGGGAAAGCCTGGCTGGGAGGCAGCCACAGCTGCTGTGCCTCAGGCTGGGCTGAGCCTGCAGTGGCCACTGGGCACAAACACTTCCCTAAGTGGCCCAGGAACAGGGAATCCAGTGTCCCTCAGGAGCCTGTTCCAATGTCTCATTGCTCACACACATTTCAACATCTCAAATAAATCTGCCTTCAGAATGAGCTGGCATTTCATAAACAGCTTCTTTCCCAAATGGCACACAGAATGACTGTGTGCCTCTCTACACATTTCAAGATGTTTTCATTATCTCGCGTCAGTTTTCTTTTAAAGACTTCATAACGTCCCCATCTCAAAGGCTGCAGTTCTCAAACATTGTGTAACTGCTCCTCATCTGAAGATTTTCCAATTTGTGCAGATCCTTCTGAAGCTGTGAGGCCCCCTAATGCTGTGTGGGCATAAGTTTACACTGCCAGATTTGTATCTGTGGGCATAAGCTTACACTGCCAGATTTGTGCCTCCAGGCACTCAGTTCCTCCAAAGGATCATTTTGGAGGAGAAAAGTCTCTTTTGTAAAAGAACACAACCACCTTTCCTTGCTTCAAAAGCCACTGAGTATTTCCAGAAGCTACCAAGGGAATACAGCAACAGGTGGAGTCCCTGAGGTCAGTTCTGAGCAGCWTATCAGGAAAAGTAATAATGACACCAACACAACCCTCAGAGCAGGGAAACTGTGTGGATTAAGAGACTTCCAATTTTTAAAGGCAGGTATGACCAGGGAGACAGAGGTATAATAAAAGCATGAAATGAAATAAGGTGGCAAGATTAATTACTCATGATTTATTAATATAGGTATCTGTTTAAATTAACATTTTCTTATGAGAAATAGGAGTATTTCTCATAAATATAAGAAAATATTCACATATATAAGAAAAAATATATTCATAAAAATAAGAAAAGCTTCGCGTTATATCAGAAGTGGTGCTATGGGCAGACAGGATTACATATTACTTCTTGCATCCCAAAGTGATGATTATTAACAAATTGGGAAAATACAGTTACAACCTGAAAAATAATTGCTAGCAAGRTAAGAAATTAATATAACTACAGGACTCTGAATTACTGTAATAATTAATACCTGTTGACCAATGGCATTAGTMAAACCTCATGAGAAAACAATCTCTACCTTCTTTCTTGTGAATAGGGTCCTGCATAATCTTCTGGTAGCATTCATACTGTGCTGTCATGATTTTATTCCGTGTCACGCTCAGCTGGGCAAAGTCCATCGAGGTGTTCTGGTGGCCCTCAGCTGGAGTGGCACTGGCAAAGAACTGAGAGCAAAAGCACTGCTTTGAACAAACCACACAAACTTCATTTCAACATCAATCYTCTCAAATATTGTACTTTAAATAGTATTTTACTGAGAGAGAGTGATCTTCAGATCTTATTACTGACAATATGATTTCATGTTTTTCTGGTTAATTTAGCAATTCTTACTACTGAATCTTGATAAATGTCTCCTGAATGAGCATGGGGCAGGAACAATTGACAAGATTTGTAAATAAGAATGGCAACATGCATAGAAAGCACTGACACAGTCAGAAGTAGAAAGCACTGACACAGTCAGAAGCATATGAACAGCTTCTGTAAAACCCAGGGAAATGTAGCACAGTTTAGTCTAAAACTCATTTCAGTCAGGCCCAAATGATCCTTTAGGAAAAAAGACCTTCCATACATTTTATGCACTGAAGCATTTAGCTTGTCCTGAGCTGTTTGGTTTCTCTGTGGTCTGGTGAACCATAAAGTCAGCCCTCAGAATAGAGAATGTTATTCAAAAGACCAGACAACCACTTTGACAGTTATTAAAATATCTTAGGAAGGTTGATCTTCACCAAAACCTGAACTTTTTAAAACCATGCATTTTTAATAGTAATTCAATATTTTATGGGAAGCTACAAAGCTTCACAGAAAAGCAAAGGTGCAGATTGAAATACTGCATCACTGTTGTACAAGGGATGACATCAAAATTTCTGAGGCTGTCTCTGAATCTCAGTTAGTTGTCTCCTCCTGTTTTGGGGTCTGCAGGGTTCTGCCTCTGTGTCACTTGCYCACTGCTACTGTTCTGAGCCAGCAGAGAATATGCTGGATTCAGCAGAGATAAATACTATTTCTGTTAAGACATTAAAAGGTAGATAAAGATCCTATTGTGCAGAAGCTGCATTTGAACACAAGATTAGCTCTTTCTGTGCTTCCATATTAATAATTTCTATGGTGCTCTGCTGTTAAAACTGGAAGTGATTTCAAGATTTCATAAGACTCACCACAGTAACCAATAAGAAGAGCAGCAAAAACATGATCCAGATTTTTGTCATTTTTATATCTGGTGCAATCAATCTTAGGTTGTGGCTGAATGAACTCAAACTGCAATAGAAGAAAAAARGAAAGAAGTAAATTTAGCAATTAATTAAAGCCAAAACTGATAAAAGAGTTTGCTATTTTMTTTCTTAACTAAAACAAGTTGATGCAGTTGCTGGCGGTTCTCTCTATTTCTATTCACACACAGTGATGCCATGTGAAACACACAGGGATGCACAATGTGGTGTCACAACACAGCACTCAGCTCCTCAGCACTCAACTCCAGCAGCAGGGTTTTCCTGCTCTGCTGCCTCAGCCAACACCTTCAGAGGGTGTGTCCCAGGCAGGGGCCTGGCACCAACCCCACAGCAACAGCCCCGAGACAAACTGCACTCCCTGCCTTTGGGAGACCACAGCAAACTGCAGGTCAGTTCCCTCAAACACTCAGACCTTCTAACACACACATTTATTCCCCATTTTCTTCATATCTCCTGCTATCTAATTTTGCCATTTCTGGAATGACTGATCTAGTGAGAAGCCACCTCATCCTGAACTTCCAGCATGGCAAGGATGATTGTAGCAATGCAAGAATTCACTGTGAGCTGTAAAATGGTTTCTGTATCTGCAGTACCTGTGGTTTCTTTATCTGTCATTTGAAGAAAACACAAATAGCCAAGCCAGCTGTGAGCACCTTACACTGCAGACTCTTCTTGCAATTGATTCTTCAAGTGAAAAATTCACCCAAAGCATAAAATAYACACAATTATTTATGAAGCACATAGACCATCTATCTAATGTAACCCTGCTGTGACACCTGCCTCAAAAGGAAGGGAAATGTCAAAAAGTTTTGTCTTTTAATACTTCAGTGTCCTGAAGTATCCTGAGAAGATCACAAAGCTGAGCCTAGAACTGAGATAACAGTTTTCCTTCTGATTGTATAATGGGAAGAAAAAAAAAAAAAAAGGCCTCTGCATACTCAGTTTAGTTATCACAACTAAACCACATTCCAAAAATCCAATCTCACTGCAGCAGCATGAATGAAGCTCTTCTCAGCTAAAATAAAAGCAATAACACGTGCATGAGTTTAGCTCCCTGGTACAGATGAATTCACTCCAAGTGTCACACTGTGATTTCAGACACAACCCTTGYATACCCCAAGTCCCTCACACAGCTCATGCAGCTCAGAGACCCCACAGGGCTGTGGGTGCTGTACCCACACACAAAGCTGTGTCCTGACCCATCACACCTGCTCTTGTTCTTGGAAGCTTCTCTCATCCAGCAGTGATGTGCTATGAGAGAATGGGGTATGACAAACCATTGGCTGTGCACTGGCCARCAGAGATAATGGTACAAAAAACTCATTTTTTAAAAAACCCACCCATCTCAGTCACAAGAAGCAAACATTCAACATTGCTACTTTTTTGCTTTTACACTGGGACTGGATCCTCCTAATACACCTCTGGTACAATAAACAGCATCTTGTAGGACATATTAACTACTAAATATGAAATCACTGCTGCTTATTGCACAGACAAGAAATGTGTTGTAAAATCAGCTGTGYCTGTTTAACCCAGAATAAAGTTGTATCCATAATCTGCCTTCTGTTTTGACCAGTGGCAGGCAATCCTGGAACAGTGATTACTGCAAATTGCACTGGTGAGTCTGAAATTCCAACCTTAAAACACTCAGAGGAAGACCAATTAGCATACATGAAATATAACCTTGGTTTGAGCTACTAATTCCCTGGAAAATGCACATAAGAACTAAAGTGAATAGATAACTTTAAAGATCTGTTAAGTAAAAAAAAAAAAATCTAAATATCTTTGTGCAGTGACTAAGGCTTGACCAAAACCAGATATCKAAAATATATCTAAATTAACAGAAGGGCAATATGAGCTCAGTTCTCCCTGACAGCTGGGGGCAAGTGTGATTAATTGAAACCTGTCACATGTTTCATTCATTTACAGATGTGTCTGTTTTGCTAGGGGGGAAAAAAMCCTGACCTTCTAAGGAAATTGGAATTAGTAACTTACTGTAAAGTCAATAATATTTTCTCTCTCAAGTATGACAAAGCACATCTGTGCAGGGTTAAAATCCACAAATGATGCCAARAGATGAACCAAGCAGCCAATAGTAACCGTAATTTAGTGCATGTTTTGCTATATATGTATACGAGTGTTCAGAATCATCTTCTCTGCAATAGTTCCAAAAATCCTTATGCTAAAATAAATGTTAGATGAAAGATTTAAAATGCACRTTTTTATATTGCTCTCACTTCGCCTTGCTTATTTGAATTTATCTAAAAGATAAAACATCATATAAACAAAGGCAGAAATTATCTGCTTTGATTCAGAGTCCAAGTTTATTTCTGTTTCACAATATCAAAAGTCATCCCTTAGCTCAGTTCCTTTAATGGTCCAAGTAATTTCAAACCAGTTTGGTTTTGTAGACATTTCCTATCCACYGCCCCAGTATTTGCTGCTAAATTATTAAGTCTTCCCAAGAGATAAAATGTGAAGTCAAGCCTATAATGCACTCAGTGCTTTCTACTCATTTCTCTCAGTTGCTAACGTATACAGACAAAAAACCCCAACCACCACCCTTTTCTCAACATCACTACTTATGGAGTTAATTACAGAAGGCAGGATGAAGGTCATTCAGATGCCTGTTTGGACTGCAGGAAAGCATTTCTTGCATCACTACATGGATTTATTCACTCAACATTTATTCCAGTTAGTCTGGACAAGACCTTTCCAAAGAAAATTAAGAACTTGCTTAAGGATGGACAGCAATATATTCCATTGACTGAGGCAGCAAGCCAGTACTGCTAASAAAGTCAGGCTGCTTTTACTTATCATCTGCTCCAGTGAGATGCAAACCAAACCTAATGCTCTGAAAGTTCTTTCTCAAAGCTAGGAGGTATTAGGCACACAAGAAATTAATAGTGAAAAGACACCATTCTTAGGTTTCCTTAAATATTGATGCTTCCCAAGTTGTTCTGGTATTGTAAGTCTGACAAGTCCACTGTGGGGCAGAGGAAAGAACTGGATTGGATTGAGATTAACCTGAGTGTCTTGAATGAATCCCTTGACTCCACTCTGTGACAGTGGGAATCTGCACAAAAGTCAGTAGGGCTGGGATTTTCATTTACACATTGACTGAAACTGGGGAGGTGAAGACAACACTACAGCTACTGGCAGTGCTCTGGCTGAAGTATTTTCCCACTACAATGGAACATCAGTGAGAAAAGAATGGGGAATTCTAACAGTAAATCAGGTCTTTGAAATATCATTTTTATTTTTGGTATGTGTTGGTGCATTTAGTGAAGACTGGGATAACTTCAACAAAACAAAACAACAACAAAAAATGAGCTGCCATTGATGATACTCCCAAGGTCTCCATTGTGTTTGTCACTGATAGCAGTGACACTTACTGAAGAAGGAGGAATTAAAAAGGAACTGCAAGCTGGACTTAGCTAAAATAGTCACTGGTATAGCTTTAACAGATGTTCCCATTTCTCTTCCTCCTGCTTTCTCTACAGAGCCATCCTGCCTCATCAGCTGTTTCTACTTTTAACTTTTCCCCATCCTCCCAGGAGTAAGGGGCACCCTTGCTGAGCTCCAGACACTTCCCGTTTCAGCCATTCAGTAAAAGGGTTAAAAAAAGCACTCATTAAGAAGAAAAAAACCACATTTTTTTTAACTTCATACAGAACAAAAAACACAGGCAGATTCCACCTCAAGTAGTTCTCCAATCTGACTTCAAGTGAGGATGCAACTTTGTGGGAATGGGACAGGAGGCAGAGCCTACTTATGGCACTGCAGGCCTATCCATAAATGCCAAACATTTTCCACCGACTGGTGATCTTTGATTTGCCCAGAAGCCAACCAAACAACCATTCCCAACTACAACAAAGAGAAAGTCACAAATCTTGTGCACTGTAAATTATATACCTTGCAGTGTTCTGTAACCTTGTAACACTGAATTTAAACATGTTTGCATACAGATATATAACCCATCTGAAAACGGGGTCAGAATGGGCATTTTCTTGACACTGTTACTTCTGGTTCTTTTTGGAGGGAGGCATGTAACTTGAGGTTTTAAACACATCAGGCAACGTTTGGTTGTTTCAGCCCAAGATAAAGGCAAAAAAAACAAACTGGAAAATGCCCAATACTTTTCAAAGTGTCCCTAATTTGAATTGCTGTTCAAATTGTACTGTTGATAAAAAGCTCCCCCAAACCAACAAAACCAGCAGCCTCAAATGGAATTACAGATAGAGCCTCCACTTGCATCTTCACTCACATCAGCTTTCTGGCAAATACTTCCCTGACTAAAAGGGCTTTGCAAGTGGGCAGCACCAGCCAAACAATAATACACACCAGATCCACTGAGTCCTGCACAGGGACTGCAAAATCTCCACACTTGTATTAAGAGAACAATGCAAGGCAGTTTGGAAATCTTCCTATTTGGGTAATCTGCCTTTTTTTTCTTTTTTTTTTTTTTTWTTCTGAGGGAATCACTTCTGCCAGGATTTGAACAAACTGCTTAATGGCATCCCATAGTAAACAGCTCACAGCTGTTTGTGTGGGAATGACTCTATCCTAATAATCATGGAGCTTGAAAGTAAAGGTAAATAAAAGAATGCCATAAAAACATTATCTCTCTACCTTTCTTTCCAGGAGTTTCTCCTAGGAAGAAGTTGTGGCACAATGGCATTTACTGTCTGCTTGAGGATTAAAAGAAACAAGTGGCATATCTCTGTTTATCCCTGAGTTATTCTACAGCAGCTTCCTTGTGCAGGTGGTGGTTCAGCAGTAAGAGAAAGTCCTTGCTGTTTAATTCCTGGGCCATGTGCTGTGCTGGTCTCATGTCTGTGCAAGCTGGAAATTAGGACTGGCTCACTAAGATGTTTCACATCTTGTATTCTCCTTATTAGCACACTTTTTGCTTTTGTGTTTGCATCACTCTGGCTGCATGTCAGAAGCCTTGCAGAGATTGCAGGACCATCTGCATATGAGATTACACAGATCACATTACCCCTGGGTGCTTCTTCCCATGAATAGCTTTTGGCARCCATTCAGACAAGTTTTGTCACCTGTACCCAACAGAAATTACTAGCAGTAMTTGGCAGCACTCGTGGCCAGTTCCAATAACACCTAAAGTTCTGAGAACCTATGACAGAGTGATAGTGGTGGTAGTTTCTCTCTATTTTCTAACACTTCTTTTGATCAGTTCTCAGGTGTGGATGACACTGTGAGTTATTCTGAGGAAGTCCAGTTAAAATCCAAACGAACCAAAGCAAACTGAGCAAAAAATGCCACCACAACAAAGCTCTCTAAATAGGATTTTGGAGGAGGGGATGTCTACAAGGTTCTTCCCCTGGCATATTCTGCAATTACTGCCCTTGGTCAACATTACTCCTCTCCACACAGCAGACTGCAGAGCAGATTTTTTGTGGTTTTGTCAGTCACACCAATTTTGACTCTTTCAACCAGGATTTCCATTGATATAAATGATAAGAATATTTCCTCCTTGATTCCACATTGAAAAGTCTTCTCTTGGCCCTTGTGCCTTCCATGCTTTCCCTATAAATTAAGAAGGCTCTGCCCCTCCTTGTCCAATATGATAAACTTCCCACTGACTACAGGACATGGGAAGCCAGCAGTGCAGATCGTGCAATGCCATGTGGAAGAATGGCAAGGACTCACTGAGGGTTATACTTACAGGTCAGCAGGATAACTAACCCTGCCAAAGAAATGCAGCAYAGGAATTCTAAAAATATTGAAGTGAAATTATCTGTCTCTCCTGAGGAACTAGTTGTTAAAGGAAAGCAACAGAGATTCTGGCAAAATAAAATCTTTACTGAGAGGCTGCTGGGGCTTTACTCTCAAGAGATGCAACTGTGATTTCCAACAGTTGATAGCTCTTAATGCCTCCAGAGTTTCCAGTGAGTGCTATTTGGCTACTATTGTGTAAGCACATTGTTATGCTTATTTTATAAGCTTAACCCTTTTCCCCCCATGGCCCTATCCCAGCTGTATCTCGATGGCTAAAATCCATCAGCATAGCTGCATGTGCTGCCATGCATAATTCACTGCGTTCAGTTCTAAGTTCTGTAAGCCACAGTACTGAAATTCCAGAGCAGTCACTCAAGCACAAAGCACTTTTGAAGGGAGACTGCTCTGCTGAATRAAGTTATCTGTGAAAATCCACTATCAAACATCCTAGAAACTATTAATAGAAAGGAAGATGAAGGCAGACCAGTGAATGATTAAATTCTAAGAGCTGATGGATCAAGATGATTTAGTTCTGGTACTTCCCTTTTAAATTTTTTTTAAACTGTATTATATTGCTGTTAAAGTAATTTTAAAAATGGTTTGAAATATATCCAGTAAACTTGCCTGAAATTTTACTTCTTCCAAAACAACTGTGGCTGTGATGTGGCAAGGATGTTCCAATTAACACGCTATTTCAAATAMAAGGGAATAGCTCATGACATTCGTTCTTTTCCATGGATTTCATGCTAATAACAAGTTGGAGAGCTCCCACATTGTTACCAGGTACAGAAGTAGAGTTGCCTAGAYACATTTATGTATGGATGATACTCCTAGCCATAGGGTTCAACTTTAGGCACTCCTGCCAGGAGCAGAGGGATGCACTCAATGAGCCTCATGGTCCCTTTTCAACTTCAGAAATCCTACGATACAAGTGAAAAATACGGCACAGTCCTCCAAAGAAAACTGCTCCACCTTCAAGCAAAATTAGTTCTGTTTTGAATTAAAGCAAAGACAGTATGAATTYATGAATTCATCAGACAGACCTTAGGACTTGTGTAAGGCCCCTTGTTGAGATGCTCAAGTGGAGGTTTTTCCCAGCCACTGCTGTTCAAAAGCTGCAGAGTGTACTGCTGCTCTGWGTGCCCCTTCCAGGCAGGGTTTTTTATATGAATGACTCCGTTGGATGCTGTTTACCAAGTAATGACCCAAAAGAGATCCAAAGGTTTCTTTGTGAAAATGTTTACGACATGAAGTAATTTTCTCAACTGGCTGAGTTTAAAAAGTTTTTTGTTATTTCTTCATTGACACATGCTAATTTTACAAGAACAGTATTTCCACAGTTCAAAGGCTTTTCTCAAGGTCAGAACAAGGCAATGGGAAAATGGGCTAAGCAAAATGTACCAGGACTTTTGTGTTTTTTTCAGAGTTTACCACTCAGGCTTTTTCTCATTGGCTGCAGCCCAGTTTGGCAGCTGAGCATATCCTATGAAACCCACAGGCTTTACACCAGTTTCCTTCAGAGTCACATTTAAGAGTCTGAATATTTATGCATCAATATATTCTCATTCAGTTATAAATAAAGCTATGAAGTTTCAAAATATGATTTTTCATGAAATTGTTAATTTTCAGGTGGACCATGGCACAGCAGCAGCTCAGAGCAGGATGGGGAGGGAGCAGGTGGCCAGGAAAGGGAATTGCTTTTGCCAGGATAAACAAAGAGCAGCCACCACATCAGAACCGGTGTCCCAACTTTGGGTTCACCTTTGGTCAATGACTCAACCAGAACTGATGAACAAAGTGTACAGATAAACTCATCATGGAAATGTCAGAAGCACTAAAGTCTTCTGATTTTGTGCTGCATTTCTTTCTTTTACTTAAAAAGCACCCCAAACAGCAACCAAAGAAAATCCCAAGATGCAGTACAGAGAACTAAAATATCCCCAAGGCAGCTTTCACTGACTAAGGAAGAAATTTCAGATGGAAAGTTCATGCCAAACATTAACATTTTCTCTCATGAGATATTTCTGATGCATTCACTAGTCCAAAAGACTCGAGGTAAATTTAAGGCAGCTTTAGAAAAATTCAGCTTGATATACTTATTAAAAMAAAATAAACCACCAGCTACTTCAAAGCCTTTACTAGGTCAACCTAAGTCACCACAGTTCAGAACATTTCCTCTTAAATTTAAAATTTCACATGCCAGAAGTCAAAAGTGCAAGCTCTGGAATATTTCACTCTTTGAATATTAGACAATACACATTACACTGTGCTAAATTATCAAAACTACTAATCCATCCTGTAGAAAAGCCAAGAACAAGCAGCAGCCAAAACCAACCTTTTGAATTCTAGCAGTCTGCAGCTTGTCTCCTCTGCTTTAATGAGCTGCAGATATTCCCCATCTTTCCTATGTTTTYGCATCTGCAGGATTACTGAAATGGCACTGGAACAGCAAATGGTTTAAGCTGGGCTCACACAGGGCTCGCTGGCTGTAAAGGAGTCTGTGAGACTCAAGAAAGTTAAACCACAGTTCATCCCATGGATGAATGGAAACAAATGACCCTCTATATCCTTGTCAAGTCTATACCTGCACATTGGTAAATGCACCTGCTGAGGCCCACACTGACACCGGGCCTGTGCTCAGAGGGCAAAGGCTCGGCAGTGACCTCCAATGGAAGAACATCATGGATGCACATACTCGAAGGGCAGACTAAGAACACATCAAAGCTTTTCTCTTTACATTTATAACCAGTGCCTTCCTTTTTATCATACATACAGGGAGTTATCTCTCTGCTTCTCCTCACAGATTAGCTGMAGAAATCATCCTAAGGCAGACATAAAGTAGGCAGTGATGGAAGGTTTTCCCATCCTCTGCCCACATTTCCTTCAGATGATATGCACCAARATACTGATAAAGCCAATGGTATTTGGCATTAACATTTTTTCTGCCCATCTGAGTTAACTGAGTTTTGCCAAACTGAGGAAARTATTACCCATGGTTGTTCCTAAGTCTTCTAAAATGGGAATTACCTGCAGCTTCACCCACACCCTGCCACACCCTGCCACACCCACAGGAACAGGGACATAAGTAAAACTCTGACAGGGGTGGAAACATCCAGGGGAAGGAAAYACTTCGCTAGAGGTGTTGTCAGTTTAAAAGTCAATTACAGGATCAARGCAATTAACTAACCAGCTAAACAAAATGAGATCCTTGGAACAGAGGCATACTGCTACCATGTGGCTGCAGTAACCTCTCTCAGTATTTGCCCCATGCATTCCTCATTCTCATCTGGACAAAGAGGGCAAAAAACAACTGGCACCAGCATCAATTTGAGAGTCTCAATTTGTGTTGTTACATGCAATCCCCCAAAGGGCACTTACGACTTTTTGGACAGGCAATGCCATTTTCAACYACCTAGAACACATTTGAGTGGTCATCTTTATCAACTCCCATTGTCAATGTGCACTTACTTTTAAAAGAGCAATTTCTTTTTTGCCTGAGCTCAATCTTTTAGTCTGAGTAAGAGTATCTAAGTGGAAATCTTTGGCACTAACTGAAAAAATACATTTCTATATCTTTTCTGAAATTCCACTTAGGCAAAATTCCTTCCACCTGAAATTGTATATGATCCTTACCTGAAAGTAAGAAGCTAAGGCTTTTCTAATTTTCAAATTTGCCCAGCAATTGCATCTTGACATCTTARTTCACATTTTGAAATACTAGGGAGTAACAATGCTGACAACTGGACAGGCACAAGTCTAGCTGGCCCTACACTTCAGCTGACACCCTGTTACGTTTTCATGCTGTTAACAGAGAATTGATTCTGTGCCACTGAAAAAATTCTGCTTGCAGAGCTTCTGCTGCTGTGGAAGACGTGAGAAGTTTGGAATAGCAGGAGCAGTTGGTGGGGGAGCTGCCAATTTGGCTGGCAGGCAGCCTGAAAGCCACACACATCTCTGAGGGTCAGCAGGGCCCTGCTGCCATCCCCGCCACGTCCCGGCATKGCTGCACGGCTTTCACTCTCCTCACTGCACATTCCCTCTGCTCCAGGAGCTGCAGGGTGAAACCCTGCACAGGATCACATCAACCCCCTGCTYTCTGTCAGGCAGAGGCTTTACAGACAGTGCCAGCTGCAATCTGTAGGAAGCAGTGTGAATGTTTCCATGAATTCAGTTGAAGATCATATGCTCAGGGTGTGGCCGTGGGAAAGACCAGTGTATCTTACACACAGTCCCTAAAGTCCAATTAGTGTTCCTTTAATTACAAACAGACTTTTCCATATCCTTTTGCAGTATTCCGCCCTCTCCTACCTGAATGAAAACCAAAATAAAATACTATGAAAAGTATTCTGTGTCCAATTTATGTAATACTTAAAAGTACTCCATAAATTGGACACAGAAATCCCTGCCTTGATAAACTGGAGTCTCACTTGGACAAGATACTTYATGAAGATGAAATATTATGTATCAAATGCAATAAAGCATTACAAGCACTATAGCTACAGCAGGGGAATGTGCATCAAGCACAGCTATTCTGGACATGAATTGCATACAAATTTGATTTGCAGATAATTTATACATTTAAGCATGTTTTCTCCCCTCCAGATGTAAAGTAACAGTAATATAAAGGCAGGAAATGTAAAGGAAAATCTCAGTTTAAGGCTCAAAAAAATTGCAAGCAAATGAAAATTTCCACTGCAAGCATGGAAAATACTATATRGCTTTAATATAGGTGCCCATATTTTCTGCATACTCACATCCTGCATTTAKTTTCCTAGAGAAAAATAAACCTCAAACAAGTCTCACTGATTTCACACCCCAGAAAAAAGTCCTTGGCAGAAACAAAATGTATGGAATTTGACAGGAAGCTTTTATAAGGATGTCTACCCAAATTAAGTCAAAAAAGAATCATTTGAATTTGTATTTGTACAGAGCAGATCCTGCCACKGTTCAGTCAGTGCCTCAGATACCAGTGCAGAACTCAGAGGCACTAGTTTGGCTTTGACACAGCCTGGACATCAACTTGCAGGCATTACTTCCCCCACACTGAGGTACCAAAACTCACTAAGAAATGCACTTGGCATGCACTTTTAATTTTTTTTCCCTGTACTTTTTAACTTAATAAGACATCTCAAAAGGCTCATGCATTTGATGCACCTGCAGAGATTCTGGACTTGCACCCCTCAACTGTGACCCTCTCAGAGCCGTATTTGTGTATCCTGCTCCACAGAGCATGTGAAAACTCAAATTCCTCTTGCTGAGAAATTTTGTTCACAGCTGCTTGCTTGGCAGAGATTTGGCTGGGGAGGGAAGGGAGGGAGAGACAATTTTCCAAGCAATGGGGAAAAACAGTACAGAACTTTCATCATCAATGGCCTTGACTTTGCTGGAGCCAACGGAAACAACATCACCCAAGTGACTCCATGCAAAGGAACCATTCGGACACCAAAAAAACCCCTCCTGCATTTATTTCTATCATGGTAGCTTATGCCAAATTTCCTTTGGTGAAATCCAGATTTGTCCTGCATTGGCTTCCTCCTGCTGTTGATGGAGCAGGATATTTGCTGAAACAAGCAGGTAGTGAATGARAAATTCTGAATTAATCAGCATATTTGCCAGAGAGAGGATTGTGTTCTCTTCTGAAGCTCTAAGAACAACTGGCTGTGTTTTTCCAAAGGAGCTGTACTAAGATAACAGACATAAGATTTCTGCACTAAATTCTAAATGGATGCAAGTCTTGCTGGCAGGTGAATTCCATAACAGGTACATGTTTTACTGACCCTGTCAGGGATTTCATGGAAGCACAACTGCCTGGCAACTGATACTGGCCTACACCACCCAAAGAACAGGTAACAGTTCATAAGGTAACTTCTCATTGCCTTAACTCCTCCAGCATTCCAAAAGAAATGCCAATTTGCAGGAATAAAGCCTGGTTGGTTTCCTCCCCAACCAGTAAATACATTTCCCTTTCTGAAAGTAAAACGCACAGAAATCACACAATCATTTTTATTCTTGGTGTTCCGAAGCTTTACTGACTGTGCAGTGCCAAACACTTCCTGTGCATCRTTCCAAACCTAGTGGCATTTTACTGATGGCATTGGTTATTCCAGATATCATACAGAAGTTTACAGACCAGGAAGCAAAGTACTTTTAGCTTTGTCTAAGCCAAGCACAGAATGCATTAGATACAGACYCTGCTCAAGAAGGACACTGACAGCTTTACATGTATTTGGGGTTTCTACTCTRAAAGACATCATTTCCCAAATATTAATTCAGTAAGATGTTGAGATATCAGACAGCATCATCTGCTACCACCAGAACAAGTAAATTCACTCTCATGTCATTGCCACCAGACCACTTCTATCTCTGAAGTCATTATTGATCCTCAGGCTGCTTCATTACACCACTATACAAAGCTTTGGAGAACAGAGACTTTTGGTGAGTATTTTTAAGGAACAGAGAACTTTAAATCTGAAGTGGCCATCACCCAGAGAGCTGAACTCTGAACCCCACTTGGCTGGTGATCTCTGAGGGTCAGACAATACACAAAATATGACCCTAAAGCATCTGCTGGAAATCAGACTACCAAGCTGATGGGAAGTTCAATCTAATCCAAATGTGGGAGCCAAGTCAGCTACTGAAAATATATAATGCTACCCAATGCAGAATCATTATGAAAATTGTTTCAGTTCTAGCAAGAACATCATAAAAAAATAACCCTTCAATGCAGTTTTTCCTGTAYGGTCACAAAGAAGCAGCAAAAGAGAATATAAAGGGCAAGAGAATTAAAAAAACCTGATCCTAAATCAGAGTTGAGAGTTGATATAATCAGTAAGGGCTTTGTGAAARAATTCTTAAGCCATGTGTGGCTCTTGCAGACATATCTATTGTGGGAGGTATTTTAACCAGCTTCATGTCTGACAGACAGTCTGAGGAATATAAATAAATTTCAGCTTCTAATACAGATATCATTTTCCTTCTCTGTAGGAAYGAATACCAATGAGCAAGTGCAGTATTTAGGAGCAGTCCACTTGGATTTACAGCTTTTGAGAAGTGTATAAAAACTGACAGTTTTTGAAGGCCATAAGTAATAAAACCCTTAAGGTGCTGGAGAAAAATAAAGGAATTTAAGCAATTTGCCCACCACTTCACACATGCCAGAAGTGAGGTTTAAATATCCATTTAGCAATTAGCAATGGATTTATCATTCATTTCTATTGGGATTGCCATTAGAAGGACTTCAAATAGAGAGGAAAATTCCTTGGGTTAAGAGAAAATCCAGAGAATGAAAAGTCAGGAAAATACAAATCAATATTTCTGCTAATAAATGATCAGTAAATTTATCATCTACACCGTTTTTCACCTGGAGTTGCACTTATCTCTGAGATGGCCTCAGGACACAAATCCCTGCTAAAGCTGTKGTTTGGATATTAATGCCTCTCACTAGGGACATGTGAGTTTGAAGGCCCATCTCCCCCAAGGAATTCCCAGAGCYAAGTACAACTCAAGTGAGACAATCTACCTGAACATTCTCTTTGCTCCTAAGGAACATGAAGGAGACTCTTCCCATGCTGGGAAGGAACCATAACCTAAGGTGAWCTCCTGCCTCCAGCTTTATCCCCTTCTAACCCCTTGCTCCCCATTTCAAGCACTCTCTCCACAGACTGAATTGCATTTAGCACCACTGTGGATGTCAGTTTTCTTTAGCCACCTCAATCATGACCTACACACTCTGTCCCAAAAACTAAACTGAAACAGCTTCACATCATGTTCTACCTGCAACGCCCAGCTGGAAACTGCATATTATCCACTTGGTGTAATGGAACTGGAGTGCCACATCCCACTAAGCAACAGTCCCCTGTGATAGACAGGCACTGATCAAGGTGACTGGAATGTCTGATTCTGGTAATCTGCTCATCAGTCACATTTGGTTTTCCTGATTCCTTCATTACTCCCATAAAGACCTAAGAGGAATTGGAAATCTCTYTTACACATAATCACAAAGCAATCACAGCTATTAAGCAAGCCATCCTGGCAGAGGACAAGAATGTTAAGGAATCATGAACAAGTGTCACGTAATGTATTCCTAGACAAAAATATGGAAAATACTACAATGTAAAATAGAATACAACTGACATTAAAATAGCATGCATAGTATGTTAGCACTAGGTACCCATTTAACACCACAGCACGTTCATAATCCAATAKCTGACAATTATCATTACTGAGGAGCAATTTAAAAATCTGCAGACATAAGAGTCAAGCCTTCATTCATATTTTTAAACACTCAAACTAAAAGTGATTTTGAACAACTCTATGGTCCTTTTAGYTGGGGAAATTTGTTCACAGTGCTCGAAGTACACCAAGGAATTYTCAAATCTCTGCAGTCCAAACAAAACAAAGGAACTGAATGGGTGTTAACTTCAGAAGCTAGCTTGAGCTTTTTAAGTATCAGCACCATCAACTATTTTGCTCTCCAAAATATACTCCAGGGACACCACAACACAATCTGGTGMAGTGGAAATGGACCTGCCCAGCTAATCAGGATCATCCTTTTTATTTTTAATTGACCTTTTACAATAGCAAAAGGTGAACAACACATACAGATATTTCAGAAAGCACACAAGCATTAGAAATAAACCTCTGTCTCTCATTTTGCTTTCTCCAAAGTGCTAGTGGGGTAATCAGTCTCTAGCACAGCCTCCATTTACACCAGGGCTGCACTCAGCTGTAGCTGCACACACCTTGCCAATGCTGCTCCTCACCTGCATGGGTCAGGAGATAGACCAAGACCAAAGGTTAAATTCCCTGCCTCCCACAGAGCTCCCTGTGCCCTCTGAGATGCCCTGAGGGTGTAAGAGACACTTTCCAAACCTGGCCCCGATGGATCTGCTGTATCCTGCTKGACTGAGCCAGGCCCAGTGGGATTCTCAGGAAGCAGCAGGTGCCTGAGGGCTGGGTCATCCCATCCCACCCYAAACATGAGCACTACAAACCCTTCCCCTACAAACAGCTGAGCTGAAGGAACAGGAATAATAATTTAAAAATATATATATAAAAAAAAAGCCCCTTCAAATCCACACCAAAAAAAGAGAAAAAAAAACAAAACTAAAACTTGGTGGAGAATAAAAAAAACAACCACATAGCATGTTTGCATTCTGTTCAGTTTCACTGAAGTCACTGAGTCACAACATGCCCAGAGCAGAATCAAACAACTCAGAAACCAAGGTTCTGAGAAAAAAGGGGGTGACACGCTGGGCCACCTCCAAGGGCTGCAAACAGAGGGCACGTTGCTAAGTACAACTTTAGAGAAACCCCAACAAGAGGCAGGAAAGCAGGATGAAAATTTTTGGTGAGGTCCCAGCACAGAGCAGGGCTGTCAGCAGCTGGAACGTGGCAAACACGACTTAAGCAGTTTTCCAGGGACTGCAGTGTCCCAGCCACCAGGCCAGATGAGCACTCTGGGCTGCCTTTAACTCGCCCTGTTTGCACAGCCCTTTCTGCAGGAAACGGCTCCTCCCAGAGTTTAGGGAGCAGAAGAGTCAAGTGATCTCGAAGTACAGAGAGGAGCTGGAGGAAAGGGTGGTATTCCTTCCCATCAAAGATCATTTTTACTTAAATATCGTTCTCTGCTGAGCTCAGACTCTTGTTTCTGAGGCTGTGATTGACACTGCTGAGCTGTGCCAAACAGCCCTAGAAATGGCAGCTCTGAGGGKACAATCTTACAAAGGCAGTACCCGAGCACCCTGCTCTGCTCCCCAAAGGAGCTCAAAACAAATTTATCTTTGTAGAGACAGTATCTGACAAAGAGACTGATACAGTCAAGAAGAAATGCTGTTCAGCACTGAAGTCAGACCAGCCTGTGAATCTAGATAGTCCCTTGAACAATTAATTAGTMAGTCCTCTCAAGTATTTTCACCACATCTGTAAGAGCTGAAAAGCCCAAACAGAACACGCCCAAAGAATAAATAAATAAATAAAGTGCATCCGCATTGCTCTGTGAGGTCTAAGTTTTGCTCAAGGTCTCTGCCATGGACCTTTGGTGACTGTTCAGCTGGAAATGAAGGGCCCAAGAGATTTTTGTGAAAGCAGAAAGGGATATCCTGAGTCCCAGCCAGCAGCCTAACAATGCAGCTTCCAACAGCCAGGACTGTGTGGATTGTGTTAGGAACATCACTCATTACCGCCCTGTGTGCTTATAGAGTCTTCTTGTAATTCCATTTCAGCTATCAAAAATATTCTTATTTATGAAAAATACTACACTTTAAGCAATAGATTCCTACTCTGTAGAAGTCAAATTACGACTTTTAATTACTTTTTATTTCTCAATACATTCAGGTAGTGAGCTTTGAAAGGTACAGTGTGTAATACTAACATATTTATTGGGAAAAACAATTCTCACAATTTAGGCTGTGGAAAGTCTATTTCTAACCTCACTTTCATTTGTATTTGACCTCTGACCAGTGTGACTTGAACTTTCTTTATGACAATCTGTTCTAGGCTTCAAGGCAAAAAAAAAAAATTTCAAACCCAAACCAAAATTCAAACAAAACAAAACAAAACCCCACCCAAGTACCCAAGTTTGTATTAAACTCTCATTGAAAACCTCTGCATCTCCCACTATTTTCTACCATAAAATAGCTCAAATGCATTTCSCTCAGCAACACTGTCCCTCCTGCAGGACTGTGACATCGGTGGAGATGACCACGGTGGGACTGGATTGGTTTCTTGGCAGAAGTGGTGATGACGTACTTGCTGCTCCATCCTAAGGTTTGTTAGCATTCCTTGTCCTAGCTGCATCTACACCCCAGAGGAACAACTGAGCAGTTACTGCAGAAAGCCAGGATCTGAGCTGAGGATTTCAGAATTAGCTGCATTTATGTCCAAGGGATGAAATGCTTCAATAACTTCTGCGTTATTGCACTTTACTTCCTATTTGTACTGAAGCTCATAAAAATAACAAAGTAGAACTGCCCAAATTATAAAACTCTGAAACTTCTAACGGCAAATCTTACACTCTTAAGACAAATTTATGTCCCATGCCACAGCTGAAGAGCTACAAACTGTTTAAAACTGAGAACATCTCTAAGTTCTCTCATTTTTTGGTACACCTGGCAGTTAATTTGAATTAGGCTCTTTTAATTTAACTGCAGAGACAGACCTGTTGAGACAACTACAAATGTGAGTCTTCACACATTTATCATTCTCCCTGTGCTACTTCTCACAGCTTGATGGCACACTAGAAACCTAGTGTTCCATGTCATTTCTGCAGGGTTACTCCACTGAAGTGCCTCAGGGCTTGTCAGCCCTCCCTGCCCAGAAGAAACCTGGGTGTGATTGTGGCTCATCCCTCAGAAGCCTCTTCATCACAGAAACTGTGATTATATTTCATTTACTCTTTCCATACTCCATTGGCCCTTACACTATAACGAGGCAAAACAGTCATTAAATGCAACTAACTTACTGAGGGCATCAGAAATTATTACAATACAGAATGCTTGATGCTCACATTATTCATCCAATTTCTTGCTAATGAAGAAGCAAGGTTTGAGTAAGTAATGAGTATTGATCCTGCCCTCAATAATCCMGATGTTCAAATGGTCTTTATGCACAGCTCCTCACCATTCCTGGAGAAGTGAAGCTCTACTCTTAGTAAATGCTTAGCAGGCAAACAAGAATTTTGTCACTCTGACAAAACTTTGTCACTTAGACAAAATCTGACTGTTTGAGCCACAAGTTTAGTGAAGTAAAAAAGAAAGTTAGGGAGTTGTTGTTGATCAAGGCTTCAAACAAAACACAAGCGTGCCTTCCTTTCTGTGCTAATTCTAGAAGGAGAAGGAAGTCAACACAATTAATGGCTGATAATTAYAAAAATACTGTGTTACTTTATATAGTGCAGCATATAGCTTCCATAAACACTAAAGATGTTTCATTCAACTCCTTTCAGTCAGGTCTGGAAAATGTTATAGACTATCTTTGTAAGCTAAATGTGCAGTTAGATTAGAGATTTGTGAGTCTCAGAGTACTAAGTCRTTACCAAGACCATTAAGGAGAAATTATTTTTTCTGTAGAAAAGTMATTGAAAAAATAAATCCAGTTTCTTAAGGTGACATATGCTTTTTTTTTTTGGTGGGTTTTTTTTCCAGGAAGCATCAAGCACGATGCACAGAGTATATACAGAAATCAAAAGAAGGATACTAAAGCTCACTGGCCTATATCTGATTCAAGATGGGCAACTCTATGCCCTGAGTATAAGAGTTCCAATTCAATTACACCTGTGAAAGAATATTAAATATTYTAAAATTAATGAAAAGCATGAATTGCATTACAAAAACGTAATATCGTGACCCCTGAAATAGTCTGATCCCTGAAAACAACATGTCACTGCTAACAAATCAAAAACATCTGTTTCCACAATATTAATTGGTCTTAAGAGCAATTTGTTATGGAGACAAACTTTTAAAAACTTAAGAAAAAAATCATCAGGATGGGACAGAAGATAGCAGTAGGGAAAAGAGCTCAATCCCAGTATTTGGAAACAAACTCACACATTTCCTTCAGTTCACTGGAAACCTGGCACATTTGTCAGTTTTACAACATTCTCAAGCTACAGCTGCAAGGTACAAATAAGTACRGGACATGCTATGAACACAGAGTGTGATCATATACAGACCCCTTGGAAAAACTGAAGCCTGAAAATTTCTGGTCCTTATGTTACAGAAGTTACTTAAAAACCACTTAAAATTTGTAAAAGCTRTGCCTAAAATTTGTAAAAGCTACACCTCAGTTAGGTGCACTAGCCAGGAGCCAACACACAAATTAGGAGCAAAGGAAAACAAWATCAAGTTTATCAGCAAATACAACSATCTTTGACTTGAGACTAGATTATTAATAGCAAGTCTCTCTGAGCTGACTTCTTCTGGAGACACGTGGTTTCCATATGTTGTTTCTACTGTTGCAGATCTGCACATGAGGACATAAAAATTCTGTACCAATTTAGAGTAGGTGGGGTGAGACTGCGCTGAGGCTGATGCCCAAAGACTGGGAATTGATAAACAAATTCAGTTCCTCAAATTAGAAGCTGCATAGTTGGATAAGCCAAGCAGCCTTCTGTATATTTAATGTTCTTCCAAGCCCCTTCACAACATTGTGAACAGAGTGCACAGAGGCACAATCATTTATCTAGTAAGAGCAATTTGAAACTAAGCTTACTAATGTTTGCTGAATTAAGGCTGRTAAGAAGATGCTAGTACAGGTCTCAGTGCAAAAACACTTAACAGTCTACCAAGAGCTGGATTCTCCCCCTCAGAAGAGAATATATTTTCCTGTCTCTCRCCCAGTGCAGGAATCTTAGTAAYATTTCATGAGCCACTTTAACAGTAGGCAGGTGCTAGAAAAGTACTTTCTTTCYCCAGCAAAACACCTGAAAGGAAATACTGATAAATTCTCAAAGAGTACCCTAAACGATTCTGTAAGCACAAGTTAGTTGACCAATGCTTTTCCCCCTTCATCACATAGATAAAGGCTTTCCTCCTAAAAGGCTACTTAATTGAAACTTATCAGATTATCAACTTTATTTAAGGAGAACATGGATGCTAATAAAGAAATAAAACTTAAACCACACACATCTTACTAGTTACCTATTACAGAACACAGGAACCATAAATAGGAGTCGCCACTGGGAAACACGTATTTGTCAGCACAGGTAATGCATGACAAATGTGTTTTTCTTTGAGTGATTATGTTTACTGATTTSTATCAGTGAAAGATGAGAAACATTTCCAGTGAGCTCAATCCTACTTCCCTGAGAAAAAAAACAAAAACAAGGAGCAGCACCAGCTGCTTGGCAGGACTGTGCTGGAATGATAACACGGTCTCGGAGCGCTCTTGCTCAGGCCATGGAATTAATTACTGCTGAGTAGGAGCACAGCCACAGCACTGAGAGTTGCTTCACCTTGCCCAGCAAACAGCCTGTTCTGCTCATGGTGCTCACTGCCTCCATGCACAGCTCCTCCAGAACTAGCTCTGCATGCACTGCACGTCTCCAGCAATACTGGAACTAAGGAGTGGGCCATGTCAAACTAGGAAATACGTACTTCTAGAAAAGATTTGTGGGCAAGGACAATTTGCTATATCACTAGCAGAAAACTCTGTACTAAGTCTACCTGAAATTAAGCAACAAAAGTAATTTTCTTTAATAATACCCACACACTAATTTGACTAGATCTTCATTAGCAATCCAGCTCTAATTAGAAGATTAGTATGAACTGGTTCTATAATTCATTATGCAGAACTCTCTTCCCCCTTCAATAACAGACTCTTGTTCATAAAAAGATGACAGTTCTAAGAGAATGGAAAATGACCAATCTGAATTAAAAACCAAACAAAAAAACCCCAGAAACATTAACAAGGGAAGGGGACAAAGAAACCARCTAAAATTATACAACAGTCTTTTTATACAAAGTGACAAAGGAAGAACAGCAACCAAAAAAAAAATTCAACCCGAAAGCCAAAAAAGCAAACCAACAAAACCACACACCCACCAAAGCCACACCACATCAAAGAAACTGAGCCACAAGCCCCGCTGTAACTGTGTGATTGTGTAGGTTTCTACACTTCCTTGGAYAATGTTCCAGATTTGTTGGAAATCTGGACAGGACTCTCATGAGAACAGGCTTTCTTAAGATACTCCCAGGTTATAAGTCTGCCAGAAAAAATGCAAGAGCAGCCCTTCTCCACAGTAGTTTTGTACTTGGATTCCAACTCCAGCAAAAGAGGAGGAAATGTTTAAACTTATGGAGGGATCAGTCACACAACTTTCCTCATTCCTGACCAGCGCACAACATGGTACAGCATGAATTTTAAGGAGCATGCAAGAGAACTCTGATTTCATTCTACTCACTTCAGCCTTCTCTGGTTCTGAAAAAGTATTAATTGGTTCTATTTAAAACCAACTCCTGACAGGAGTCRCAGTGCTATTCAGTTACCAAATGGTTTTCTAATGAAGATCAAGCATTTCTGCCTGTCTTGAGCACTGTGTTGTGAGCTGTACAGGAAGGATTCCTGCAGCTYACAGATATGGCTGGTAAATAAAACAGGATGTTACAAAGGTTACCTTCCCTGCACTAAACACTGAAGTTGCTGTAAGACTGGGAAAAGGGATCTTTCATCAGCAACAACAACAACAAGCTTGCTACATTTTGGAAGGGGAAAAAAATGCAAAATGTAACAACTGATTTTCTGTTACTCCTCAATGCTGGCAACAAAACTAGAGGCAGTTTCATTCCTGGAAACAATGGCATAACCACAGCTTCCACRCATAYATCTTGCACTTCTTTGCAAGAGATGGCACTTAGAAACAGGTGTTCTGAAAACCATGCTCTCGTGCAGCCAAGACAAAATGAATTAGAAGGTCTTCTGGGGGGAAAGGTTCCTGGCTCAACCACCTTCTGCAGTATTGACATAGGTTTGCTTCTATGATTTGTTTTATTACAATATTATACTCTCTGGTTTTATGGGGAGAGAACAGGAAGTTCTTCCAGAGGGTTGCARAAAAGTGGAAAATCCTTTATCTAGGCATTTGTGGATCCAGACAGCTTTGGAAATGCAGCTTTGGAAAGTCCAGGACTCACAGCATAGGGAAAGGAATGAAGACACATTACTCAGAGATTCTGGTAGATGAAGAGTCAATAGGATCTGACGAACACAAAGCAGACTGAAAATAATTACTTCCATCTCTTGGGATATTTACCTTTTCAGCTGGGAAAAAAGGCCTAGATAGTGGCAAATTCCCAGGAGCAGCACTGGTTTGTCTTTGAAAGCTCCGGTTCTGCAAAGTGGGGCAGGAAGGGCAGCTGAATCTCTTCAAACAGAGAAGTTGCTCGATAACTTGCTGACCTTCCTGTGAAGCCCAAAGGACCCCCAAACACAGAGAATCCATATGACCCATGACATCATCAAACACTGCAAGTTGTTAACCAAATGCCCAGTGGCAGGAAACAACTATCTGTCTGTGACWGACTGAGTTTGTTGAGGACTGGAACTAATTTTTCTTCTATCGAAGTATGCTTACAATCTTTCTCATGAAAAGAACCATTTTCAGCAGTCACTTGCAGGCTGCCCCTCTGGAAACCCAAAAGAAATTGGTTTTAACCTGCTTTGTGGTCCCCTTACTGGAATGATATTTACCCAAAAAAACTAGTGCCCTTTGACAAGTCACACTCTAGGAAAACCCAGCTGATGTAAAAAATCATCACCTTTTGTCATGTTCAATGTTCTAAGTATTTAAATGGTAGCTTAAAAAAGTTACAAATGGATTCTGGAAATCYACATATATTTCTTGGAGCTTTTAAAGTTCAGGAAAACTGCTTGCATTCATCTACACAAGATGATGTGGTGTTTTAGGAGGAACCCCTTAACTATTGTATCGCAGTTAATTGAGACAGAAGTGCTGTTGATTTGCATTAATTATTTGCTTCATTTTTACACTAGACACTGCACACGGCCCTTCCTATACCAAGTGATACATTAGGGTTTTTCTTAACAGATATAAGTATTAGATGTGGTAAATAACTACTGAGCACCCTCTATATCTCACCTTTCCAAAGTAGAAGTGCTGTTGACCCAGTGTACAAGACATTTACAGCATCACATACTTCCTCTTCAATATTTCCTGCTCATCCCCAGCTTTYTCCTCCTCATTTTTAAGTGCTTTTAGGCTGTTGCTGGATTTACAAACCTTTGACCTTGCTTCATGCTCTGAGCATCATCCACACAGTCTCACTAAGCATGTGTGTCCCTAAATGTGCTCCTTGCAACTCCAAGGATTTTGTAGGATTGAAGACTCAAAAGCCGAAAGGAGTCAGACAGCTGAGGCAAAATGACTGGTCTCTAATGAGCCATTTGTCCAACTGGGCCAAAGCTATCCAGCTTACAAAAGCTTCCAAGGAGCAGCATTAATTCTGATCTCACGCACTGTCACCTGGTGGATAYGTCCCTTACTCCATGGGACTCACAGGCACATCCCTGCCGTGGCCAGCTCCCACCCTCGCGTGCAAAGGAGGCAGCCGCAGACACGCCGAGGGATCCTCGGCTGCCAGACTTCCCCTTGCAGTCCTGCTAACCTCAGCCCTGACCTACAGTACCCTTAGTTTTCCATTCCTTAGACTCTCTTACACAAATATAGCCCAGGGTTCCAAATCGGGCTGTGTTTATTCCAAGAACACAAAGACAACCATTTTCACATCTAAGAAAATGGCGTGTCTTGATAACAAACTGAAACAAATCTTCATACAATGCCAAAAACAAATGCAGTTTTCATCAGCATCACAAATCCCTRTGGACCGGTCTCTAGTCTGTTCTACTAATTCCTGGATCCCAATGCCAAATTCATGTCTTCCCAAATTTGACTGAATCCTMTCTTGCTTGAACTCCCTATTTCACATTAACTGGAAACCTTTTCAAATGTTTGCAACTGTGCCCATTACTAGCTGTCTTTCAGGGAGAAAGTTAACTTCACCACAGAGATACAGACCACAGTTGCTTCARCTAGGTGCTATTTTTCACCTTTGCCTTTTAAATCAAACTAAATAAATTCCAACATTTGGATTCCAGGTGTTGGAAACCATGGAAAATACCCTATGTGTCAAAAAGCACCACTGCAAATACGCTGTTTTCTTTTCAAAATCCAAAAGAAACACACTTTCCTTTTAAATGATCTACCTACATTTTCCAATACAACAGCCCCATCACAAGACTGTGATTTAATTTTCTAAGTACATTAAGGCTAATTTGCAGTTTGATGGTGAAAGAAATTCCTGACTTTTTTTCTGGTGTCATTACCAATGATAAATAAATACCCAATACTTACAAAACCCATACATTTATTATAAATATTGAAAAGAATCTTTCCACAGAGCTATTAGAAAAAAAACTTCATTTCATCAAACTGACCTTTGCTAGAAAACAAGCCGTTCGCAGCCTTACAACACCAATTAATAACAGGGTGCTGACAAATAAAACAAGCTGGTAAATATGAATCTTGTTCATAACAAGATTGCACAAGAAAATATACTGTAATGACCCTGTCTGGACATCCTGTAATAGCCCATTGTTCCTGGCTATTGCTGTCATTCAGCAGTTTTTTTTCACAGCGGATGCGTGGCGGCAGAGGAACCAACGCAACGTGGGACTGCACGTGCACAGATCCTGGAGGTGAGGGGATGGCCCTGGCACCCCTGGGCTGCTCACTGCATGTACAGGTCTGCACAACAACCCCACACCTCTGCAGGACTTGAATGAGACAAATCAAAATGTTTAGCTATAAGTGCCTTAATGATTTGTAAACTGAGAAGACAGCAGAATCCTTTTACCTGTAAAGGGCCAATTACAGCAACAACAGGAATGAACTATGGAAAAATCATAGGCTTACATTCTGAGAGATCATGGAGTCTTTTAATCAATACATGGTAGAAGAAATAGGAGCTATCCTCCTGTTCCACAGATGAAGAGGAAAGGTGGTAATGAAGATCTTCCATGTGTGACAGCTGGGTATTTCACCTGCTCTCAGTATGAGGAAAGATGAGCTAACTTAGCACTGCAATTACTGACACCTTAACTAGMCCACAGACTGAAACCCAGCACCTGGTTTTGCTAGCTAATTAAAATACTGAATAGACAACTAATTTCATAACCATGCTGTCAATTCATGTCACAGCCRTAACTGCAAGTAGTTGTTTCTCACCAGTTACAGGAATTTTTCTGTTTATGAGGTCTGACTGACCACAGGACACCTGACTGAGCTTTGTCTCTGCACTATGTCATGCTAAAGCCAATGTCATTCTGTTTACTGAATGGTTCAGTTCACTTTCTTATTTTAAGGGAACAACATTTTAAGGTTTAGACTTTCTTTTTCCTCCCTCCTTGTGCATTTGTTATTCCTTCAATCATTTTGTCTTCCTTGCTACCAGGCTTCACTGTTTTATTGTTAATTAGTACTCAAAAGAGGCAGAGTTGGACAATTTCCTGCTTAAAACCTGTAAATGTTTAAAAATATAAAAGCTCAGAATTCTATGAAACACAAGGGATAAAGAAATTGTAAAAATAAAACAAAACAAGCCTCTGGCTTAAGAACTGCCACATTCCTGTGTGGTATAACGCTATTTCTGAACACTTTAGTTTGGCACACGTGCATTCCCTGAGGAACCACAGTTATCACCAATAACTCTGTCATGCCAGTCTCTCTTCACTGGACAACATAAATCTCCACAAAAACTTCTCTTCCCTTGCCTATGCTGAGTTAGAAAGGTTCTTGGTCCCTAAAACCTGCTTTGAAGCAGGGCTCTTGTGGTGCTGCCCCAGGGCAGCTGTGTACCCYGGAGGAGGCAGCAGCCACCGCCGTGCTCCGGTGCCCCAGTGCCCCCGCAAAGGCAGCACAAGTGCTCTGCCAGCCTTCCAACAAACCCTGAATTACTGCCATGTCCTTCACTGCTCTGTAATGTGACTCTAGGAAAAGCTTAGCATGTCAGCAGACTATTTTATCCCTGCAGCCCTAAATAAAAAGTGTCCAGTTAAACTACATTGTCTGAATTCTTCTCTTGCATTGCAGGACAATTTTAAAGAAGAGGGATCTTCTATAGACAAAGAGCTCTAYTTGTGCAAGCTCTTCTGAAATAATTGAGGGAGAAAAAGGAAGAGAAAACCTAGGCCCAGCAACTATCCCAGTGGATCATGCTGAAAGGTTAGAAACATGTGAGTGATTTTCCTARGGACTCTCAAAATGCTGATATAGCACATCCAGCCCATGGGGTCGGGGGAACAAAAGGCTCTTAAAGTATCGTGCTGTGACTTCCATAATCAACTCAATAATGACACTTGAAAGAATTGAAGATGCACCAAGACCACCTCCTTTAGTCAGAACTTAAGAATTTCCAGAATGAGATGCTAAAAATAATTTCAAATGGATACAACTGTACTCCAGACAGAATTGTTTGAGTTTCTAATTATARCCATTACTCCTGTTTGAGATAAAATCTACTCTGTGATAGCAGATAGATATGAAACAAAAATCTGTTTTCACTGATGTGTAATCTGTGGCAATGTTAATTGCACTTAAGACATAACACACAGAAAATTACATCTGATTTAATCTTTCACACCTCCCCTAGGGAAAAACAATGGAGAGTGAGATCCCCCAGCTCTGCAGAACAAGGAGAAGACTGCAATAGCATAGTTTAACTTGATGGGAATTCTTATTTGCATATTGGTTTCTAAAGTTCTTTTCTAGGACTATAATTTTCCCTCTTTGTTTCCAGAAAGGCTTTCATTTCCTGATGCACATACAACAAGTAACAGATTAGAAACACTCTTTTTAAAATCCCTCTTTACCCACTTCTTCTAAAACTGGAGARAAAAGAAWAAAACAAACCCCAAAACAAAGGCAAAAAACCAAGGCCTCCCCCGCAAGCCCCACACTAGGCTGGCACGAACATAACCACAAGAAAGGCTGCAGCTCAGTTCAGTGTTTGAGTGCCTACTTAGCATGTGCTTTTTTCCCCACTGCTGCCAGGCACACACAAACCCAGCGCGATCCTGGTGGCCTTCCACRCGCTTTAATGCAATAAACAACACATTTAATAAAGAATGAAGAATGCGCAGTGGTAGCCACGCAGAGAGTGCTTGAACAGCGCTCAGGAAAGAGCCTTAATTTGGCTTTCCTGAACTTGTTGAAGCTAACTTYTTCCCCAGTACACGCTAAATCAACGCTCAAGAGGTTCCCGATGCCGACGCTTTGTTACGGTTACACGCTCCGCAAGGAAGATGGCTCTCAAGTTCAACACGGTCATTTATGGAAAGGGCTCCCACCCCCACCTTCCCCTTCCAAGAAACTGATGTGTGAAGACAGACATTTCTTTGAGAGGAAGGATAAGGCAGAGGTTAATTTCATCTGCATGAGCCAGTATAGGATAAGCTTTTGGAAATACTGTCAAGCCACATTCTTAATGCCTGGCAAAGTGACTCACTCAGAGTCATCACAGGAAAGGAAGCTGAATAGAATCAAAAACGGAACAGGATGGGGGCTTAAACAGGAGAAAGAAGTGAGAGAAAGGAAACTGGATTGTTTAAAGGGAGCTGAGGTTACAAGTTCTGGAATGAGATTATTTTAAAATAAACATATAAAATATRTATCTGTAAAAATATATACGCATATATAAAAATGCATGAATGTATGCAGGTGTTTATMTTTTAAAAAGCTTCTTTCCATTTAAAGAGAGACTTGTATTTGTGGATTGCCTTTCACAGCTGCCTGCTGAGGTATTTGTTTCTGTTTAAGGTGGCAGTAACATGGTTTGGAAATAAACAACACTCCCCTCTAGAAACCCACAAATTTTTAACAATCACGTTCCTGTTCCACACAGTATGAAATTCTCAGAATACGGAGCTCCACACTCATGAAAAAATCCACCACAATACAACATTAGTGCATCATTCCCTAAAGGAACACTAAACAATGGACTAGACACCTTTTTGTTCCCCATACCAAAGAATTCATCACTGAGTTTTACTTGAAACTCTGTGACACACGGCWAAGTTTTTCTTCTCCCAACTTCCTTGCTGTCAAAGATTGGGTGATTAGCCACCTCACACATCAATCTCAGCTAAGTCAAACACAAACAGCAAGTGGATTGTCTCAATATGTGAGTCACTTGCAGAAGCATCTCCTTGACTTTGTCACAAGTGAAAACACGTTACTTGTGCAAGAATGTCCACCAACAAAAAGAACAATTTTGGTCCCCAAAGAAGATGATTAAAACATTTTTTGGCTATCCTCAAGGCAATATTGAACTGAGTCACAGCTCTTCATGTTTCAGTCATGTCACCTGTGAGTACAAGTTCTGACTGCAGAATCCCACACCAATGTCCCTTTTCATGTTCAAGGGGACACACAGACAGAWGAATACACCCACTAAATCATACCACTAAAAAAAACCAAATTTCAGACTTAAGGAGGCATGCCTGGTCAAAAAATGATTCTGGAAACATGTATTAGAATAAATACTTCTAAATTCTCCTAAATAAAGCTTATCTCTGTTTGTGTAATATTTCTTATTTAATCCCCAGAGTGACACCTGCTGGATTTCACTAASTGAAGCTAAAGGACAGATGTTGCCATAACACAGAATATTTCAGGATAATAATTGCAAAAACATGTCCTGCTGGTAATGAAAGGCTGTGGAGTGTAATACTTTCCCTCCATTTAGGGTACTAAATAAGCACATAGATGAAACCACAGAAGAAGGAAGTATAATGTCTAAAGGTCTTACTCATTTCTGAAAAGTAAATGGTAAAATTTCTATCTAGGAAGGATTATAAGGCACAACATTTGGTGACAAGTTATATTAATTTCTGAAATCATTATGGAAAAAATACTTTAAAATCCTAAAACAGATGAGTTCAGGTGTAACAAAAATCTTCTTGGTACATTCTTTGTTTTACCTTAATGAAACTCTAAAACTCTACTAAACTGTCAGCATTGGGATARAATAAAACTTAAGAAAATTAATTGGCAAGATTTTACCAGTGTAATAAGGGGAGAAAAAAGTAAGGAGAAAATCTAAACGGTAATTTAAAGAGTGATGCATCATGCTCATACAAACATGCAAGGCTGTGCAGTTTTCAAGCTGAGAATACCAAAGAAAAGGTGGAAAAGATGATGCAGTTTTTAGGAATGTAAGAYACTCAGCCTAAACACAGCTGATGGCAAACAACAGTGTATGAGGKAGGTGTAGGTGCTCTGAATATAGCAATCACAAGAGAAAATGTACTTATCTCTTTGGCTCTTTGTTCATGGTATTACATGGGGAGTCAGCCTAGGATGGACTTCATTAAACAAAATCATCACTAATTTTGGGGGGGTTATTTTTTCCAATATAGCCTGCATGACCCAGACATAAATTCAGAAATACAACAGCGTTTTATTTTCTAAAATCCAGTTAGAATGGTCAGGTATTACTTAAAAATAGTCAGAACTGCCAGAAAAAGCTTGAGTGACACCTAGGATAAACTAAAAGGTAACAGCCTCAGACATACAAGCCAATTTACCACAAGAGTCTGAATTCTTTTCTTTAAGGGAGAACATGGCTTCTCTCGTTGAAACTCTTTTTTTGGTGCATTACAACGAGTTAAGTGCATTTCAAATGCATGTTTCCTAAGGAAAGCAACTCAAAATAAATCACTTTTGGACAGCATATACTGCAGAAATGATTGAAAGTGTTTGCACAGAACTAGGGCAGAAAAAGGATGACTTTGCTGGGAAAATGTAAACAGTATAAACAAACTTGGGAGACTGAAGCATGAGAGACAACTGTTAAAACAAAACTTTGAAAATGTGAAAGTTGAGCCTTGCAGTTCTGCCCTGATTCTAAAATAGAACAAAAAGCGTTGCTGAAGAGAAATGGTCTAATGGAACCCAATTTCATAAGATCTCCTGTTGTACCACACTGGCTGTGGAATTCTCCATTAAGGTAACAGGTAAGAAACAGGCTATTTTCTGCTGCTCTTTGTGCAAGCTTTTTACACGGAAAACATCAGAACTGCCAGCATGAATACAAAAAATAAAAATAGCAGGTTGTGTCTACATACAGAAAACTTTCTCTGTTTTGTTTTAARCATGCAGCATTCAGATGCATTCAATTCAGGGTATTACTATGTGTGATTGCCAGCTTTCCAAACAAAGGGTAAGATCTAGGGTTAATTTACTTTGAAAGTTTCTTTATAAACCAACCTTCTCTCTTTAGTTGCTACACTGGCAATAATGGAAGTCAGCATGAAATGGACCTGCATATGTTGTAGGTAGAAATAATATACTAAATATGTTGTTATATGYCTAATACACATAAACACATATAAAAACACCCTTATTTTACTGCCTAAAAGTTATTTGCTTGCCAACTCACATCTGTTTGGATGTAGTAGCAGGATCATTCCTTCCTTAAAACAGCAGTACCAAAGACATAGTTAAYTCCAGAGCTCTGACAATTGGCTACACCAAACACTTAAAACACTTCCCAGGCCAGAGCAGCTCCATGAGCAAGTAAAGACTGTTTTCAATAAGTGCAAAGCTTGGCTGAGGAAAGTGCTGCCCATGAAACTCAGTGACAGAGCTCCCCAGGCTTGCAGAGCAGAGGTGGCCAGGGCACTGAGGCAAGGCAAACGTTGTGAGTGTGCCACAGGAGTGGCAGCTGGTCTGAAGCACTGAAGGGATTTTGGTACCAAATCAAGAACATCGTAAGCACATTGGCAACAGATGGGAACAACTTCTAAAAGAGAAATCCTRCTTTATTTTCCTAACTGTAGACTTGGACTTCTGATGGGRGAACTTTCCTCARTGGCTTTAATAAATAGCTTATGTTYAACAYYTRTTACAGCAGCAACTAGGTATACCTCATATGTGYTATCATTAAAAACAAATCAATAGTGATGGTTTCTTCCAAATGACCATGGCCCAGTTTGAACTGCATGACTTCAGGGACTCTTGTGGGTCCAATCCCACCCAGCTCCTGCACAAGCCAGGAATGCTACTGGAGAAAGATGAYTGCCTCAAATGCACACAATATGGAAGCAAGTTAGTAATTATCTCAAAGTATACAACAAAGGAAATTTATTAGTGTGCTTTCTTCCCTCAGATTTGTTCTTAATTGCATCCTGGTCTAAAATCTGAACTGCAATACCCAGACAGCCCAAAGAACAATCCTGTACTCCCAGAGTAAGTCCCTGCACTGACCCAGGTAAGGCATTGGTCACTCAGCAAGACACATGCAGAGCTGTGTTTTCCAACTGGAGTGCTCAAAAATTACAGAAATTACCAAAAAGAAAAAAAACCAGCTGCGAACAGAGAGCACAATGAAAGTGYCTGAATGGGTGATCCATGTATAATTCCTTCAACAGAAAAATACCCACATTTAGGAATATCTTGCCCTTTGATGGTAGGCAGAAAAATTCCACTCGAAAAAATCCCAGTGGGCCAGGATTTCAACAGTTGTGTTGTATCAAGAAAAGCCTGTTCAAAGGGATAAGTACTACATCTTTTAACGCAGAGAATGACTCCAGCTGATGAGAAATTCAGGCTCCAGTAACATTCAAAGTTGAAAGGACACACACAATGAAATTCCTGGACCTGCAATGTATTTTAGATACCCAGGTACTTAGTTTTGTCCTRTAAAAAGTGCAGTCCCACTGTCCTGTATCAATGCCCTGCCTGCCTTTGCTTAACCTGCAAACAGCGTGGATTGTGACATCCAACCTGCGAACACGCACATGCCTGGCACATCCTCTGAGGGCAGACACACTTCAACCTGCTCCAGCTGCTTGTGAAGAACAAAAAATAAGACTCTAAATAATTTAGCTGATACACTTCTAAAGACAGTTGTTCCCACTGCACTGCTCATTAAAACAACAGAAGCACCTTTTATATGAAATGCCATCTCCGCTAACCTAGTGTCACCAAGTGCCTTGTGTGTGGAAGACTTCCAAAGCTGGATGAAGACTTTGGGAATGCTCCTATTGCAGTGAAATAGATGAGAGTTTAAGCAAACCAGAGAATAAAATACTGTGCAAATTCAGATGGTTATTTTTAATTAATAATTTCAGACAGTACCACAACATGTGTACCTTACATAAAAAAACATCTGTTTTCAGGTGTGGTCTTACACTGATCTAGATCTAGAGTGTCTCCTTCCAAAGCACTGAGAGAACCTCAGATTCAGAGCGCATCCCTGACCAGGTTTCAGCTGTTTGACACATTATTTGTGCACGGGAATGGAAGATCCCCAGTAGGCACAGTAAGACTGGGAAGATTGCACTGGTGCAATTGTAAGAGCAGCAAAGTCCATCCCCAAGGTACGTAGCATAAGTTTATTGAGGCAAACAGAAAAAAAACTCAGTTATTTTTATAATTATTTCATTCTCTTCCCTTACAAACTGCATTGAATAACTAAAGAATTCATTGTAGATCAAATCCAAGTACGACTTACAGCCTAAAAAGATTTATTTTCCTGGTTCTACGGCTCCATTGCTTACACACAGGAACAAATGACTAGAATTACCAATCTCTGCACCGCAACMGCGTTTGCAAAACCAGAGGGTACCACATCTGTTTTGGAAAGCTTAAGGAGCGGCAAGTCTTTTAACTGCCTATCAGGTGGCACTTGGAGGCACGGAATCACACACTTGCCGCTGTTCAACMGTTTCTCGAGGAAAGGAAAAGCGGGCAATTAGCTATCAATAAATCAGCTCAGCGTTTGCGGTTAAAAACCTCAAACAGCAACACGTCGGCACGCATGCAGGCTTCAAACCAACCCAACTTTTCCTCAAGCAAACAGAAAACCCAAACAAAACAGCAGCTTTACCTTTTCAGTTGTGTAGTTACAAGACAAAACCTAATTATGAAACAACTCAAGTATGACCTCTTTCTGGTACAATAAGTTTAGAGAAATACTCAGTAAGCAAACCACTTTATCACCTAATCCAGCCTCTATTGAAAGAGCTGCAGTTGTATTGAATTAGTCTTAAGGACCCTTTTCAAGYCAATGAGCCTCTAATTCTCTCCAGATGCAAAGACAGAAATTTGGTTAGTTACTATTARAGGTTTCAGGCAGAATCCTTAAAGCGCAGATTTGGGCATATTATCTCCTACTCCATCTATTTATCCTACCAAGCATAGCCGATAACAGCACCAGCTATACAATCAGCTCGACACCTCGCTCAGTACGGATAAGCAAAGGTTTTCCTGCAGCCCGTGTGGGCGCAGGGTCCGTACCCCGCGCTAGGTGAATGCCAGAGCACACACACACACGCGCGTTACTGCCGCTGCCTTCGGGGGACACGGACCCGCCGCCCGCGCGTGGAACAATGAACCCGCCCGCAGCGGCACTCACCTCGCTCAGCTCCTGCGGGAACGCTTCRGGATCGAGCTGCGGGAGCTGTCTGGCTCCGTCCCCCGGCGGTGCCGCGGCTGGGTGTAATCCAGAGCCCGAGGCTGGCGGGGCAGCGCTGCTGCGGGAGCGCCGGGAGCGTGTCCGATGGCAGCGCGGAGCGGCGGCAGCAGCGAAACATCAGAGCTTCCTGTTACATCACCCGACCCCGCCTGCGGCCGGCGTTAAGTTGCTTTTCTCTCCCGAATGGCATGTCCCGGGGAAGCCGGGCTCCCGTGGCACTCGAGCGGGGAGCTGGCCGAGCCCCATCTGCTCGCGGCCAGCGCAGCCTCTGCCCGCGCCTGGCCCCAGGGCGGCTCCGCTCGCCCGCCCCAACTCACAGCCGGCGCTCGCAAACCGCTCGCAGAATACTCACTGCTCTGCTGGTGAGGAGGAGACCACGGGACCTGTCCTTGCACGTATCGAGCCAGCGCGATTCGTCCTCCTCTTCCAGCTAGACCCATAGAAACAGATTAGTTTGGACCTTTATTCAGAGGCACCGCACGAGAGCTGCATTGCTCCTCAGTATGACTGACCTGAGCCACCTGTGCCAGCGCCTGCAGGGACTGCATGACACCCCATAGCCTCAGRGCTGAAAAGCTCTGCACAGAAATACCTGTATTCCTTACATGTAAAGCAGCTGCGAGGGTCAAATTTTCAATTTCAAGCACGTGTATCATTTACAGTGCCACTTCGTTTTGTACCCACAGGGAAATATTGTAGTTAAAGAAATAAGTCTTTAAAGTACCATTGAAGGGTAGTAAAAAAGCAACAGGAGCATTACTATTGCTGATCTCTATGCTATATTTTTCTAACCACTATTAATTTGAAAGCACAAGTATGGATGGTTTGAAGAACAAAATTAATAGCAGTCTGTCTTCTAGCTTCAAAGGACGTGGCAGAAATCAGAAATCTGTCTTTGAAACAATTTGTCCCTTGTTTTTCTACAATCAATTCCCTGTGCTGTGGACAGAATCTGTGCCCTCTGAATCAATAACTGTATGCATAGAAACAACACTGTGCTGAACAAATGGGGAGTTCATGGAGCACCAAACTCACATGATATCAACACCAGTAACACCAGTACTCCTTAGGGAACACCATAAGAGCCTCTCAAAAACCACGTTGCCAAAAGCATCTATCAAAATTATACCACTGAATTTGCTCATAAAACAACAAAATAATTCTGCTTTTTTCTCACTACCTGTCACTTTTTTTTTTTTAAATCAGCAGCATGATTTTGGAACACACTGTGAACTGGATGAAGGAGTTCATCTGGGCACTGCAAACATTTTCCTCAAGAAGGAAAACAGCAAGAAACACAAAGCTAAGGGGAAAAAAACGTCATAAAAGAAACAAAAATCTTCAAACAAAACCCATCCCCAGTCCAGGATCAGGAAAAATGAGAAGAAGGAAAAGAGGACCAGGAGTACTTTAAATCCAAATGGCCCCTAGACAAYACAATYTGTGAAATCCCACTCCAGGGTTACRAAARAGCAGGCTTGGATACTCATTTAGCACACGTKAGAGTTGGTGCTTCTAGGATCTCACATGGGCAGGATAATTGTTTGAGTTTTATCATCAGTGAGGAACTAAGGCTGGCACTCTAAACCTCTGGGCAATGTGAACAGATGTAAACTGGGATTAGCTCTGATTCTGAACAGTGATGGAAATTAACTTCTCTAAAATAAATGGTGTCACCCCAGGTACAGGAATTTCATCAGGAGTGAGCCTGCTAGCATCGCTTTAGATCAGTTAGGTCCAGGTTGTAGATTGCAACAGGCTACATTACACACTCTAATTTGGAGAATAATCCACATATTCCAGCCAAGCATACATCTCCAAGATAGACATTACACAGGCCATGTTTGATCTGGCTTGTCAAAGTCAGTGGAGTTTTGGGGGAGCTTTTTCGTTTGTGGGGGCGTTTTTTACCACTTGGTTGGCTGCTCTGAGGGGTTCTGTGGTGTATTTTTAGGAAGTTTAATATTCTATTGATGCAGGTAACATTAAAGCTGACTCACCCCTACCCTGCAGGTAGCCGGGACCCCTCAGCGGGTGCAGCTCGCACCTCTGAGGGCAGCGGGTCCCGGCACTGCGGCATCCCCGTCCCCTGGCTGCAAACCGCACAAATCACACCCGTACACGATGCCCTGGTTGCCGGCAGCGAAGGAGGGAGTTAAATGTKCAAACCTACCTGCACCGGCACCAAAGAAGGCTAAAAAGCGAGAAAACRGGAAATTCGGTGAATTCCCCCTTTTCCGTGAGGGCGATCCCGCGCGCCGCTCGCCGAGCCGGTGGCGCCCTCTGGCGGCCGCCCGCGGCAGAAACGCAGGCGCGGAAGCTGCGCCCAAGGATTCACCTCCTTAATTAACTCAGGAATTAATGACCCTGTGTGAACACCCCCTCACCACACACGTACAGCTCTGCTTCACCTGAACCTTGCTCTTTCTTTGGAGACACCTCGGAAAACAACCTGATAGAAAACAAWACCCTTTGGTCCTCTTCACTGTGTTTGGGAAGGTAGAAGCTAGATAGATGAAGACTGGCTCAAAATGTAAATAAAAACTATCAGCTTTGAGAGAGTAAATGGACTGGAGATGCAGGGAAAAATGCTGGCTCAAGTGAACCAGAAATAAAACAGAAGCAGGGGGCAGAAAATAAAAAGGAGAAAAAGTGAGGGGAAAAAAAAGAACAAAAGACAACTAAATAATTTCTCAAAGACATTTTGTTTCATCATTTGCATGGATTAAGGCACATACCAAGTCACTGCAGGTCTGATGATATATGGAAACTCATGAAATCTCTGTAAAACTGCTTAAGCTTGTTGCCTGTTACCATACAGCATGGGAGAAATTTCACCCTGCATTTCCCCTCCAAAGCAACTGCAGCAAACTCTGCAATGAAAGGACTGGATAAATGGACTCCAGCCAAGTGGAACTGTACAGGAACATACAGTCACTGTAACACCTCAGCACAGCTTCATGTTCTGACTGCTTCACCATTCTTTTCATGTGTTGTGCCTCAAKTATCCCCCTGCTACCCTTATCCTTAAGTTGTCTTTGGGAAATGCATAGATCTTTGTTCTTATTCTTGGATTTGATTGCTCTGCAGCTATGGGAGGTACAGGAGCAAAAAGAAGTGAATGAAGTARAAGGGCACAAAAGAAACTTCTTGTTATGTTGAAGATCATATCACATTCCAGTTTGGACTTTTTTTGGGGAAAAAAAGCTCCGTGTACTGTAGAGCTAAACAAAAACAAAGACAGCTGGATAGCTGGTGTGGTGKCCAAACTGAGTGCACACACAGCTGAGAGGAGCCTGCACTGTCAGATCAAATCTTGATTATAATCAGGTTTTTACAGTCTGTGACATTGCAGTCTTGATTCTCATAGCACTAACAAGCCTGACAGATGAATCACTATGAAATGTTTTCTTAGTCAATTGAGACAGAGGTACTCTTGAGATGTCAGCAGTACAAATTCTCTTGTGTCTCAACAATGACACAATTAAGTGATCCTCACTGGATCACTTAATTGCTGTTATTACAAACTGTACTACAGCAGCACAAGAAGTTTCTTCAGTACAATGTAARTGGGGTAGGAGAGGATGGGAGAGTACCTGCCAGTCCTATCCTAGCTACAGCAGTCCTGGAGGAGCCTGCACAGTCTTGGGAGCAGCTGACCCCTCTCAGTGAGGAGATCCTGTTAGTTTGCAGCACAGCTCAGCAAGAAGGAAGCTGGTAAGAATGGAGAGCAGCCACACAGCCAGAGTTCTGCTGGGACAGAAAGGATGTTCTTTATCCTAGATTTTTTTTCCCATATGGGTTTTGTAGGTGTTGAATCCAGGCAGCCAGGGACAAGTCGCTGTAACAAGAGGGAGCCTGAAGGAGAGACACTGTCATGAAATGACACAGGAATCACAAGACAATCTGCACACAGATTCATCTTTTCTTTGCTATCCTTCTATATCTATTGTCTCATTTCAAAATATTCTGTTTAGAAAGTTCATCATTCTATTTCATAATCTAATCAACCTTACAAAGCTTACAAATAGTTTTCAGCATTCTTGGTGGGACAGCTCAGTGAGTTTGTCTTTTACATGCAAACCCTAGGTGTTTTAGGTTAATGCAGTCACTTGAGCTCTGTCTCCCTTGGAGGTACATCACCTAATCTAGCAATTATACAAGTTTGTTATTTTCCCATGGGAAATGTTTATGACTAAGAATGGGAGATCAGATATTTGTACTGGCTTGACMATAAAATGCAGACATTTGTGCCCTCACCTGCATCCCTGGCTAGACAGACACAAGCAGTGTCAGTGTGGAAGCAGGGCAACCATGGGACAAGTGCAAATCCTGAGCCTCCCACCCTAAGTGTGCCTAAAGGTGAGACAGAGGGGAGGATGAGGCCTCCTTGGGGAGGCCACACAAGCTGCTGTGCTCARGCAGGTGCCATGGGACAAGTGGAAAGGTCTGGGAGCACTTTAAACCACGGGTTCTCCACTTATCTGCAGTGACAGATTCCAGCTGGTCCAAGTATATACCCTACTGCTCTGCTCCTGTGCAGTGCAACCCACACCTACAGACTCGACTCCTGGTGCATGAAGTACAGGAAAACCTGGAGAGAAAGGGCAAAGGGATGAACCAGAACAGGAAAATATGAAATTGAAACTGAAACCACRAGACAAAATGTGCCAGATGAATCCTGTGCATAGCAGCCTGTGSAGTTTGCAGGGTTCCTGGCAGAAGTGCACTTGTCTGATTTATGTGGTTTTTGCAGTGCTAATCTGTGGTGCTCACAGATTTTACATGGCAAGGCTCTACAGAAGTGCTCTCAGGTGTACACTCCTGTTTCTTGAGAATCTTTCAAATCAGACTTAGTACATCCTAGATTGAAAGAGGCATGAAAGGACTTAAGCACCAGAAGGGAGATCTGGATAAAATTTCTGTATAAAAAATCTGGTTTCACTTACCCCCTCGTTCTGGTATTTAGAATAAATATTTTGTACATTTTCCAGCAGAATTTCAGCATAATTTTGTACATTTTTCAGCAGAAAAGCTTAGCTATGAGTCTAGATCAGTAACAAGGATAAAAGTCAATGTTCCCAACACRTACATTTTTAATTGTTACCAAAAATTTGCCACACTACTTCACATCTTTACAGTTTTAACACTTCCTTTATGGAYATTGGTGGGTTAATTCTGATCTCATATTAATTCCACATTACTATAATTATATGCACTTCAGTGGAGTTAAGTCTAGGCCTGCATAACGTAAAATAAATCTGATTAAAACAAATCCAATGTCTATTTCCTTTTTATAGCAATACACCTATCTTMTAGTCAATGACTGAAACACTCATGCTTCAGTAGTGATTATTCTTTCAYAAGTATTATAATTCCTTTAGTACAAAAATAGAATTCAAAAAGAACAATGGGGTAAGTAATTAAATTGAATCCTCTCTGCATTTTAACCATTCACTCACACCATTTGTTGTCCTGCTGCAGCTCTGACAATTATATACAACCAAACTGCAATTTAAAAGCCTTTAGCAATGGAAAAGGTAATGTTTATTAACATRATTGAGGAATACATAATAAAAATATAAGCAGCTTAGTAATATATAATCAAAATAATCAGCACAGTACATATATTTTAATGGTGTACATTGAAGGTTTTCATTCACAGGTGAAGAGCAATTTACTTCACATTTCCATAAAAATCAAAGTTGCATTCTTTCAGGGATGATTTCCATGGCCAGAACCTCTACTGGCTGTTTCTTTCTTTTTTTCTTGATTTTTATTAATCTTCTTTCACCTTTTTTCTTACTGAATCCTAAAGATAAAATTAACAAAGTAAGATTAGGAGACATCCAAGATTATCAGAAACACGAGACAAGGCTTGTTTCAATAAATATTAATAAAAAAGAAAAAAATCATTGTCTTACCTCAAGCCCTCCTATGCCTGAACAATGCCGAGGTGTCTTACTGCTGTTCTTTTACACTGCACTCACTGTCCCCTCCTTTTCTCTCTAGCTCTCTCCTGATTTCCATTTTCACTTTCCTGAGGCTTTCAACTATGACATTTGACCAAATCCTTACAACTAAGAGTGGCAAGAGAGTGCTGTGACCCGCACAATATTTACCTCTTGGGGATAGCCGGGGGCAGAATCACTTCCCATACCTTTCTTGCAGATCCTCAGACAGGACTTTCTGGAGATGAAGTTGTTCTCATTCCCACCACAGCCGCTGTAGCTGAACGGGCGACACCTTCCAGTCGAGTGGTTGTAGAAAAATCTCAGCTCTTTGGCTCTGCAAAGTCCTCTGTCCATAGGGGTCATGCACAAAGAAGGGATGGAAGGTGGCTCTGTAAATACCAAGAAACACAAGGTGAGACAGCACTGCAGCATTTCAGTTTTATGTTAATATTATTCGACTTTTTTTGCTCCCAAATTCAGTTCTGCTGTCCTGAAAATCCAACTTGACATAAGCATCTTGTTATGATTATTTAAAAAAAAAACAAACCCACAGTAAAATGTCATTCTATCTTTGGATTACCAGCAAAAGTTTACTTCAAAGCTATACCTTTACCTGTGGTGTTAGTGATAAAATTGCCATTTCTGCCATAGGTTAGAGAACACAAATTTATTTTGAGGAATTTCAAGTGAAGCATTTGTAGAAAGGCAAAATAAATTCAATGTGGGCATCTTGAAAAATATGGTAAATATTTCTCATAATTAATGGAGTAAACCACTGCTAGACATTCTGAAATCAAGGAGAAGGTAAAAGTACCCAGCATTTCCAATGTAAGATTCAATACCTCAGTGCTGAGTTTGCTGAATGACTGCAGAAAGTAGTCATTGACAKAAGTAATAGAGTCTGTCAGCAACCACTGAGCAGTTATAAAACAATAGCCTGTAACTTGCAGAATAAAAAAGTACYGAGTGTGAAGAGTAAGTGCACAAATGAATGGAGATACTGGTGTATTKCTGCTGCTGGCAGGATTTTACCATTCCAAGGAGAGGCTGGTGGTTTGTTCCTTCAGGGTCAGTGTAAGTGAGAACTGAAATGCTGAAGGATGAGCCTGAGGTAGCCAAAGGACCTGTGCACTGGAACAAGTTCAAGAAGCAAATCCATGCCAGAATTTCCCAACCTGGAAGAATTCCATCATCTATCACCCCAGAGTGACTAATACACAACATGGGAACTGATAAAATTGCTGTGCAGGCTGCAAGAAGCTGAGTAGGAGCTATTATATCATCAGTTACATGGAACCCAAAAGAGCACCATTTCCCTCAGGAAGCAGCAGAACTGAGGGAGCTGGGTGCAAAAATGCAAATGTGAAGCCAGTCAGATGGAACTCTTGAAGATACAAAGCCACACAGAAGGGGTTCAGTGGAAAAACCAAGTGAAAACTGGAGGAAATTGTTTGGGTTACAGCAAAGCTGAAGACATCCTGTGGTCACAAAAAGTGGGAAGCAGAYGAATTGCTGAAAGCAAGAAGTTATGCATCAACCTGGGCTATTCAGGAGGCTGACACAATATCCAAGAAGCATGTCCTACGTCTTGGGTGTCTTACACATGGTACAACTGCTAAAAAAAAGGTTCAACTGAAATGTATAATAGCTGAACTGGTGWGGTGAAACTGTATGAAAAACTGCTGGGAAAGAAACAGAATGGTGTGTTAGCAACATCATACTGTTAAAAAAAAATCCTGAAATTCAAAAACTGAATAYTGAGCTGCTTTTATGAGACAGACAAAGTTAGCTTCAAGTTGTAAAATGAGAACCTCTTAACTTCTTCTCTTAGTCTTGCGATAATGCCACAATTAAGTTTTGTTGTGAGCGGGTTGGGGAGCAAGTTCTGAGCAGCCCTGGGCTCACCTTTTCTATCAGCTGGTTATGGAAAGACGAGACGGGATCTTGGATGAAGATCTGAGGTTGCATTTATTAAGGGGAACACAAGCACACGTGGCCTCCTCAGATACAGCATAATCCAAGAGCCCAGACTGGCCGGAGCTGGCCAGTTTTATAGTGTACAATGTGAGGGGGCGTGGTCACCATAGGCTCCGATTACCAGGGGCAGGACCTCCTGACCTTTGTTTGAGGGAGAGGCTTTTTCTCTCCCTCAAAGTTTCACTCTAGGTTCAGAGTAGAAGTCCACAATGTGATAAAATCTATATTAAACCTCTTGGTTTTTAATAACAAAGATGGTAGTTAAATTATCTAAGGCTTCTGGTACTGCCTTGAGAACTCTTGAGCCTGGAATTCATTTAGCTGGAGCAGATGTTAGTTTTCAAAGCATATGTTCAGCAYAGATTACCTATTTTAACCTGCTGATTTCTGAACCTACAAAGAACCGAGCAGAAAGGCTTGCCAGWGAGGAAAGGGCCAAACAGCACAGGCTTATTAATTAGATCAGAGAATTCAAATACACACTTTGTAATGCAAATTACTTATCTGCCATGTAGAACTCTCCAGTGAGTCCACAGTCCCCTCATGAAGCAGTTCTCACAGTGGGGAGATTTGGAGAACCATGGAGCCAGCGATGAGGTCAACAAGGGCTGCCTGTGTATGTACAGTGCACCAGAGGGAGAGCCAGGTGCTATTCATAATACCCCTTCTATTCTCCCCAAAGATCATGTTATTCCTTGCCTAAATCACTGTCAGATAAATGCCCCAAACACCAAACACTGTTCCTTGTTTAGCTTCAAACTATCTGCGTGTTCTTCACTCTCAGAATCAACTAGACCATGAAGAAAACCTCTTAATTTTGCCACCTAGAGCCATTTTTTCCAAAAAACCAGTATTTTAAAATAAAAACTGAGTAACTTATCATAATTTCCTCTCTGCTGAAGAGCATAAAARCTACACATTTATTTGAATGATCACTAAAAGACTTGACTTCAGGTAAGCATGAAACATTCCCTGTGTCATGCCCAGAGTGTCTATTGGCAGGGCAATCTGAAAGCCTGTGAGGCAGTGTGTAAACAATGTCACTAGAYCATTACAGCAGGTGAGCTGTCTCTGTTCAGCTCCAGCTCCTAGTACTGCATTTATGGGTATGATGGAACAGAAAGTTGAGCTATTATGCCTGTTCTTGAATTTCTCTCCCAAACATTTCCATTTTACACCCTCGTTTTTCTGAGGGTTGCTGAAAAGTTTTCTCTCTTGCTTTTTCTATGAAGAAAAAAGGAAATGAAAGAAGCAAAAGTCCCACAAACCACAAAACCACATAAAAAAGAAGAGGTACACATTGTATGGTTTAAGATKAAATTCCTATAATACAGGGCTTTCTTGAATCCCATCCCCCCCGAGATATAAACAGATGACACAAGCATAACTGCAGAATCTCTGAAAAATGCACATCCAGGAACAGATTCACATTTATCAGAAATAACCCCACCTCTGCATTGCAACAATAATCCTTGTCCCTCAGGCTTTGCAGGGGTTGTGTGACAATGGACTGATAATTAATCACACTACAAAACAAGCTTGAAATTATCTTGGGAGGAAAGGGAATACAGTGAGCTCTATTTCTCACTATAMATGAGTGTGTGACATTCATGAAGCTTCAGGTTTATTGCCAGATTTTTGATACATGCAGACTTAAGTTCCTCATTTCTGGTGGCAGCAAAGCAAAAATAAAAGAATCTTCAAGTGGACAGGCTATTACAAAAATARCAAGTCTTCTGCACTTGACAGTACTCTGCAGGTATAAATTGGTGCAGCAAACAGAACTGTTCCAATTTATATCAGCAAAAGATGACCCTGACTCTACTGACAGGACCTGCATTTGTGTGCTAGTCCAAATTCGCTGAGCTGAAAATTGACTTTGATCCTGTCTCCCACTTAAATCTCACAAATCAAATGTAGTTATAGTGCTTGCAATTTTCTACCATGGATCACATAAAATGAAATCTTTGATTCTTAGCCTCACTTTTTCTCAGTTTGCACTGAAGTTATTATAGATGTTTCACCAGAGTGAGACCAGAACAATCTTCAATCTCTGCAGAAAGTTCAYTGCTGAGAGTGCTAGAAACTTCATGTCTGTATCCATGCTTTGCTTTATTTGGTCATAGAACAGTTTAATCTTCTGAAGATGAAGAACTAGRTTGTAAATYTAATAACCTGATRTTGTTATAGAGTTACACATACCAAAACCACTCTTTTTTCTTAAAATCAGCATGAAATAGCATGTCAATGGTGAGGTGAGGTATTCTAATAGAGACAACTCCTTGTAATCTCTTTTCACATTTTAATGTAAATTAACTAAATTATATTCCATGTTTAAAATAGTATTTGAAAAGATACGTAGCCAGGCCAATATACATACAAAATAGATATGGCAATGGCAGATCAGCCACTTTGCCTGTGCTTGAGGAGATGGACATCAGCCACTCCATCCCAAACAGTTCACCCTGATCCTCACCTCATATGTGAAGTCAAATTCTTGTCCCCCACACAAGGGGACAGACCCTGGCCATTTGTGTGACATGTCTCTATCTTCACTGCACTTCACTGGACAGCTGTATCCCAAGAAACAGCAGCAATGGTGACAATGTTCTCCAAGGCTCTGGGGATAAAGCAGCTTTGGCCATTCCCTCTAGTGTGCACAAAAACATSATTTTAGCCCATTCCAGTAGCCTGAAGGGTATAAGCTGATAAACAGAATAGGAGCAGGAGAGGCTGCACGAGGCAGACGAGTGCAAGACAAAGGTCATACAGTAAGGAAGAACCTGTTGGGTCTTCAGAGTTTCCARTGAAATCCACTGGTCCTTCCATGGCTGTGCTTCTCATCCAGCCCATTCTGCTACASTGACTCTTTGTTCCATCAGTCTTCAATTCTCTTTCTCTTACCCTCACCTCTCACTCTCAAAGTCTGCTGTRCAGGAAAATTCCCTGTTGCTGACACAATCAAAACCCCTTCCATTTCCTCYGAGAAAACAGAGTGAATCATGCTCCTATCCTAGGAGGATTCAGGCATTCCTACTACGACTAAAAACCCTCAGGGAATGTGCATGCCCTTGATGCCCCTAGACTTATTATCAGACCTGAGGTAACTCAAATAGTTTTCAGTAAAACAGGTTGCCAAAAGCTTTACTGTTTTATATTCATTCATTTCAATACAGAGTGCATTGACGCTTTGCATGTGGTAAACAAACAGCAACACAACTGTACAGAAACCTACATCAAACCAGCAGTGCAGGTGGATTACAGTGCAGGCAAAAAATAGAGTACAACACACATTCATGTTTTATCAGACACCCCATTCTAAGCACAGGAATGCCACCTACAAACCCGTTATCTTACAGAACATATAATATGCAAAAACCTTAGCAAAGCTCTACATCATCACTCAGTCCTCCAAAGTACAAGCAAGTGCAAATGCAAAAAACCAACAAAAATACTTGGTGAGAATGCTCAGGCTCTTTCCAACTGTTTGTTTCTTCCTCTTGCACAACTGTGGATCATAAAAACGACATGCCTCAAATTCAATCACCCTGTACAGTGTGAGCAAGCACCAGCCATCTACAGTGGACAGTGTCCRGCTGCTGACACTGTTAAAACCTATCCCTCCTCTGGAAAGGCCCAGAGTCCCATYTGCATTATAATTTTAAATTAATTCATACTCACCATGATTATTATATTCAACCCAAACCTGAGTTTAATATGGTCACAGTGAAAATAGGAATAGTATGGTATTAAATATATTATGGTATGCTATATTCTAAAATCCAAATGTTGTTCATTTTAATGGGTAAAAGCAATTTAAATCACTTGCCTATTAGATCCTCACAAAAATATTAATTTTGACTAAAAGAATTGTGCATCACTGCTCTTGCACTATGCATTGATCAGGCCTTTAGGAAGTGCACACTTTTGAAAGAGTGTGGTGAGTCTTCCACTTCCTGGTATTTCTGAAAGATCTCTAAGTTGTGGCATATTCCTTTACTTTGACTTTCTCTGCTTATCAAATCCTCTGGCAAAGACAAAAGCCCATTCTTTAGTTTTAGGTATGTCAGAAAAAGGCTTGAAATGGAAATGCAATCCATAGGAAAGTCTGAGAGCTAAGAACTGCAAAAGCTAATTCTTACCAAAGAAAATGGGGAACTGGTTGGGCTCCTCCTTTGGGGAACTACTGTTCAGGGTGTTGGACTTCTCATTTGGAGCCRCTGGCAACAAATTAACTAAAAGAAAAAACAGAGAGAGTTGGTAAGAAGCAGTCCATGATGGGATGTATAGACACATCCAAGCTCTGAAACTCAGCTGTGACTGGTAGCTRTTGGCCCTGCTCAAACCCAAAACTGATGCCAGTTGCCAACACCTCTTAAGGCCAAAGACACAGGAAACAACATGGGCTGCAGAAACAACTCAGCAATGGGTTCCCTTTGCTTCCTTAATTTTACTGATGTAAAATTGAGATCATACACAGCTTGGTGAGGTTATTTTTACATTACCAGCAGACATTCTAACCTTTGCAGTTGCAAGCATTTTTCAAAATRTGTATTGCTGGCAAGAAAGCAGCTCTGAAGCCGCTTTGAATGTTAACAACTTCCCTGTGCTCAGGTATTTCCAGTGACATCCATGYCTTCAAATAAGTGGGAAAAATCAGTGGACAAACCAAGGAGCATCAGAGGGTTGACTATAAATAGCAAAAGCAAATTCTTACCCAAAATCCCAGGAGACTGGCTGGGTTCTTCTGCTGGGGAACTGCTGTTCACAGTGTTGGGATGTTTTTCTGCTGGGGAACTGCTGTTCACAGTGTTGGGATGTTTTTCTGCTGGGGAACTGCTGTTCACAGTGTTGGGATGTTGTTTTTTTTCTGGGGAGCTGCTGTTCACAGTGTTGGGGTGCTCTTCAGCTGTAACAGCTGGCAATAAATTTGCGAAATTAAAAAAAAAAAAGACAAGGGAAGTGAAAACTGTTAAGAAAAAACAAACAAAAATTKGTATCAATGATCCAATACCTCAAGAATAAAAACTTGGTTCTGTCTAGACCATGACAACAGTCCCTAGCCCTCTCTTCTTGGGTGTTCAAGCAAAATTAGGAAGGTATTATTTTAAAACTGCAGAAGAATATTCTGCAGCTTTGAGTCCAGAAGGTAATAGTGGAATCACAGCTCAGAAAGAAATGCTTCAGCAAAAGTAGGGAAAATGCACATGGCTCTATATTTACAGGTAAAAAAATTATCTTTAAAAAGAACCATAGTGGGTCTTTTCTACTTTAAGTGTGAGTAAGCTCAAGTTCCCCTTGCCAAAATGACAGCTTATGAAACAGAGCTGGAAAAAGGCCCACTAGAGACAAGCAAGATTTAAGGGTCTGGAGGCACTGGATGGGAAAACGCATTTGCCTTATGAATAAAAGGAAGCACTTGGTGAAGGGAGAGGAGTTCTGAAGGTTACTGTATCCTGATGGAGAACAATTTGTTGGATGGAGCAGCACAAGGAAGCAAATGACTGCTCTGTGGTCAGTCTGAATGGCTTTTGTAGCCTAACCTGCACAGCCAAATCATTCCCCAGGGACACACATGAAGGTGCTCCATGAAGCTTTGGTGGGGGGCTAGCAATACACAGTAAGGTAAAAATTCCTATATGGGCTCCTCTTGTCATTACAGGACTTGGTCTGAAAGGATTATATGCAGACCTATGGGTTAAAATCATACACTAGTGTTTTATGGCATTATAAAGCCAAATAAATGGCAGGTTTTAAGTTAGCTGTCATGAGTAAAGTAAAAACGTAGGAGTCCTGTAATATTCCTTAAATAGTACCTTCCAGTTTTTTACTTCACACCTTACATTTTGCTATCTTTATTTTAAAATATCTATATTTATTGTAAATTTCATACATAAATTATTATTGCCACCTCAGGGCACCCTAAATTGCCTTTTTTTCCCATGCAAAACACCTTCAAAGCACATCATTTTTTATACAAGAGCAAAACYAAGAGTGATTAAAAGCATCCACTTACAGCTGTCTTGGCAGGTAGCCTGGCACTCCTCCAAGCTCCTGAAGTTGTTCTGGTTTCCTAGGCACCCACCATACTTGAATGTTTCACACAGCTCTGTCTCTTTGTTGTAGAAGTACCTGGTGAAATAACCTCGGCAGACCCCCGGCTCCTGGGCGTGGAAGCAGAAGTCRGGCTTCCCTAGAAACAATGCTAAATGATGAACAGGGTGGGGGAAGAAAAAAAACCAAACTAAAATGCATCCCAAGGCAAGGAARTCTACAAAATAAACCTGCAATTTTGGGCTAAAAGCCAACTATAAAATAACTGTTGCTTTTGTTCTATATTTAACATATTACAGTGGAACATTATAGGGGTATTTATTGCTCCGTTCAAGTAGGCACTAAATTACATCTTGAAAAATGTAAACTAATAAGTCCTTTTAAGTTCCAAAACACTGATGCTCTAAGGTGAAAATTGTTTTTTTATTCTGATTTAAAAGACCTGAACTTCAGCTGGATCACTTGCACCTAAGTGCACACCCTTGTTGTTTATGTTTCAGTCAATGTTAATGTGAATTATACACCAAGTAATGTTCAAATAGGAGAAGAAAATAAGGAGTTTTAAGATAGAATAGGAAAAAATCWAGCAGGGCAGTTTATCCTTATAAAAGGATACTGGAAGCAGGGAGACAGAGCAGCTGTTCTACAATAATTCAGTCCCAGTTCTGAGTTTGCAATCAGTAACTACAATATCAACCAAGGAAAAGTTCACAAATGGATATTGCATAATTTGACTGAATATCACAGCATGATATCACATCCTCTGGCAGGGAAGAAGAACACACAGCCATATAACAATCCCCAAAAGTCAACTCCTCACCATACTCAGTTTTTTCTTAAAACAGTATGCTTAAAATTATGGTAACAATAATGAAACATATGTGGAGGAATTCTCACATTCTTGCTAACAGATATTTTGAAATATGATTCTTGTCTGAGCTGATTTGCCAAGAARAGTCTATTTAACCATCATATAAGAAAATCCAATCAGGTGTAACATATGAAGGCCTTGCTCAGCTGTGAAAATTCACAAAGTATTGAGACTAAAATGGTGTGCAGTGGGCTGTCATTAAAAAAATGGATATAGAAGAACTAGTTTGAAGTTCCTGACATTTTAGAAGTAGGTTATTAACTTGCAAAGAAGTTAATCCTATTACACCTATTTTAGGTAGGTATATATTAATATTCACTGATAGAACAAGATTATTATTGAAAGCAATTGATGCACATGTTGAATTTATATAAAATATTCTAATAGCTCATAACTAGTGTTTTTCTAAGAATTAATTGGCAACATATTGCATTTCAATTTTTATAATACTTCATGAACAGCAAAAAATAATTTTCACATACAAAATTAAATCACGAAAACATTCCTGAATAAAGCAACCAAATCAACAGGTTTTAGCATTCCTGAATAGCTTAATTTTGATTCTTCATTACAAATKTCATTCTCTGCCATTAAGTGTAATCCACAGTTCAAGTGTTTCACCTCTCTTACTACACAAAGCACCTATTGATGAGCACAGATTTAGAAGGCTAAGCTCACACAGAGCAATAGATGTGAGAAATATGTGCAAGGCACGTGTTGTGCTTTCAGCTGAAAACAGAGGTTTTCAGACAGATGAGTAGGCAGGGAGCAGCAAGACTCCACCAGAAGTGCYTGTTCCATCTGCTAGGAGCTCACAGACAACAGGAGCTACAGAAAAAATTCTCTCATTGCACAATACTGTGAAATAGCACAAAGATTATTAGATATAATAATAACTATTAGATAGTTATTAACTGAAAAAGGAAGGTAGAAAAAAGTAAGGGTATGCAAAGTAGGCTACAGGATTATGAMTGATTCTTAAAAACAGATGTCCTTAATTTAGAATATTCTTATATTAATAAGGTTCTTGCAAATGAAATTAAGTCCAAATTATTTGAGTTCACAGCCAACTTTTATAGGCACTTTTGAAGAGAGAGTTCAGGAAGGCAACAGAATCCCAGCCACACAAACCAGTACTATACTTGTAAATGCCACATCTTTCTCCAGGGATATTCAAACGTCAGTGGAAACATCAGTMCATGTGCAATAATGCTGATGATAGCCATGAGCTGAATTTTACAGGATGTGTTCTGGTTTGTCATTAAAAGCAGGCAACTAGGGTCAGCCCTTAAAGGAAGTAGTGCCAAAATCTGCAGCATCTGTGGAAAATGAACCTTCCACAGAGTGATCATGATTTCTTTAATGCATTAAGAATAGAAAAGACAGCTGAAAACAGAAAAAGGAAACCATCACCTCATATGAAAATATTCCAAATACCATTTTGTAAAGATGGGTGATTTGATTGTGGTATATTTCAAAATGTATGTGCAAATATTTGCATTTCTGCAAGTTGCTAAATGCACACACATTTGGGAGGTCACGAGTGGAAGGAGGATGAAAGAGAGTAAGCACAAAAAGGGGAGCTGACTTGTGAGAAAATGTACTCGAGTCTGTGTTTGTGGAGCTCTGGCTGCCCACAGTTTGCCCCATCCAGGTGAGTCTCCAGTGTGCAAAGGGGAAGGGCAGAGCAAGTCTTCACAAGCTCTGCTCTGAGGGTCAGACTGAAATATCTTCATTAGGAACATCAGTGTTCTCAACAGACCAACAGTGTTTCAGTAAGGGACTCCCAATACCTGAGCACTGGCTATTTTGGAGTTTCCCAGGGTATCAGGAATTTAAAGTTCTGTTAGCAGTCTGTCCCTTCAGCAATGGGAAACTTGCCCCCCTGTTAGATTTGCAATTAGGGCATCTGCCCTAGCCTCTGGTAGCTCCTCCACAGATAAAGCTTAAAAAGCTCTGTTGCAGAGCAATTTTTTCCTTTTTTTTTCTAAAAGTAAAAAGGCATTAGTACAAAGCATTTAGCTTGTTCTCAAAATACACAATAAGAGTTCCCCATCATGGCTAATTATAGCATGCTTGAACCTCTGCTGAGTCCCTTTTTTTACTGAAGAGAAAAGAATCATGATGCATTTATTTTATGGAAAAGAGATTGCAGCTACCATCTTCAGTGACCACAACTGTCCTCAAATCCTTTGATGAAGAAGATTCGGACTAAGGACTCACTTTTATCTGACATTGCTGTGTTTTTTAGAAGATAAATTATGTATTTTTCTAAGCTAACAAAAGAAGATAATACATCCTTTATTGTGGTAGAAGAATCTTAGATGATGTAAATATAATTACCTTTTTTCATTTTTGTTAACGAGTTCTTCTGAGAGAATTCTGCAAGATAAATAAAAATAAAGGCGTTTAGCAAAAGCAGACATGTTAAGTCATACCTGTGATACCAGTGTGTTCAGCAGTGACAGTGAGCACTGAGAAGCAASAACACAGCACCTCTTCCTTTTCCTCTGTATTTGGGAAGCAGCACAAAAGCTCATTGTGGAGAACTGAAGTTCCCTTTCCTTCATATAGGAAGACCTGCTATACTGGAAACTTGACAATATAGGAGGTACTGAAATCAAATTATGCCAATATTGAATTGAACAGGGAAATGAGTCCTCTTGCTACTGGATCCAGGATCCTGTATCATGCAATCTCACTCTTTGAAAGAGAAGTAATTAGCAGACTAACAACCTACTAGTAGCTACCAGTACTGCTCATAGCTTTGGAGCTGGCTGAGGGAGGCAGTAAGACTTCCCTCATCTTATCCAATTCCCTTTGCTCTGCCACGTGGAGCCTGAGTGAAGCTTTCCTTATGCAGTTAATGATGTTAAGGCCCCTTTGGGCAAATATCTCCTGGTGTCCTAGGGGGCTGTAGATGAAAACTTTGCCTGGGTGTCTCCACGCACGATCTGCAGCAAAGAAGTTGTTAYTGTAATTTTTAATGCAGGAGCCTGGGTTTTATTGCATCAGCTCAAGAAACTGGGTATATTAATTCAAATTCCTTTTTAGAGACTGAAAACAAACCTTCTTGTAGGAGACTAATCACAAAATTTTAAAGGAGTGAGTCCAAGGGCAGAGCAGATTATCCAATGCCTGGGAAAGGCTGACAATATTTCGACAGCTGACAGAAAGGTGGCCAGCAGCTGCTGGACTCTGCCTTAGTCACCTTATTTGCATTGCTTCATAATTCTTGTTTTGTACTTCACTGCCCTTTTGTATCATAACTCTACCCTAGTTTTCTCTGGAAACCTGCTGATGTTATATTTTCAAAGCAGATCTATTGGGTAGAAATTCTGTCATGACACATTTCTCCTTCCACCTCTGGGACAAGGCAGCTGTTACCCTTTAAAAAATATTAAAGACATGGCATGCACTTCAGAGTGACATAGCATTTCTTTGAAGAGATTTCCAGCTTTTCCTATTAGTAAGAGGCTTGGCCCTCAGTATTTGAGCCCATGACCTAAACGAYGGACACGCACGTCAGGCCATCTCACTAATCTCACTCAGCTGTCCCCTTCAGGGCAAAATCAGCAATCATATTTTGACATGGGATCTCTGCTGGCAGAGAAAAGGAAAGTTTTATTGTGAGTATATGCAGGCCTAGAATCTTTTAATCTTATTACCATGTCAATAATGTTTTTGCTTCTGGTTTCAATCAAAAAGCCAAATCCAAATCTGCGTTGATTTCTTCTTTGTAAATGAAGTGCATTTTAGATCCACTCTAAATAATAGACATTACAATTGCCATCGTGACCCAGAACAATTTATCAGGAGATATTTTCCCACAGCAGCAAGCTTAAGTAGCCTAAAATTTATATTCACTGCCTTGAAAATGAAGGTCTCTGTGCTAGTGATAACATTTGTGATTATGCTCATACCCAGTAATCAATGGAGCCTATAGGCAAATTCCTCTTAGAAAGTATTTTCATTCCCTGGGGTTGTGAGTATGGGCACAAGAAACAAAAAATACAGCTGATTTCTAGGAAGCTTGATGCAGAAGAAGTCATCCTGAATCKGAACCTTGTCTTGATAAGCCTTGGAGTGGCCAACCTGCAGCTGGGCTCTGTTGTACTGACATCAGTTCTGTCTGGTGCCTTATTGATTCCAAACTGTTCACAAGTCATCCTGACCTGGTRATTCACTCATGCTGGCTCCTTTATTCTTGTATTTGTGCTGAATATTGCAAATCAAAAACTATGAMCAAACATATTATTTCTGTTTAATTTCTCCATAGTTATCTGCCCTTGAGCTTATTTTAATCAATATTGGTCTTCACATTCTTCAAAGCGATAATTTAGCATTTCAGATTTTCTTTTATTTTTAAGCACTTTTWTGTCACTCATATACTCTCTTTAGACTCATTTCTACAGTCACTAAACAGTGATCTACAGTAATAAATACTGGAAATGCAAGTAAGATGAATACARCTATATACTGCAAGCCTGCACAGATGGAGTTATATTTAGCAAAAATTCACAGAATTATAAAGGGTATTGCTGAATTATGTTAGCAAAAGGGACTGATTTAAGAGTTTACTTTGCTTTATGCCTGATGGCCTGCAGCACACTGTATGTAACACAAACCATTTTATCTGCTGTTATCCATTCAGAGAATGCAGAGATCATGAGCCTTTGTTTCTCCTCTTCCTCCAAACAGATCCAGCTCTTAGAGAGTCTTGGATTGTTATTCATACACAGGAAAGTGTTTGTGGGCTAAGTCCCAAGATGTAGACACTAAGCCAGTTCTCATTATAAGTAACTTCCAGTTTTATAGTATAGAGTTATGCCAAATATATGCCAGTACAGGATTTGGTCTAGAAGATCTGTTCCAGATCCAGCATGTGTGTTAGAATTAAAGTAACASTGGGTCCCTTCCAACTCAGCTTATCCTGTGATTCTGTGAAAACAGCAACATCAGATTGAAGAAATAATGTGATAAATATTCACTCTTGACACCTGATTAGAATTTTTGGACACTTCATTCCAAATTCTGCATCTATCAACCCAGCCTTTTCTCTTTTATCCTCCTGTCTTAGCCTTTAAATAGAAATTGAGGACAAACACTCCYGAATTCCTGTGACAAGAAGTGTCAAGTTTTGGATGAGATACTGGCAGGTGCAGTCTTGCAAATAACTGCACTCCAAGCATAGCAAAGATGCTGTGGGTCTTGCTGAAACCCCAAACAAATACTAGCTGGAAACCATCAAAAGCCAGCCTGGTGTAAGACAAGGAACTAGACTCCAGGTCTTCCTGACACTGAATGCTATTCAAGGAAACAACAACTTTCCATTTTTAATCTTGAAAGACTGTACTCTTTAAACTTGGTGGAGTCATAACTAGAAACAGATTGATCATCTGTAATGAATTCCTTCTTTGTTTGATTTTCCTGCCCAGAAATGAGATCTGCTCCCATACAATAGTGCGTAAGGAAGATTTTAAAACCTGTGACTTGAATTCTATCTTACTTTTGTATTCTTTTTTTATACTCAGGTATGATGAATGAAAGACACAAATAGGATAGTCTGGAGAAGGAACAGCTTTTTCCAGGAAGTAAACAGCTTTTATCCTTACCAATTACTAAAATACCAAAAAAAMCCTTGGGTTAGACACTCTGAAAGTGATAAATAACATTTTTGCTACCCAGCTTAACCCAGCCTCAAAATCAATTTCACCTCAGAACTCATCCAAAACAGGTAAGATTGCTTGCATTGGTGTCTCTATTCCACAGGTACACTACAAAAYCTACCTATCCTTCCAAATCCTGAAYGTCTGCTTGCACCATGTAAAATAGGTAAGTACAACCTACATGGGAATATTTGGGAACGTAATTYGAGGAACTGTATTTCTGTATTAATAGGAACTGAAAGAGGGCTTCCCAAATTCAAGTGGTTTGTGGATGAGAAATAAGGGCTGCCAATGAGGAATTGGTARGAGGGTAGAGAATGGGTACTGGCCTTTTGGCACACACTTCTCCTGGCACTCYTCCAGCGTCAGGAAGTTGTTCTCATTGCCATGGCATCCTCCATATTCAAACACCTCACACCTGCGGCTTTTGATGTTGAAGAAATAGCGGATGTGGATGGCTTTGCACGGGCCATCGTCTGCTTTCATGGCACAGAAGGAGTGCACGAGCTTCAGTGGTGGCCAAGCAGCACCTGGGACACAGAGGAGAAGCAGARTAACTGAGTTAGTTTGCTACATGCTGCATTGTGTAACTCCCAAATGAGATTGCCTGTGTGTTCTGCTAGGGAGGCACTGCACAACATCTGTCTGCAAGGCTCTGAACACACAACATCTGTCTGCAAAGCTCTGAACACACTAAACAGATGTAAAAAGAAAAACATCATCTGCACTGGAAGAAAAATTCCATTTGATCAATTCAAATGTGTGGTTTCAATTTTCCACCARAACAGCTCATAGTGTAAACCTCAATTCCTCATCACAGACCTCTCAAGTTATAGAGTGTGGCTTAGTCACACGAGCTGGGGTGCAATGCTGAATAACAAAAACACTGACAAAGTCCCTGGTAGCTCCAAAAGACACGATGACCACCAGGGCAGAAAGGCTTCCTTGGGCTCCCTTCCATGCACTGCTCCCAGAGAGCTGGGCTGGTAAAGGATGTGCCAGGGAGCAGCGTGGGATGGCCAGAGCCCTGCAGAGGGCACCCCTCTCCTGTCACATGGCACCTCACTGGGACACAAACCCTGCCAGGACTCTTTTTCCTGTGATCTCACTGTTCTTGCATTACAGCTTTCAGCAGGACACAACCGGAAAGTCAAGGCAGAACAAAGCTGAATCTTTTCAAACTGTCATTTCTGTCTTTCAATATGTATTAGGTCAAGGAATGTTGTGTATAAATTGTCATATGCATTGTGAAGAACAGCAGCAAAGTCTTACCCTGTCAATGCCTGTAAGAAAATTCTGACCAGCAATCCAGTTCCTGCTACTGCTCCCTTATAAATATACAGTTTACTATATTTCTCTGTTCTGCTTTTCCAAGGCAGTATTGACCCTAGAGGGTTTCCAAAGCTCTGCAGAGCTTGTGTGCTTGCCATAGGAGCCAGAAGAACACACCTAGAGGTTTTCATTCTCCTACAGCTAATTAGAGCATTGATGTCTCAGAATACAAATGCAAACATATCTATCTGTGCTCTTTGCAGTGGCCCAGGAAGAAGACAAAAACAAGGAAGATGAGAGTTTACACAACATTAATCATTACATTAACGACTAATGTAATCATTACTGATTCCTACTATTACTAGGTTAAGTYTCCCATTTTAATTAAAAGAATCCACAAAAATCAGGCTTTATGACATGGTTAAAAGGGAACTTGTGTACTTACTACCTATGTGCTCTGTGACTATTTAATTTTAGCATCTAAAATTGACCTTATTATATAATCTTTGAATTAAATTCAAAGAGCTGAAATAAATCCTCATAAGTGCTGAGGTCCATGAAGTTCAATAGCTTTATTCCATTTGAGCCACTTWTAACTATAAAACCTACAGAAAACTAACAAATTTCAGCACTAAAATCTGTCAAAGAATAGCATTAAAATCCTTGAAAAACTAACAACCTCTATTACACAATTACTACCAACAGAGCAATTGTRGCACGCAATCAGATGTTTCATAATTCATGTTTTGTACTTTGGTGTTAAAATACATATAACAAGGACTAACTTCAAAATTCTATTTAAATATTCAGACCCCAAAATAGTTTATGACTTATGCCCTATTGGTGAAAATACATTTTCAGATTTTGAATCTGGGTATATAGATTTGAAAATATTATTGAAGACAGTACAAGAGAAAATATTGATGAAATAAGATTAATAATTATAAGAGATGGTAGACTTCCTATGAAGCTCAGCTTGCCAAACAAGATTTCAGGATTTTCTTTCTTTCCGGTTTCATTAGCTGGGTCTTCCTGAGTCTGCAAAGATTGAGTATTTAGAAGCCACAATAAATGCCAAGCTGGACTTCGAAGGTTCTGAAGTTCTCCAAAAGGCTTGGGAATCCTTTGGAAGAGACTTTAAAAGGCTCAGCTTAAAAAGTTGAGAGGATACTGCACTGCAAAATGAAACTTTGGATTTCCCCTGCTCAGTACCAGGGAAGAAATGCCAGGTAAAAACCATTCAAGTTTTCAGTAAGTGATGAACTCACTCCTGAAATGCTAAAATCRAACACTCAGAGCTCCACAGAACCCGATCCAACTCCAGTGTGGTTGGGCTGAGGGCTGGCAGCTGTTTTAGAAACACATCATTTTCTTGGCACCCGAGACACGAGATCCCCTCTGTGACCTCTGCCAGTGACCCAGTTCAGTCTGCAAGAGGTTGTGAAAACCCACCAGGTTTCCTAACTACTGCCATTTCAGACACAGAGCTCTGTCAGCTCCTTTCCTTGCTGCATTGCACCAGCCCAGTGCTGTGGGCTAGCCAAACAAAAATAGTATGTGAGCGTAGTTGCAAAACTGCAGCAAGAGGATGAACAAATGGATCAGCAGAGTTGACCCTGGGAACTTTCTGGTCCCCACTCCCAGCCCACTTCCCATCAGACTCAGGGAACACAATCTTTGTTTTGGTTACCTCCTAAGGCCTTTCCCCTGCAGTCACAGGGATGCTGYTAAGCAGTGTCAGATGTCCTGACATCTGCTGTGAACAGAATGACTGTGTCACAYTTCTTGGCAATCACTCAGCCTCCTAGGAATGCTAGAAAGTTGCCATAGTTTCAGTAAAATCTGTACCCTGTCAARCCCCCAGGGGCCAAGCCCTCCAGCTCCAAACAGTAACCAAGGACTCTGAAGGAAGAGGTCTCGAAGGGATTCATCGGAACTGAATCATTCTTCTGTCTGGAAACASTGCAAGAATTCTTCCCTATTATGTTACACCTGGGAGCACTTAACTCACACAGCTGATATAAAATTAGCTTTCCTTCTCAGATTAGAGCAGCAGATGAGAAGGCAAGCAGGACTGTTGGCCCAGTAGATCTGCATGGACACACATCCCTCATTTCACTTGTGGAATATGCCCTGACAAAACTAACTCTTAGTGCAAGGCCTCATCCTCTGCTCTTCAACACTGGAGCAAGGAGTTATCCCACTTTAGGTGCTGTGTGAAAAGCACAGGATATGACATTTTTTGAAGATGTCTGTCAGGAAGGTCACTGAAAATTCAACAGAAACAGAGGAAGATAACACTTGAAGRAAATGTTAAGGGAGTTTCTCATCCAAGAGAAGTAAAACTCCAAGCAATCTGAAGCAGTCAGTTCTAGAATTTCACTACTCTTCTTGTGAGACAGCCCTTKTTTTGTAATATGCTACCTGGATACTCTTGATTATATATTAAATAATTTTTACTACCTTCATGCATAGACAAAATAATTTAAAACCATATACACACACACGGTAAACCAGTTTTGATTTTCCAATCCASCATTTGTGGCTTGCAATTCAAGGCTGCTGCAGGAGAGAAAGTTGATTSCTGCACTCTCAACCTTGATTTTGGGCTCTCCAAGTTCAGGCTGCTTCCCTGSCTGCTTGAAGCCTTGGTGGTGCAGCAGCTGCCCTGCACTTACCACACCACCTCAGTAGCCCAAACCTGTGCTTTATTTTTATTGGAAGACTTTTGTCTCCTCTTCATTATCTCTGTACTAAATAAACTCCTTTCTTCACATGTTTTATTGGCCTTGCTTTCTATTCCCCTCATAACTCTTATTTGGGTGTTTCCTATTGGTCTGGATTCCTGGTAAAATGTGCTGCTGAGAATTAAATATAATCCCCTACCTGAGGCATTGCTAGTGGCAAATAGAGTGGAATAATTATCCTTTGGTTTTTTCTTAATCCAACACAAAATCCCTTGCCTTTGTTATTAAAACAACTCTGAATTACTTTTGCAATGCTCTGTAACTTCCATTTATTTTCCTGCAAATAGAGCCTTGTTACATAAGTGCTTCAACATCAGTTTTTCATCCTGTATATATGATTGCATTAATTCTCCTTCTGACGTATAGCACATTGCATTTGTCATTTAAAAATAACATTTAGTTTAACCCCCCCACTTTAGATCTGGCTCTGCTGGATATTTATTACTCATCCAGTTTAGACATCTGGTCCAAATAGATTAAGAATTCCTGTATAATTTAGGACTGTAGTCATCTACACCAAGACAATTATGATATGAATACATTAATTAATGATTACAGCTAATGCTCACTGTCACACAGAAGTTATCACTTCCCATACTAAAACTGAAAAATAACCCAGCAAAATCTCCTCTCCCCTTTTTCTTGCCCAACAAAATCTCCTCTCCCCTTTTTCTTGCCCCTCCCCAACTTTTTAATGCAGTGACTTCCTCACATCAACTACATGAGAGCACTAAAAACCCATTGCTCTGTTCCAACAGTCGCTGCACTCTGCAGACCCAAGCAATGCCCACAAAATGGCTCACAGTGGGAAGGAGCTCACTGCAGGTATTTTTTGTCACGACTTTATTCCCCCAGTCCTTCAGCCTTCCTGCAACTGTCAAACAAAATAGGGGCCTGGACTGTTCCTACACAGCACAGCCATTCTCAGCTGTGTTGGCACTCTCAAGGCAACTTTTGCTGCTCATTGTTTACCACATGAGCACCACTGCTCATTTCCCTGGGACAGCTCTACCAAGCTGCAGCCAGCCCTGATGCAGCCCTGAGCACATGTGCTGCAGGTGATGCAGGCACAGCACTGTTATCCCTTCTCTAGAAAGCAGGGTAGCATTACTAAAGCACAAGTGGTGAATAACATCTTTAATCCTCTTCCAGCAGTACAAGTGAAAACAATACCTTTCCTCTGGATGGAGGCATAACAAAAGACTCTGATTTGGCTTTCAGACTCTCGTGGATAATCTGCAGAGCTGCTCAATAAAAAGATCTCCTTTTAATTAGAAAATCAATGGAGTTCTATACTACACCTGCAGCACAATAAATATGAAAGGTAAGAATTAAGGARGAGTTGCTTTTCTGAACAGAATGATATAAATTGGGAGAATAAAGATAAGGAATATTTCTGAATTTTTATGCAAAAATACTTTGGTTTAGTTTGTTTAGGTTATGTGTTCTCAACTTTATATGAATTTCTGTGGTTATCCTTAATTATTAAGATATGCTGTCATTTCTCCAGCCTTCCTTGGCAATGTGTCCCTTTGATAAGTGGTATCAATACCAAGCACCTTATCACTAATGAATAGCTGTTTTTTTCCTCTCCATCTTTGTCAMTTTGACAGCTTCCCACCCACACCCTGTTCAGTGCTCTTCCTACCCTGTGTTTCCTACACTTTCTTTAAGCAGGCACATTTATTCTTGGCAAGCTTTCACATATGAATAAAAAGCACATTCAATTTGTAAGTCATTCTCTTCAGGCTTTGGAACATCAACTAAAGTGCTGCCTACCACRTAAGGGATTAATGAACAATATACATAACCTGGATATTTTTATACCTTTCATTTTTGTTATTACACTTATCTGTTGATGGGAAAATGACAGATTTTGCTGGAAGAGAACAAATTAAAATCCCTTTTTAATTCCATTGGACTTGACCCTGCAATCTTGATTATTACTGTAATTAAAACAGACAAAACCCCACCTCTTAAATTCACAAAGCACTTGTATTCAATGTGATCCAAAAGCATTACATTAAAAAAATGGATGCACTCAACTAATTTTATCCTTTAACACCAGAAATTTATGGATGCTAGGAAATTAATACTAAGCTATGTCATTGCTTCATAATCATCTCACTGCAAAAATAAATGTTATCAATGGCATTACAGCCCACAAAATTTCGACAATGAAAGTCTCAGAGTCCAGAAGTTAAATCTTGAGAAACCACAAATATAGTTTTAATTAACAACAATCTAAATATTTTGTGTAAACAGAGYACAGCAAAAGCTTTTTTATTGTAAACATTGCAACTGAGTCTTCATTAGTTACAAAAACAGGATCCTCTTTTAACATCTGAGCCTCACATTTGATGGGTTTTTACTTCACAATTAAAGCCCAGAAGTTCAGAACTGTTTCTCATACTAAATCAGTTAGTGGTCACATAATCCTAAGCAACCAGTTGCAAAATAACCAGTGAAAAAATCAYCCCCATTAAAATGACTATTTAATTTCCTTCAGATTATTGACTTATTTTCTTTTATGAATAAAGTAAATAGAGGAAAAAAATGAAGCCATCAGATTTCTTGTTATGGTGACAAGGTGTGCAAGCTGATTTGGCCTCCACGACCTGCAAGCTTGGCTAAGAACTGATACAGCACTAAGGGTTGTGGGGCAAAGATAAATGTGACTCTGCCCTCAAACAAAAAGGGCATTTTTGTACTTCAGATTTAAAAAGAAACAAGTTTATTCTGCMTGAACCAGTCTTTGCTACACAGCCATTCTAAGCATGCACTTAACCTGGAATAGAGCATATCTTAAGTTTCAGTGACTAATTGTGACATGGTCCTATCTTAGTATAGCCATGACTATACACAACTACTATTTCTGTCCCAAAGAACACTGCTGCACAAGTCTGACAGAGAGAAGAGATCTGGATGGAAATAGGACAAAACAAAAAGGTTACCCTTAGCTGCACTTCCAGTTGCACTTCAAAATCAGACCTATCAAACAAAACCACCCACTTCACAGTCCTCTGCAGCTTAGGGAAGTGATCACAGCTTCAAGTCACTTTCTCAAAGGAAAAAAGAATATTTTAGTATGGCCCCAGCAGTGGATTTTTCCCTCATCTTTCTCAGAATTGTTTGGGAAGAAWTTGGAATAACCTCCACAACAATACCCAGTCTAGAATTCAAATCAATCTTAATTGCAGTGAAGGAAACAATGATCTTACTATGGTGAAAATCCGAGAACATCCCCAATTSTAACAGTCATACTGTTTTTCTAACAAAAATTTTTAACTAGTGAGTTTTTAGTGATAGAATTSTAGAATATCCTGAGTTGGAAGGGATTAACAAGGATGGAGTCCAACTCCTTTATTTATCCAGTGACAGCAAATCACTGGGGGCAATATAAAGACCTTCATCAAGGGCCAGGAAAACTACCAGGACAGCAATTGTATCATCTTTAAATCCAACTCTGCAAATCAACTGTCACCCAAGAGATCTGTGCATGGAACAGAGCAACATCAATCTGCAAYGGTATTCATATTTCTGCTTTTTCTGTTTGAGGAAATAAAGCCTGAGTTAAGCAGTTCTATGTTTCCTTGCCTGAACATTGAACTTTTCCATGCTCCTGAAGCAGAGCTTTAAAGGAATCATCTTGATATCTAACCCRTGTTTGGTTAGGATTAGATGTTCCAAAAAGCTTGGGAAACAGAAGCCCCAGTAGAAGGCAATTTTCCTAAAGCTTAAYAGATTATTCTGAGCATCTCTCTCCTAGATAGAGACCATTTTTGGGTTGGTCCCAATTTCAAATGTTTCCCACACAAGTTCTCAAGCACAGAATTACACCTGCAGTGCAATTTTAACGTAGTGGGTTTGCTGTTTGAGCATTTGGGTTTTGTTGGCTGAGTTTCAGGTGTTCTCTAGTATCTTACCCACAACAAGCTCCTCTTCACTGCCATCCAGCTCAGCAGTTGTGTGTCCAGCGATACAGAAGAACAGCAAGATAAAGGGTGAAGGTGAGGAGTGTCCCTTCTTTCTGCCCTTCATCTTCCCTGCATAACAGAAAAATGACAATGGACAGATTCAGTCAGGTTCCTTGAGAGCAGCCTTGTGAGCAGACACACAAACTGGGAGCTTTGGAGATAATGGGAGCTCTTTKAGTACAATCATGTTATAATATAARCACARTGRAAAACAAGACAAGGATTGCAGCTGTGCTCAGCAGATTGCAAGTCTCCTATCCCATCCCAAACACAGGTTAGAGGCACTTTTTTAAGTTCTTTTCATTCTAAGCTCCAAGTGAAATCACCTCCCAGGACAAACCATGACGTGGAATGTCACACTCAGTACTTTTAATGTCCTGGCTTTAATTATACAATGAAGTGTTGCTTGTCACATCATTCCAAGTAAGTTTTACTTCACCTGCAGTACCTAGATTCATTGCCACGACGTTTTAAATGAGTATTTAATCAATTCATAGCTACCAAGTTCCCAGACTCTTGAGTAAGTTGCATTTCAGAGGAACCAGTGAACGTTTTTGCAACATGGGCTTCAGTACTTTAAGCAGGATTTTGTATCTTGTAGCTCTCTTTAAAACTAAGAACCTCACTCAAGTACAGAGCTATTATTTTCCACTTTGCAATMATTGACAGAAGGAAAACATTTTTATTCCATGGCAGCTGGCATGTTCAGGTTGCCAAAGATGAKGTTACACACGCACACATGAAATTAACTCTGGAAAACTTTCACTTTAACCTTTATAGAAAGACATGTTTTCCAACTAACTGAAAGTWCCTTAAGGATCTCTGGATTTTAATTAGAAAACAGACTCAACCTTCTTCGTTACCAACAGGTCAATTCCCTATTTATAATCCCTAGTTCCCTATCCTCTTCTCTTAAAGTACAATATTAATTGTTTTTGCTATGTTCATTGAGTAAATAAAACCTGAAAATCTAAGGGCTAGGAAGTTCCCAGCTTTCAGACACTTTGGTCTTTAGTGTTTTTGTTTACATGCCTGTGAAGACAGCATGTCTTCACCAAACCACAGTTTGGTGCCACAATTCTCATTTCTCTCTAGAAAACTTAGCAATTTTTCCCTCTTGCAYACTCAGCGTTTTCCCAGCTTGCAGCATATAATAGAAAGGAAATGAACTCTTGAAAAGAACTCTTGGTGAAATAATGAGTAGCACTAACTATTTAGGTAATTTTAAAATTTGACAATACCATTTAGAAAGCTTCAGTATTTAATGCAGTGAAAAACACTGAGACACATTCCTTTTTTTTTTTTTATAACGGAACAAAAATTTTGGGTTTAAAGCGATTTCTCTTTTAGCCAGAAAACATGACCATGGTAAATTCTACATCATAATGTGTTCCTGCCAAAATAAATAAATAAAAAATTGCATGTCTTTGATTCCTTCTAAACCCAATTATTAAGCTTAACTTCTACAGGAACAAATAAAAGGCTTCATCCATGTCAAGTTTGGCAACACATTTTGCAAACTTACACAGATCTCATTTTGTGCTTTTAATAATGACTTTAAAATCTTTCCTCATAGACTATTCTCCAATTCTTTGAACAAATTTAGAAATTGTTTTCTAGCAGAGATAGAATAACCTCTCTTGGATTAGAAACCAATGCACAAGTTTTGAAATATTCTGTCAATGGAAAAAATGAGCTAGAGTTGCTCATTTTCAGGTAATTKTCAAAGAAACAGAGGTAGCATCTTTTATYATAATTCTAACTGGAACTCCAGTTTTACACTCCTTTATATACAAAGTTTTGTAGTACCTGACCTTGGAGGAAATATGCATTTTCAGCCAAMGGTTAAAAAAAAGAGTTGCAACAAATCTTCTTATTTACCTCTCATACAAAGTCCAGTCATGCTTTAAAATAGGAAGTCAATCTGTACAAAGTAACCTGAAGTTGTTTTAGACTGTCTCTTTGATTTGAGAGATGTCTGATTTATGATGTTAGTTGGACAGCAACTAAATTTAAAATAAATCCACAACTGATAGAAAGGTTATGGGGAGAAATATTAATTAAAAATTCAAATAACTGCTCAGAGACTTAACATTACAATATAAAAAAAGTTGGTGCTGGTTTGACATTGTTTAGGCTCACTTAAACAGAAGCACCATCAAATATTCAGATTTGATACTTCAATATAGAGAAATAACTTTGAAACTGCCAGGCTCCAATAAGATCMCTGGAATAAAACATTACAAAATACAGTTATAGTTTTTGGAACTATATGGGAAAGAGCAAACTTCTAGCACAYTGTTTTCCTTTGAAGTAATCACTGGCACAATTGTGGCTCTTCATAAAGGAACTAGCTAATTATCCACAACCTCAGTAACCCACGGATTAATTCCATGGTTGTCCTTGAGCCCTCATTTTCCATGTTTGAGTTTTTCCAAACCTGCCATCAAAACTCTTACTAGTTGAGCAAAATTCTACTTGAATTTGGTTTTCTATCACTTGAATTGAGACTTTGGTTCTTYCTTACAGCAATCTGCAGAGWATAGATTTAGACTGCAAAATTTAGTAGTCAGTTTTYAGTCAGTTATCCCAGYTATTCTCAAAAGCTTTTCCCCAAGYAGAAGAGAGGCAATCAGGCAGAAAAAGGAAATCCTTAGTAAATTTCTATTTTTTTTTTCATTTGAAATAGAATTTTGTGTATAGTGAGCTACCATACAGAATTGTCACAGTGTGATGATGAGGACAAACTACTGCATTTGAACAGASAACAAAACYCTTACCAGGGTACAGTATTTCTATYCTTCCACTCAACTCCTGCATTTYCCTTAAAAGAAGGGTCAAAAGCTGRGCATGTGGARGCTTGGGCMAGTTCCCAACAGGAACAACGTGGGCTGTGCAGCAGCATTTCTGCCCTGCTGCAAAGCCTCCTGAGCAAACACAACCTCCTTTATCTTCCTGCTCACCTTCCCAGGAGGTCACACAGAATGTCCCAGAGCAGGGGCTCAGGTCTGGCTGGAGGTGGGACGAGTGGGGGAAAGGTTTTGGTAAGAAAATGCTTAAATCCTTCCGTAGTTTAATTATTTCTTATTATTCCTAAAGGCAGAACAAAATCCCAGATCAAAGTTTATTTGGCACTGGATTCTCMATTAAAACCCTCTAGAAAAAGCACAGGTTTTCTGACTGCATGTTCAACTGCCCAGGAACAGAGCTTTAAAGCTGTAGGTCTCTTATGATACTGGTATAGTTGTTTTTTTAAGCATTCTGATTTTTTGTTGTTGCAGTTGTATTTTTATGGAATGCAAAATTCAAAACACTTCACTATGATATTTGGCTCAGTAAAATGTCAAATCCACACATTGGTGGAAAACTGTCTGTTGTGAGAAAAATAGGAAATCTTTCAATTTTAAATAAGTCCTAACTGATTGTTTCAGCCACATTCTGAAAATTTCTAAGAGTAAATAAAGCCTTTTCCTCCAGAAGGATTCTAGCTTAGGACAGCCAGGCATCAGCCCAGCATTAATGCTCCACATCATCGTGACATTAATGCATATTTTATACAGGCAATTCCTTAGGAACTGGCATTCCTGCTGCTCCCRAACTCCCCACCTTTTAATGAGACATTTTATAACAGACAACAAGCMTTTCACTTGACAAAGGAGATCAAAGGTCTGTGGGTAATAATTGGCACTGATTTATTTACTGATTTGATTGAACGCTTTCATTTCGTGCATTAGTTTTCCTCAGGCTGAAATACAGGTAGGCACAGCAGACCACAAGCAATCAAGGGAGCTCSCAGTAACAGATCCTTACTACCTGGCCTTATAACCAAGCCTTTTTTATCCTGACACCCAAAACAGAAATAAAAGAAAGATCTCAAGATTTTTTTTTTTTTGCCAAAACTAGAAAATTATAAAACTCAGTTTCTTGTCCATGCAGTTTGCAGCCTTTGGAGACAGGACTTTTATATATATCTATCTATCCTTTTTTTTAACCTAGCAGTCTCTTCAATACCAGTTTCTCTAGTTCCCTSAAAGTTTAGTCACAAACTTTTGTTTTTTCAGTGTGGCATTTATCTCTACCAAGCTAACTGGAAAAAGAAAAACAAAACCAGCATTTCCCGTAGTAGCCAAAAAAAGGCATCCTTAGAAAAAGGCCTAAAGTGACATGGCAATGACTGTAAAAGTGACTCATTCACACGGACAGCCCAGGAAATAGAAACACACACACACACACAAAAGACAGAGGATACAATTAAGTAGAGGAATTAATAGCAAGAGGTAAGATGTGCATGGCCAGAGGTCCAATTTAGCACAACCTAAACTGAAGGATGAAAAGGTCTAACTAGACAGGATTGTAACACTGCTGATATAAAAGCAGACCTTTTCTAGTTCACTATGGTCCAGAGGCACTGTCTGTGCCCTATGATATCTATGATACCTGCTAGGACTTCTGTAACAAAGGTTCCATTAGTCTTATTTGCAGTGCTACCTTCCAGCTGGCAGAGTCAGTGTTCCCTGAAAAATTATTTCATGACATGTGCTGRTTTGGAGCTGTTTGCTCACTGCCTCAGCTGTAAATATGAAGGATGAAGTGAGCAGGAATTCTATCATCTCTGTTCTGAGGGTGACAGCTGTGTCAGGGATGAGCTGTCAGAGCTCTGAMTTGAACCAGAGTCTCACCAGAGCCTTGTGCTGTCACAGCAACTTCAGTAGTTCAGGCACTGTGAATCATGAGCATGCAAACATTACTGACTGAGAGCAAAAGCCAYGGAAATTCCACCCCCATCCCAAATGATCTTCCTTTTTCTGTGCCCGGCTGCAGCAGCTCTCAGATCCTGTGTCACTCCTGAGACCAGGGACTCCATCTGATTCCKCCAAGAACTCCAAATTCCTTCTTGCCATGCAAGAGAATTTTGGTTGGTTACCTACCTTTCACCATTTGGCATAAATGCTTTGCTGCTCCACTATTCCAGTCTCTGAAATTACCTAGTTAAAACTGGGAACTACAGAGAAAATGTGGAAAAACTGATGTTTTTATTAGCGTTTATGCTGAAATGCTGCATAACCAGATGTCACTGTTTCAGATTTAAACGCCCACCTTCTTTCTGCTTTTATGAATGCTGTAAATGCTGCTTTTCAAACAGACCTGATAAAAGAATTGAAAAGAAAAACTTCATCATATTTTGAAGTGAGAATTTAAAAAAATAACTAATAAACCCAGCAGTAGAAGTCCTATATTTTTTTATATATACCTGTAGACCTCTTGCCTGTACATTTTCCTTGTGAACTTCTTTCTTTAAAACTGTTTAATAATAAAAYTTTCTTTAAAACTCTTGCTTTAAAACCATTTTCCATTTTCCCACCTTAGCTCCAGGACCTATTTCTTCCCTTCTGCTGCTCTGTTCACATCTGGCACTAGGTACTTCTGCTGTGCTGGCTCCACTCAACTTCTCTGGTGACACAGCTCCAGACCCTAAATTCCTCCTCCACTGAGTTCCCCTTCTTGCCTGCCTCAGTCAGGTGTCCCATCCATGGTATCCATGACCCAAGAGCTATAATGACAGTAAACCTTGGCTACAGACACTTTTCCTAAACTCCCTGCCCAAGCAGTGCAGAGCACCTGATGTAAGTCAAAAGCAATTATAACTTCTGAAATTAAGAGTGAGTTATTAAAGTAACTGCACTTTTCACAGAACACTGGGTTTGCCTACAGCAAATCGCACAACTAGCTCATTTTCATTTTGATAYAGCTTTCAACAGGGCAAAGAAATCTTTTGCTCCTATCAAAATATTTTTACATGTGGACTAAAGCAAATAGCTAGTTTACATAATTTCCTAAATCTTAATAAACAAAACAAACCCACCACACTCAGGCCTGTACTGCTCAGACAGAAACTACCCGTTGGTAGCAAAAATATTGGCCCTCTGATCCTATTTACAAACAGGGAATGYTTTCAGTATCCTAATAAAAACCACTCCAGAGCACAAAATCCACCAGCAAAACAAACAAGCAGCACTATTAGTCACATCTAAGCACTGTAAGTTGTCTAACCTGTTTTTTTTCCTAGCAGTTTGGACTGGAAAACTCCAGTCCATGTGTTCACATCTCAGCTGTGCTTATTGATAAACAGCAGTGTATTTAGATGTCAGTTCACTYAGCACACCCTGCTTTTCTAGTGGGGAGAGTACTTTCAGTACTATATTTTATATATATAACCCAGTGGTGTGTCATTTCCCATGTGCCCATGCTGTGGAAGCAGGACTACTCCATTGTGACACTGAAAATACCWGCACAGGCAGGCACAGGAGGGAACCACTGCCACAGGGATGCCTCTGGGGACTGGTTTTGATCACACCCATTCAGCTTTTGCAACCTCATCATCACATACATGACATTTTCACACACACAGAGGCTCAAAATACAGATTTCCTTGCTTTGTCATGCAAGTTCAGCTCACCTGGTCTACCTTCCCAGCTGGAGATGTGGGGAATAGTAAAGATAAGAAGGCTTTCAGGAGCTAAAAAAGCAGGTCTCAGAAACAGAAAAGAGCAGAGAATTTAGAGCCAGCTGCAGCTGCAAACTCTGAAAAGCAGAAGAAGATACAAAAATACAGCAAGCAAGGACATTAAACAATGTCAGTCTTAGGCTTGGCCATGACAAACCTTGAGAGCACAGAAAAACAAGTTCAGCAAGATAGTAGAAAGTTTTAAGTTTAATAATGGAATATTGTGTATTTTTAATAGAACTCATACAACCAAGCATTGTTTGAAACAGGTGTACGTGTGCTTTTCATGATTGGCTAAAACAATTGTGTGTAAGCTTTAGCAATGTGCTATTGGTTGAAAAACTTTTAAAATGTCATGTAACAGAGAGACCTTTGGCTGCTTCTGGCAGGACATGAGCTGTGGCCGTGTTTTTATTGTCTTGAACCCTGTACTGACACTGAAGTTGTGGCAATAAAGCTCTGGGAACGTCTCCCAGCAGTCCTGTCCTGTTCTCACAAATACACCAACACAGACACTTGTCCTGCAGTGCATGTGTGACTGTCACACAGGTCAGAAATGCTGAAAKCTGTGGCAGCCACCCAGGGTTCAGACTGCCTCACATCATCACCCTACAGCCAATTCCAACCAACATAAAACAATGGCACAGAAAGGAAGGGTTGTACTCCCTTCACCTCCCACCACAATACAGATCCTGCTGCTCATTCTGATGGCACTGCCAGCTCCTGTGGACACAGAGCAAATGCCAACACACTTYGAGACAYCTTTCTTGAAGCTSACAAAAACAGTACCAACTGAGTATYTCCTTTACATAAAATCTGTATTTCTAACATAGTTGCTGCAACTACTCTTTTCAATGTAGTTACGTTWAAGTTAGTTCTCTTGGAATTTTTTATTTTCTGAAGAAGTTGAAATTTCTAACAGTCCAACTTATATCCTGGGGGTCAAAAGCCTAGTGAGCCTTTTAATTTCTCACTAMATTGTAAATCTAATTACCTGGCTAACTTCTGAGCTACACTCAGTTATGAGAGGCACTCATCAGGGCAGATGGCAGAAATGGTAAAGATGGGAAATAAACAGCAGCATTAACTGCACAGAAGTAATTTAGAAACTGAACTCAGAGTTGTGAGAGAAAATTAAAAGGATTAAAATAAGCCTATTTTGCTCTGAAGTGACCATGAGGGGAAAGGAATTATACAATTCACCATATGGTTTTGCTTCACTGTGTCCCCAGGGGTRCTCTGTCCCCATTGTAAAGTTAAAATGGTTTCATAAGGGAAACACACAGAAGTGGGTAATGTGTCCCTGGTTTTCCCCTGGTTCCACTGTGAAGAGCAACTTCAGATAGCAAGACCCCATCAGCCTTTCCTGACTCTCTAGAGAGAAAATGTGACTTCAGAATGCAGCCCAAACAAACACTAGTAACTACTGGAATTTGACAGATTTTCAACACTTTGCTCCAAAATTGAGATAGGACAGCCATGTAAACCTCAATGCTCCTAAGTTCTATTGATTTTTTTTTTTTAATTTTAAAATTTCTTGTCTTCTTCCTATACACATGCACTGAGTCCTTCTGGCAGACATCCTCAGAATGTACTGAATGTGTACCAACAAAATCATGACACTAAAAAAGCACTTAAAGCAGATACCATCTTATTTGACAATGCAAGCTAAAATTACTGCCAGAATTACCTTTTTACAGTAAATGTAGATATTAAAACAACTTTCCAGAATGTGAGAGTCTTTTTTTTTTCCACAGGAAATTTAATTTTGTTTTCCCAGAAATAATCCTAATCTCACTGATAGATCAGTGGGAAAAGTCTGTGTTCTGTGTCCTAAAAATAATCCAAGAGGCACAGAATCAGAATGGCATAAAGGATATCAGTGCCCCTGGGCTGGAGAGCACCTGGGTACCAGTGTGTGCTCCTRTTTATGCACTTGGAAAGGTTATCTGAGAAACAAACAGTCCATGCAGGTAGAACTGGAACTAAACAATTCTCCTTCTCTGATTGTGGATCTGGATGTGCTCTGAGAGCCTGCTAACATGCTCCTTCTTTTACACCCTTGCTTTGTCTCCAAGATCACTTTTCCTCCAATTCCTTAAAATTTCCTCTTCCTAGAAACTCTACCTCCATTTTGAATGCTGTCCCTTACTTCCCTTTAAATCTAAAGCAGACAAAGAGYCAAATTTTAACCTTTGGGCTTTAAAAAYTATTCTCCAATGAGATTAGGTATAKATAAACTCAACACCATTAAATTTCCATCTGTCCTGAGTAAGAAACATGAAACACTAATTCTGCATTTAGAATGTTACTAGATGAATAACAATTAAGTTTTCATGAGCAATATTAGTAAATGTGGGCACTGCACTAAAAAGCTAAATGCACCTTAAACATCACGTAGCTACACCAGAGAGCTGGAATGCTTTAAAACTCAAAATTACAAATTATGCACAATGTCAGGACAAACATCCCGATCACTGAAAGGCAATTTAAAGGGCACTTGGTGACTCTCTGGCATAAAAGTCATAAAATTCTCAAATAAATGGATTCATCAAGCAATTTGCCACATGGCTGCTTTTTAATGAACCATTTCACATGGGGCATTATTTGACAGGAGAAAAGTCCAGAGCAGGAYGTGCTTTAATCATCTTTACCTCCTCAGCATTGTTCTGTATGTGCTACACACAAAGTAATTATAAGTGATTATCATTCTCAAATTCAGCTTAAACAATAATTCAGAGCAAACTGCTGAGGATACAGACACTCACTGCCTTGACAGACAGTAATAAATGTCTCCTAGTGAAATTAGATTAAATAATAGGCAGGCAGAAGGTTCCAAAGGGCAAGGGCTGCCAGCTTTGCCCAAGTAGGTGCCTGGCAATTCCTCCAGCCTGCCCTTGCTGTCCCTATCTGCACTGACAGCTGCACTTCCTGTCTCTGCCTCTGTCCAGAAGACACTCAGGAAGGAATGTTTCTATCTTTACATGTTTCCCATGAAACTTTCATGGTTAATTCCTGGAGCACTGAGTCAGACTGACCATCCACACACTCACCCCCCCCAATCCAAGTTGCTATTTTTCTCCCTAATTTCCTATTGTTATTTGCCTTTTCCTAAAAAAATTGCAACGTTTTTAACATATTAGCCAATTCTAGCAATATTTTAAAATACAGGCTGGTATCACTGCTTTGTTTTACACAGTTACTAAAACTGAAGTTTACATCAATTATTCTAAGTTAAGTATTACAAAAGTCACCCAAAATATTCTGGATTTTTGGGGGGCAGTGTGCGGTTGTTACACTGATAGGACTGGATGCTTCATTCACTACCCCCATTAAGGGTTTCTTGTAAATTCCAAATATACTGTGAGTGAAATTGGCTTATGTCTTATCAGCTTAATTTGATTCTCCCAAAATCTTCCCGTACTTCTCAAAACATTAATTGCTTCAGATGTTAGCTGCCTCAGACTGATTTGAAGCAGCCTGGGAAGGCCACTCTGCTTGACTCAAGCCTCTCCTGGATCTACTGCAGTGGAGAAATTGCTTCAAAAAGCAAGAGTTTTTCTTCAAACTTGAGCTATTGATCAGAATTAACTTATTCAGCCTTAGAAAGGCTTCCTTTCCAAGAACTGTCTTGGAGCTTAAAATACTTCMGACTGAGATTATGGCAAGCAAATAYTAGTTGAACTAATCATACCAGTATATTCTTTGTCCTGTTTCAAATTAGCAGATGAAARGAAGTCTCCCTTTCTGCAGCACTCTTTGCTGGACTTTGAATCTAAACTGCATCTGAAGCAAAGGCACCAGTCGCTACTGCTTTGGGCAGCTAAAGGAGAAAGAATTACTCAGTTAAAACCGAAAGTCTGTTGCGAAGTACTCACCAAACTCCTAGCAACAGTTCTTGCAGAAAGAGGGAATTCCTGAATCAGAGCTGAATATGATCCTCCCCTGCTAATTCGCGTTGAAGGGGTGTGGTGTAAAGCTCCAAAGGCAGGGCTGCAACCTGATCTCGTTAGAGCGGGCTCCTGCCGGGGGATTACTGAGCCCGCCGCTGCTCGCTCGGGGTACGAGTCACGGATCCGCGGACGCGGCGGGAACGCTTCCTGTGTAAAGTTCTCATCTGCCTGGAGTCTGGAGCAATTATTTTCCAAAACAGCACGAGCTAAAATGGAATGCGCCTTTTAAGAGCGAGAGACTGTAGGAGAGTTTATTTACGGTACCTGGCAGGCTCTGATGCGGCTCCTGGGGATGCCCYGTTCCTCACACATGTAAGAGATGCGCTGTGACGGACTGCTGTGTTCTGCCTTTCTAAACCAAGCTCACCCGGCTGTCTGGAGCTGCTCACCAAAGCTATTCTSCCTGCAGCTACATCCCATCTATTCAAACATCACACCAGTACGTGCTAAAACTCGAGTTCAGGGTCATTTATTCATACCATGGCTGATGGTGGGGATGGGGACCCTCAGAGACCTTGTAACTTGTGCTTGTAAAGACRCATGTCCAGAATCCCAGTCCTGGACACACAGGGTGGGAATTTCCCAGGTAAGCAATCAAACAGTGAGACAGAAATAAGCTGTCTCACTGTTTGATTGCTTACCTGGGAGATGAAGTGCAGTAACTTACATAGGCAGGAGCTGTAACTCACTGTAATTATTTCTAGGCAAAGACAACCACGTAGTTCAATCACTTCCCRTGAAGGTTATACTCAGCTGTCCATCACCATCCTGAAACACACTGGCACTTTGTGCTGCTCAGTTAATGGAGTAACTAGCTCYGACACAAACAAAGAAGGGCTCCTGGCAGCTCCTTACATCTCCTGGCTGTTCCTGACCGTAAAAATGTCTGTAATGCTTCCCAGAACAAAGTCAGTAGTCAGCTGAGTCTACTTATTATTAACTGGGTCAATAACCAAATGGATTAACTGTCCTGAAAYGGGCCAGAAGCACTCCCAAAGTAAAGGGACAGTTCAGATACTGGGGATGAGGTTCTACCGTGCAGTTACTAATTACCAGCTCAGATAAAGCCAGAGGCAAGGCAGCTGCAGAGGTCAGTGAAAASGAACTGGTCAGTCTGTCATTYGTRTCACTCCACAGCAAAYGAAAAACATTGTGTTAAGAATTAGWATCAGTGCTATCCATAAATCTGAGGGTCACAAGAAAGACAGTCCTAAAAGATGCACTAAAATTACACCACGACTTCAAGGAATGTGTGTACATTTACTACAGAAACAAACCCCAACAGATTTCAAAAAATGTACATACTTCTCCCACTTTGACAACACACTTATAAGGATGAACAAGAATCTGTGCAGGTAATTTCAAACCTGCTCCRCTCTACAAGCAACTTACAAAGAAACTGCTTTGGTTTTAGTTGTGCTGGATGCTGAATGGTCTGAAATTACAAATTTATTTCAAGTCTAGGAACTGGGCCTGGCCATAATTTCAAATGGATGGTTTTGCTGTTGTTTTTTTGAGATTTTTTTTTAATGAACACACACAAAAAAAATTCTCATAGTTTGTGTCAATGTGTTAACATCAGTCTTTTTCTCACAAGATCTTACTCAAGTAACTCAAAGGAATTCTGAAAGACCTAGTCCATACAGACACAAAAAAAATAAAAGGGAAAAGCTACAGTTTAAAATGTGTTTAACATCTTATTGCCAAATAATGGAAGAAAAACATATAAAGAAAAGTACTTTAAGGAACATATAAGAAAATACAAGCCTTATTTTGATTAAAAGTTGGACTTTTAATCTTAGGTAAATAATAACATAGGATGAGAGCAAAAATGCCACTATGTGTTCAAGGAACACATCCTTGAAAGAAAAAATCCAAGAAAACTATTTCATTTCCAGATAAGCAGTTTTGCTTTCTATTCTGTTGATGCCTCTCCAGCTCCCACATGCTCCCACATCCTAATTTAGTTGCCAGGAATTAATTTAGTTGTCTGCCTAATTTAKTTTGCATTATAACTACAACATAAAAGTCTTCAGTTCAAACTGGAAACAGACTTTGAAGATGAAAGTAAAATTGATTTGAACCTTTAGYGTGATCAGAGAATTCCATTCAGCTATGACCTGGCCCAGACAATCACACTGATCTCAGTCCTGCTCTGAAGCCTGCTGATRACTCTTGTCTGTCCACAGAGGAAAWCATCCSTACCTGAGGAGGTATCAATTAGCAGATGTATACAATAGTACAGCTAGAGAAAACCTCAACAGAGATGCCGTGAAAAAAAATTGCTTGTACATACTTGAAATACTCAAATACTTGGCTCTGAAGAGTCCAAAGCTGAGATGATTAGAGTTTAGTCTTCTGACAGTGCATAGAATTATCCCCAACTAATTGGGAGATCAGAAAAAAAAAAAAAAAAAAAAAAGAGTCTATGTAAGAGGTCAGCATCATTACAAGCCTGATGAACAAACAGACACTGCTTGAAAAGGCACACTGCCAGCTACCCTCTGACCACAGAAAAAATCCCTTTACTCCATGCTGGCAGCTGGGAGCTCTCACCATGAAGCTGTTTCTGGTGACAGCCCCACTTTTCCCMAGAGCCAAAACAGGAGACAATGTGCAATCCCAAGAAACCCCCCAGGCTGGAGCTGTGCCTTGGCTACTGGCCTGCAGAAGGTAGGCAAGGATCACAGCACTAACGGTAAAAGTCTTGGCATCTGCAAAATGCTTACAACACACGGGTTAGGAACACCTGGMTCTTCCTTGAGACACAGCAGTGGCCTCAGGCCAGGTCCTCCACCCTTCTCTGCACGATGTCACTCTGCTCCACAGCCTGCATTCCTACCACAGCATGGCACACTGGGTTGRCACTGACCACACTGTTAGTGCCAGCAGGACATCAGGAAATGGAAGCTAAGAGCCAATAATTACGCCCAAAACTTCAGAGGACTGGGGCAGTCACTGTCCTCTGCAATGTCTGTTACCACTTTGGGTTGGTGCTCATGCTGACTGAAAGGGATGGAGGAAAACAGTGAACTACAAATTCAAATTTTCATAACCTGTACATTTTTACTTGTATACAGTGTGTATACTTGTRTAACATATTTAGGAGAATATGTTTTATTTCACCATAGCCCTAAACATATGCTGTTCAGAAATTAAAATGACATACAAATATCCAGTCTTGTAATTGTTTTACAGTACCAGAGATAAAGCAACACTAAATTATAAGTCTTGTTTGTGCACATGTAATAAAATTAGTATTTTAAGCTCTATCACTTCTGAAGCAAGATTCACTATGTCACGCAGYTGGGAAAACACAAAGGCATGCATAAGCTGTTCCTCACACGTGCCTCTCAGTGAGGGTGTGACATCGCTCCCAGCTTTAACAACACAGTCTGTGATGTCCTGATGCCCTCTAGCGATGCCACTTGAGTTTCCCACTTTACAAATCCCCTCAGAGCTGAGAGCTGCCTGCCTCCCGCCTTCAACAACCGCAATCATAGCTGAACACTTGCACTGGTGCTCGAATGAGCAGGGAAAACAGGGCTATTTCTGAATGCTCGTGAGGGGTAAGGAGCCYGAGAGCAGCCGGCAGGAAAAGCACAGCAGCACTGGCTCAGCCCAGCGAGCGCAGAGGCAGAGCTGAGATGTGGCAGTCACTGTCACCAGCGTGCACACCCTCAGCACTGACACTCGGCACCTCCCAGGCACGGCTGGTGCCCTTGAGGGGGTTCTGTTGCCCCTCCCTGTACAGCGGAGCAGCACAGCAAACACTRACAGAGGGAACACCCAGATACCTGTCAGACACTCCACACTGGCACTGTCAGCAGCACTCTGTGCCCGCTGAGGCACAGGTCTGCTCCAGCTGAGGTCATCTATGTGTCCATGGCACACAGAACCCCAACTGGGTTCTAAAAGAGGAACACGGCTTAATTTCCTTTTAGTGTGAGTTTTACAAATGGCTCTGACACTGGTTTATACTTGTTCCATCATTTTTATTATGTCGCTGTAGTATTTAATATTTCAATCCCAGCTAAAAACACGTGAAAGGACGTGAAAGTGAGCAATCTTCCTTGGGGAAAGCAAGCTGAGAATCCAGCAGCTGCCACTTGAAAAGCTGTCTCCCTGATGCACTCCTGTCTCCTTTTACTGTTTCCTTCATGTAACTTTCTGATCTTTTTAGTAAACCATGGCTATCTCAAGGGTTTTCYAAAGACTGAAACTGAAATGAACATAGAAGCTGACTATTTTTTCTGAAAGCAGAACACTGAGATAGTACTCTTTGGCAACTCCAAAAATCCAGGCTTTATTTCTGTCCTCATTCCAAAGTAGTAATAACTCCAAAGAAATAATAACCACATTAAGTTATAATATTATTAATGGAAACATAACAACATCTTTAAAAGGGACAATCCTCAACACCTAACACTTAAACTTATTTGTGCTGGGGTTATTTTGCTTTGAAAGTCAAACCTTGAACAAGGCCATCAAGGTTAAGTTGGGTAACTGGACTATCTTAATCTGCTTTCTGCTTCAGGGTGAAAAGAAAGGAACTGAGAGATGGATGAGAGGAAAATGATTATTAGATCCATTTCTCACTAGCTGAAAATCGTCCCAAGCTGAACTACCCAGCCTGTCTGAGCAGCAGCAAGGAATACATTCAGCATCTGCCTTTSTSATTTCCAAGCCCAGTTGTCTTATGGTGAGAAATCTGYTCTCTTGAACTTAAACTTCTGCTTTGCCCAGCAGAAGTACAGAGGGTCTGCAGTCAGCTGATGCTCATGTTCTTTTTCCTAAAAGAAGCTGAGCTTTTAAAATTTTCCCTCCATCAAGTCCAGGACTTAAAAAAAAAAAAAAAAAAGCTCTCCTTTTATTAGGCAGAACACTCTGTCACCTTCTATCCCACAGAAACCCAGTACTAGCATTCCACAAGATTATAACATTCCCTGTGTTGATGGCAGATGAAGCAGGGGTTCAATACCCAGCATATTAAATAATCTGAATATTGTTTAGAATGGGCAGGGAGAAGCAATGCCACCATAAGGATTTMACTGTTCTTTTCTGTATCACAATTAAACTACTGCCTCTTGCCCAAGGACAGATGTGACTAACTTACACATTTCTTGTTTCCATCTGGGCAATTGTTTCCCTTGTAATTATTTTCATTCATTTTTCTGTGCATTTCTTTTTGCTTATGACCTTACATAAATCATATACTTCCTTTTTAACTCATCAATTTAAGAGTAAAACATGGACACCTTGGAGCACACTTTCAAGTTGAAATCCAAAAATATTAATTACCATTACTACCTTTTTKAAAAGCCCAGAGATAAGCTACTTCTGCAGTACAACTACAGTAATCAAAGTACAGGACATGTCACGTGACACTCGGAATAATGCAGAGATTTCTAGACTCATATCTAATAAAAAATTTTGATAACTCAGGAAACAGGGAGTCAGGTCAGAATCAAATGCCACTCATTTTTAGAGCCAGCAGCTTTATGAAGTATGAATTTCATTAAAAAGCTCACAATACCCTCAACCAGAACAGAACAAGGAATGTCTTATATAAAAGGACAGTAAGCACTTGGTCGCCATCCCTACAAAACACAGGCTTCTTATTTAGTTTTGGTCTCTTTATTTCATTAATTTGAAAAATTGAAAGAACTTTCCATCACAGAGCTGCATTTAGACCAGAGGTAGATCATATCTGCAGCAACAGAGAGTAGAACTCTCATTTGTTAAATAATAAAAAAGGGGTTTGTGTAGGCTCATCAAACAAATAGTCTCACTGGACAAAGCACTTGTTTTAACACAGTATATTCCTTACTCGGCTCAGCAAGTGCCTACTTCTGAAACAGSTATGGGATAATTCAACACATAATCTTTCTTGATTACGTATTTGTCATGACGTTCATTCTCCCGTGCCATTTCTAATTATCCTCTTAAYGAGTCCAGTGTTGTTTGTTTTAGTAAACAAAGGTCCCTTTCCATGCATGTCTTTAGTGCTCATTCCAATGCAGCCTGAGCCCAGGAGTGGCTGCCTTGGTCACTGGATGTCACTGTTGCAGCACTGAGAGCCTTGGTGTTTATTGTGCAAACAGCCAGCAACTACACTTGTATTTTATTCCTTCATCATTATTATTGGTTTGCATTCCTGCTCAGGCTGCAGTCAGCTTGAGTTTTATCAGAAGTTAAATATTTAGAGGTAGTCAGACCTGAGGATAATTTCTGCTTTCAGGGGAAAACATTCCATTAAAYTTTTAAAACTCTTTCCTTTTTCATTTAAAAGTGTGCCCTTTTTTTTTATTTCCACTGCTCTGGTAAGAGATTTTTTCATGGGTATCTTTATATGTATGCACAGTATACATATTTCTGCCATTACACATATACACACAGATATATACACACACCATACCAGAATAATATTTATGAATACATATGCACATATGAAATTGATAGAATATTTCTTTAATAACTCCAAAATTACTTYTGGTAGGTTCCTGTAAGCTGTAAATTTAAACGATTGATGACTGCAATATCAAAAACACCTACCCCTTGCTTTAACATAACTGAGACAAGGCTAAGTAGTRCAAGAAACATAACTCTACATGTTCAYAATGTTGAAAAWTGACTAATTTAACCATGTACATAGTCACTTATATTGGCAAGAGACTTTGTACATGGGTTTTTTCCAATCCCCCTGAAAATTCCAGCAGCACCAAAATCATCAATTAGAAGAAGACTCTGACAGTATTATTTAGCTGTTTCTAACTCTTGGTTAAACAAAACAAATTGAAATTCAACKGAGTGTGATTTTTGCTAGAAAACAACAAAACAAGCAGAATTTGGAAACAGAGTCCATTCACTGGGCTTTCTACTGGTTTCTCAGGAAGCTGTGAGCATGCCTGTATTTGCTTTATCTTGGCATAGGATGAACAGAAGTGAAAGTTATTTTCTTTTCAGAGAATGTGCCAGGGAGGCACTAGTTACAGTTKCCCCTCCAGACTGCACCCAGGCTACTTTGTGTGTCATTTTGGGTTTTTCAGCATGCCAGTTTGTGCCARGCTGAGCCTTCCTCTGTGGTGAATAAATCAGGTGCAGGAGATGCACAAGCCRTGCCATAAGGAACAGCAGCAGGAGTCCCACAGTAGGCTCTCAGGAAAGGATTGTAAGGCTGTRAGTGCAGGAGGTGGCAACTGAGGACACCAGCACGTGCTGCCAGTTCTGGGGAGCCTGAGCAGCCTRCAAGAGGCATTTCCTGGCAGACAGAGCTGGACCCAGCCTACCTGCTGCCTTCTGCTCCCCCCAGGCCTGCCRTGGGTACCCTCGTGCCAGGATGCTCCCAGCATCCCTGCCCCACTTGGCATTTCTGCTCCATCACCTCCTGCCTCCTCACACCTACACCAGACACAGGAAGGCAACCCAAGYAGGAAGCCTGTTTTCCAATCTGCTGAAAACCAAAATAAAGCACTACCAACRAGTGCTGTGATAAAGAYCTGCACTTGCTGGGGCTGGCTSCTGCCTCCCCAGCTCCCTGACTCGCAGTGTTCCAGGCAYGCATTTGGAGAGGAAAAGGCTTCTCTAGGAATCGCAGAGACAGCAAAAGCCGTTTGGGAAACACCACCTACACTCTGGCTCCTATCAGTTGCTATCCAGTATCTAAGGCAGCATCTCTAAGCAAAACAAACGTTCCAAGTGTGTTCAGAAGAAGTCCTTAGACAGCTAAATCCAGACAGAGTTCCTGTGACAGTTACTGCACCAGGGAACAGGGGACACATATTCACACAGCCCTTATAACTCTCACAACAATTGTCTGTCCTTTACCAAGTTCCTGCCCTCCAAGAAACTGGAAACAACTTGTGTTTCACAGATGACAGAGCACTAATCCAGCTTCAACAAAGCTTATGTTGCCTAGCAGTGAGAAAAAGATTTTTATTCTTTCAGTATTTAATATTACTTTTCTGGTAATAGAAAATCAGTAATAACTAATGAGATTAGACACGTGGAAGAAATCTAAACACCAGATTGCGTTTCAAAATAGGGAGAAGTACTCTAGATTAGAACTGAATGAAAAAAAAAAAATCTTGTTTAAAGTCCAGCACAAGCCTGTTTCAAAACTATTCAATCAAGAGAATACTGTGCCAAACATGGAATTCTCTGTACACTGCAATACTGAAACTCGTGACATGATGAAAGTTGTGTGTGTCAGGTCCTGTCAGACTGCTCCAGGTGGGAAAGCCCTTTCCAACGCATTAGGCAAGAGCCACCTTAGGTGAGTGATATCAAATTAGTCAGTGGTAAAATCATTTGCTCCTTTCTTCAGAAGCAAAATTACTGCAAGGAAGATGCTGGATTCAAAACATCTCTCCTGTGTGACTATTCCATGGCAAACACACAAAACAACAACAAACCAGAACAGATCCTTGGCAAGATCCCCTCTCCCAGGAGACAGAGAATGGAACATAATGCYGTCCACAAGAGTTTTCCATTTTGGCTTGATCATTTCAAACCAAGAGTAAACATCCGGAATGCTGAGCAGCCAAAGGCTCCCAAGTGTGTGCCTGACTCTCGACATGTAAGTGATAACTCTGGAATAAGGCAGTGCTTGTAAAAGGAGAAGAACACAGCAGGTTGCTGCAGAGAAATTTCCTGATGCTGCATTCTTGTCTCATGCAGCAAGTTCAGACATTTTGGCCTGCTCAGTAACTGGATGAAYGAAGCAATTTAAACGGTATCCACAGCAGTTATTTAACAGAAATGAGTCAATGATGGCTCATGTGCAAGATTTACTCAGAGTGCTACCAGAGGGCAAGTCAGAAAGCAGTCTGAGAGGTCTGTGGTGGACTGAGAACAATGCAATGATCCTGCTTCACCCATTAGAAAGCAACCCAGTATCTAAAGGTGTTTCCCGGGTGCAAAGTACATCCTTAGTAAAGCAGAATTCAACAGGACTGCTCAGAACACTTAAAGAAGTTGTATCTACAACAAATGGAAAACTGTGTGGCTCTTGTGGGAAAATCCAAACAATTGGAGTAAAATCCTAGTTTGCCGAGTGGCAAGTTTTTAACTGGCAATAACCTCTCATCACCTTCCCTGAATTCGCCTGTTTTAATAAGTAAACAGGCAGTGAAGGAGGATTTTTCATAAAGGCTGTGTGCTGGTGGTAAAGGAAGATTAAGAATTACTCTRTATTTTCCTTGGATCCTCTGCAATCTATTTCTGGCACAATACAAATCTCCACTAGATGCTGGCAGAAGCCTGTCAGCYTACTTGATTTCTTTCCAGCCTGGGAGATAGCTGGGGTGATATTTTTTGCTTACTTACACCTCAGGGTTATAAAATTTGCCCAGAGCTAAGACGCTGTAATACACACACCCTGCACTAATGCACAGATAACTCTTCTAATAGACACATATAAATTCCTTTGACAGAATAACCCTCACAAAAACAAGCTACAGTTGCTGGCACTTATGCTTCAAAGAAGCTTTTAATACAAGCTACTTGCAGTAAATCAAACACAGAAACAGTTTCTTCTTAATAGCTAAATCCAAGCTGAACACAGATTTTTTATGATCAGAGTGCTGTGTTGGACCATATTCAATTAAAGATGATTAAATATTCCCCTCGAGAGATTTTATTCCTCCAATTCTACTTTAAAAATTTGCTCCTTGTTGGAGAAATAGCTGTYATACAGATACAAGATACCTGCTCATGGGGGCTTATCATCCCATCAAGATATTCACATTTMATTTGACCAAATTAATTTTTCCTTTAAATGCTTTGTAATAATAATAACAACACCACCACCACAACAAAAATAATAAACAGAAGCAGTGCCTTATTTTGATGCTAGATGCAAAAGAAAGCCTGTAACTAATAAATTGATTTAAGTATTTCTAATTGTAAATATTTTGAGGGACAGCTACAACAGCTAAGTCCACCCTTCCCCTCCCACCCTGCAGTTGTGGAATAGACTGGCAGAGATTCCAGCCAGAATGAGAACTAAGACAAGAACTGTACATGCAGAAAGACAGATGGTGATTTCCAGCTTCCTTGAAGAAGGCTCTGCTCATTCACTTGTTCCTTGCAGTTTTATTTTGCAAGGAGCTGGAATAGCATGCAGAGGAGTTCCTACTTGGTCAGGACAGAGGATGCCAAGTTTTAAGGGTAAATCATTTCACAAGTGTGACAAATGGCATATACCTCTCTTTCTTTTGTTTCCTTACTACTGAACTGACAAAAATAGAACTCTGGAAGCTTTGTAAGCACGAGAGGCTTGAACAGATTACAAACCCAGACTGGGGCTGGAACTGCTCATACACCAAAAGGCAAGAAGAAAATGAAGTTTTTCAGGACTTGTTCCACGGAATATGAAGTGATATGTATACAGGCAAAAGTATTTTTGAATTTCAGGATGTTTCTTCATTTCTATTACTGCAGTGCAGGAAACAGAAGATGAGRTCAAGCATAACAAGAAAGCAAAGTTGAGTGTTTTTTAGAGTTATCAGCTGCTCATGAGRAAAAAAAATTAAATTATTCACAACAACATACGCTATTATAATCAACCATTTTCACCATAAGCATCTTGGACTTAACCATACAATTTTCTTTCTGACACAACAACCATTGGCTAAATCAGTCCTATCAATCAGGATACAAATATGGGATTTTTGGTTGGGTTTGTATGGTTTACTTTGATTTTTTTCGTATTATAACAACATTTTAGAAATAAATKAAGAACACAGGCATTATCAATGTTTTGTTCCATTTAAAACACCAGGATCTTATGGGTTTCTGAACTTTGTTTTTTGGATACAAACTGTAAGCAGGTGGACAGGCCAGCTGGAAAGCAGAAGGAAAAGAATAGAAAGAAATTTTAATTATTTAAACATTAATCCCTGTGGAGGTTTTTAAGTATTTCTGGGGAAAAAAAAGTCATGCTGAAATAGGTCTTCCCTCAGTAAAGAGCATTATTTCTGAAGCTAAAGGGCTTTTTGCTAAACATAGGTTATTCACATCATTAAAACCAAGTCCTTTGATTTTTAAAGAGAATACTCGTTTTTCTGATCAAAATACCATTCTCAATTATCAATGCTTTTCTCACAAGAGACAGCAGAAMAATTTTAACCCAAGTATCTGTGTGACTAATGAACCACCAATTCTTTCTGCTTATGAAACTAAAGAGTGCTGATGAATCAATTAAGCGCTCTGGTGTCAAGACCTGGCATGGCTGTAAGGCTTAGCAAGGCTAAGGTGCTTAAAACACCAAACACAAAAAGAGTTTCGTGGTGATTTGTTACTGCTCTTTTGTGAAAAAGATTAGACTTAATAATATTCCATTTGATTACCTGCTACTGATTTTTCAGGCTCATTTGTGACTCAGGTGTGGTTTTTACTACTATTAAAGAGGAAAGATGGCATTTCTTCCTCTGTTGTTGCCAACTGCTCCTTCTGCCTGTGAAATCCAAGTGCCTTCAGCTCTGCAGTAACCAGCAGGGCTGTGCAGAGCACACCCAGCCTGGAGCTCTCCCCCCAGCTCACAGATGGACCCTGATGCTTTATGCCAATGCCTGCCATGTGTCTGCAAAGAACCCATTCMCTTCTTATTTCAAAACAGCCTTGACAGCAGAAAGGCTGCTCAGTGCAGCTTTATCAGCCCCATTACAATCTACAGTCTGAGGTTAAACAGTACAATATGCTACTGGGTGAAAATGGGATTTGTGATTTGTTCACCTACTGTATATGAGGATTGTTTTGTTCACATGCTTGGATTTTCTAAAATATAAGGATGCAAACAAACAAAGAAAAAAAAAAAACCTGAACCCCAAACCCATAAAAACACCCCTCAACAAATAAAAAACCCCAAAASAGTAACTGCCAACTGCTTTTCCCACTTATAGGTGATACAGCAAATATTGTACGTGGTACCCAGCAATGACTGTGAGGAAAAAAGTCAATCCTCCCCTGAGAGTATTTTTAATAGCAAAGAACCACACCAATTCTCTGGTATTAGTGGCTACTTGTGAGAACATCGCTTYTCCTCCAAAATAAGCAGACTTTACATCAAGTGGAAAGCTGAATAATTACCACCTCACAGCTGGAGATACTCCAACATCCTCTGGCACATCTGCAAGTGTTTGGCTCAGGAAGCTGARCTGCTCAGAAAGGCAGTTTAACCACTGGAGGGGGAGGGAGCATTCCCGAGGGTTCAGCTGTGCCACCGCATGGCCAAGATGTGGTGCATTACAGTTTTGTAGCACGTGCTCACTAATCTCCATTTTTTTATTTGCATATTTCATGCCTTCTTGGAATTACACATCAATTAAATTACAGAGGTGTTTCAGTAAGCTGGACCATACAGAAACCTGTGAGGTTCAGCTTCTCTGTAGCAAAGGGTTCCTATGMATCTCAAAGCCAAAAGTATGCAGAAGCTCTAGCCAGGATTTAGAACACAATGTGGGTGGGGTTTTTTGTGGAATGACACCAATAACACAACCTGATAAGAAATTATGCTTGACTTATTGCTGTTGGTATAAGCTTTAAGGCCTTGAAAACAAGAACCAGAACACTTGCTATCTTAGCAGGTATCAGTAGTAAAGAACTCACAGATTTGCTCAGCTTGGAGTTTTGGAGGCCTCAAAAATGCATTTACTGTTTTAAAAAGCTTCCTAGAGGAACTTCTCATTAGAAACACAACAATTACTCCTTCGGTCAATATCACCAGAAAATGGTATAAAAATTTATCTCTCAGTCCTCAATCTGCCTCTACATTATTGTTGTTCTTATTATTTGTTATTTAAGTCATTGCAATGCAGTTAATGCTTTCTACACAGAGCAGTTCTGTGTATCTGAACAAATGCTTCTGGATTATAAGGACTTCATCTCTGGAGTGTGCCACAAAAGCACATGTAGCCCGTCATGACCAATTAAAAGCTATGCCAAGGTAAAATTCATGGCTCTTTAAAGCACAGACACACACACAAAACCCCCACATATGGAACATACACTACCTCTGTTCAATCACTAAAATCACTTCAAAAGAAGAACATCATTTATTAGTCTAACAGTAGTGAATCCTACTGTACAGAATAGAAGAGGGGTTTTTTTCCTAGCATATTTCTCGTCAAATTCCTCTTCCAAAATGGCAATTTAAATCCAAGACAACAGAAAGAAAACTTTAAATGAATGGTGCAGCTAATGGAGATAGAACCCGTTTCTGTCTTGCAGGATCAATCCACAGGTCACCTCTCAATTTCCCTGCACATCTGGTAGCTGACAAAGGCTTTATTGTTCCAATTAAACAGAGAAAAATCTTGGTAGAATGACCTTTTYCTAACTTTTCCTACCCACAGTTTTGGATCTAAAGGAGAGGACGAAATAAATGCCTGAATGAAGGGATCTTTTTTATTTTGTATGTGCTCTGCTCATCCATAACTGCTGGATTAAAAGCAGAAAACACACCCCAAAATGTATGTGTATGCTATAACTTATTTTCTTAGSATAGGAAAGAGCTAAAAGACTTCAATCTATTTGCTACAAAAGAAGGTCAATGATGGCCTGAGTTCATGCTACTTCTGGCTTACTACCAAAATGTAAGAAGAGGGGATCAAAGAAGAGTTTTACCTAATTGCTAAGTGCTCAACCTCTTCCTGCCCAATAACTGTAATTTCTGCCTAGCTTTTCCTTTGTCTATTTGTTCAGGTTTCTAAGCCTGACTTATAGGCATAAAAGCTCTTTGTCTGGATATAAATCAGGTTATACACAGAGTAAACTTCCAGAAAAGACACATCTCAGCAGACAATCTTAGCAAAAAGTAATACTGAAACTAAAAAAAAAAACAAAAAAGAGGTCTGCAGCAGTCTATTTTAAGAAGCAACAAATTAAGTGTATCATTTAATTAGAATCTATTTTCATCTCTTGATGTTTCTTATTTTCAAAATGAGCTGTTTAAGCATTCCATGSTTCCAGAGATAATGCAGGGGCTTTCAGAAACTAAGTATCAATTTAGGACTTTTGAATACCAGACCTAATTAAGATTAACTTCTGCAMAGTACAGTTATTTAACAAGCTACAGAACAAGTTATCCCATCTGCTAATGCAATATACAGTTTCATAAGACAAAATAAATCAGAGAGAGAAAATAAGAAAATACCCATTGATAAGAGRGTAAGTAGAAGTTAAAGCCTCTGGGGAATTGAGAAGTGAACTCATCAAGCAGTATCTGCTGCTGTGAAAGTACAGAACTATTTCATATGAACAGGATTGGAAAGTAAGAGCTGTGCTACAGGCTCTCAATCAACATGAAACATGCAAATTGCAGTCATTATTAAGCAATTTTATTCCCAGACAGAATGTGATGTAAATGGAGCTAAGCCTAAAGCAAGGCAGCTCCACTCTATTGCTGTGCAGAGGGTGAGCCCCTGCACTGCTTTCAGCATCCTTGATTAGGAACACTGATTTGATAGCCAAGGAGTGAAGTCACCTGGAGCCCTCAAGCCAAGGAAGAAGGAGCTCAGAGTGATTTAGTTCTGGAGAAGTGCAGCAGAGCTTCAGGAAATTCTCTTTTTCACTGGACTGGTGTGTTATTCCTTTCCACAAACTCCCCAAGGTTATTAAACACACATTCTATTCCAGAAACACAGAGCAGAGAAGCAGGGCCACTTTCCCCAAGTGSATTTTCTTACAAAGCATGTTTTGAACAATGTGCTCACACTGCTGGCTGGTTGTCAAGAACCACATTCTTTACACACAGCCRCACTAAAAGGTAATTTCTTTAGCTCCTTTCTGGATCTTTTATATAATAAAAATATTGGGAACTTCAGCAGACATGACATTTATGAAGCAAAATCTCTCTGGTTCTTGCTTGTCACCAAGAATGAGAGCCAACTCCTCTAATCRGTGTTGTAGCAGCTTTGTAGGCTGAAAACCAACTTATTTCTCTCTGACCTTAAACCTGAGTATGTTTTAATTGCTAGGCATTTCATTATAGCTAATAAGCCCAGTGACCCTCAAAGAGTGCTTGGAGAAACACCATTGCTTGCCATGATCTGAGGAAAGGGCAGACACTGACAAACCCTGCTGAAATCATGTTCAAGATCACCAACACTTAGATACTTCATGGCTCCTGAAGCACCAAAGCCAYGAAGAGCTCCACAACCAATATTGAATTTTTAAAGCTTTACTCATGCCAAGGCATTAAACCTGGAGCAGAACAGAAAACTTCCTGCCCAAGGCTCCAACATTCCTCCTCCTCAGTCTTGGACTGCAGTCCAAGGTTCATAACCTGGGTCTGATCCTGCACAGGCTCCTCACTGGGACCCCTCCTACTCCACCCACAGCAACATCTGCTCTTAACGAGGCACTGGAGAGTTTGAGGAAAGGAGTACTTCTGCTTCGGGTTGTAAAAGTGTCATAGACTCTTTCTGGAGAATAACTTCTTTTTAAACTGTTCTCAGTGCTGGAAAGATCTTTAACTTTCCAATGTCACCTTTTTCATCTATTAAAAATAAAGCCACAACAAGCAAGGGCAGCTAATTCCTCTTTTAGATTTATCCTGTTTTTACATTTCTTCCTTTCTCCATYGTCTCTTCAATACCTTCCCAATCCAAAAGATCACGTAGCAATATTTACAGCAGATTTTTTTTGTCCAAAGGCAAATATAAAGCATAATACAAGGACATTATCTGTACAGTCATACAGGATCTGCAGAAACAAATAGTATCTCTGCCACAGAAAGCTGCAGGAACAGCTATTATAACTAAATATCATTTCCTACAAAACACCAAGTTCTGCCAGTGATCTTTCCTATACCATCTGGCACCAGTCCTGTTCAGTGTCATAAAAGGGAAAATTCCTTCTATGGTGCTGACAATTTCCCTTTCTACTGACTACAGTGCTTGACTGGGAGGAGCAAACCCTTCTGTCCTCTTCTTTGCAACCACTGGCAACAGAGAATTTCAAAGTCTGTTCAGTTAATCTTCCCCACAGTTTCTAATGAAATGTATAACACACTTAAATATGCCACATGCTTGAACTGGTGCCAGAGGAAAGCCAAKCCCTGTTAGAGATTTAATTTCAGAATAGATCATACAGAACATTTAACTGGTTTGACTGAAGCTCATCAGCAAGTACCACCAACACTCCCCAGAGAGAGGACAGAGCAGCACTGCTGTTTAACTAGAGTTTCAAATCAACTGTAAGCCAATGGGACAAGAAAACACTTGGGCACCTGTAGGGGGGATGTTTTCAGGGCAGTGGGAGAGTTTTGCATTTGTCCATGATAATTCTGACTGTTGAGTCAGTAGGTTTCCATTAGACTGCCAAAATCACAAGAATTAAAGCACTCAAAGTCTAAGCAAATACAGAATTTACGTCCTAGAGAAAAAACAAGCCTGTACATTAACGTGGAGTATTTGGAACTGGAATAAAGGTAGTTCTTGAGGAAATACAAAGCCTGTCAGAAATCAAGAAGACATCTTCCAGCTCACATTGATGCAATGAATTGTTTGGATACTTTGCTTTTTGTCCTTATTATTTCACAGAGTTCAGCTGAAAAGTTCCTAGTTGCAAAGTTTTATTCTTTGAAGATTCAGTTTGTGTGTCTGCAATATAATTTTCACACTAAAATGTAACCCATGCTGGTAATGTCAGTGTTTACCTACACTGYCATTGGAACTTGGACTTTAACTCCAGAGAAATAAGTGAAGCTTTTATTTTCAACTAAAAACCTGTCAAAGTWATTTCTTTAAAAGGCATTTGAGTTACTTTTTTCATTTTTGCTCAGACAAGTTAGCAGGAAGAGCCTACTTTATTCAAATACCTCTTGTAATTTGGCAATGGTACAAAATGACCGAAGCATGGAAAGGAAAAATGAAATTTTGGAAATAATAACAATTCTAACTCCTGAGAGGGAGCTGCATTTTCTCTATGTGCTGAAGTAAAAATACCTCCAGCAGTTGAGCCTGAACTAGGGATTTCGAGTAATTCAACTTAATATGGTCCCAAACAATGTCCCCTAAATGGCTACTCTGTGATGGAGTGAATTTTTCCCCTCAGTTAATTGGCAAAAAGCAGCTGATATCCCACACAACCGAACAGACTAACTTACTGTGAGATATTTCACCTGGACTGGAATGAGGTATAAAGAGCTACCAAGCAGTTCAGCAAAAGGAAGACAGAAATGTATTTGTGTCTTTTGCAGCTTTCACTTTAGTGCAGATGGCACAGAAGCACACAAAAGGCAATCTATAAAGATTAGAACTCCATAGTGATTATAGATTTGCCAGTACAATTCTGAAGTTATAAAACTGCTGTAGGATAAGATGTCATATTCTATGAACATTCCTACTTTGATTTCAGCTACTGCAGTATGTCTTAATCCAAGTACAGTTAAAGGGCTTACTGCAAAAAGAAATAAAGCCTTTAAAAGAATTTACAAGAAAGAAAGAGAAACCTTCTTCTTTATGCATCAAGATGAAAGCTTTGTACAGCTGCTCTGCACTGTAATCTTATCAATGCTTTTCTTTAGAAAATATAGTTCTCAAACTTCTCTCTCTGCAAGGCTATTAAATCATGTCTGTATACAGATTAACAATCACCTAAAATGTTATCTATGGATTTGGGAAGTAAGACATCCTTTAAATGTGGGTAGGCTGTACAAATAGTGATGATTTATCATGAAACAGCGTTCAATCACAAATGTCAATCCAATAAAACCTAATTATCCCTGGAAATATACCAATGGAAAGCTACAGTCAAATCTCTGCAGGAAGCCAGAACCTGAAGACGTGTGCCAGAAATACCAGTATCATTTAGAACTAATTACTTAAAAGAGAAAATGGTCTCAGGCAAGTACTCTTCTTGCTAGTGTCCTTTTCATTTTGCCCTTTTTATTGGGTGACTTATAAAAGTAACATTAGCAGCAAYATGAGAAGTCGGGGCTCTCACCTGCCACAGCAGAATAAAATTCTGAAACTGTTTAAAAAAATTTAATATCATTAATTACAAAACTCATTTCTGTAGTTAGATAAAAATCTGCAAGCTGCTATTGCTTATACAACACCCAAGATTCTTTCCTTCTTCCAACCTTTCAATGGACTTGTGCTTCAGCTCCAGAAAATAGTAACTTATCTGAAGTTCCAAGTGCTTTCTCCAGTTAGGTAGCTCATTATTTCAAAGCATGATTTGTCTACAGCAACAATCAATCACTGCTCTCTGGCATGGGCCATACTTCTTACATAAAGCTGTAACAAGGAAAGTGTAYCAAGTACCTGAGGCTTCCTCTTGCTTCAGCGTTATGTGATGTTACTAAAACCATGTGAGACATTTCCCATGTTTGTGGCTTTTTTTATACTTAGATTTCTGGCATTAGATGATGAACAGGCTTTAGAAGTCACTGGGAGTTGCAACAAARCTCCTGAAAATCAGGTGTCCATTTGCCTCCYTCTCTGCCTGAATTTAYTGTTAGGATTCAAAAATGTAGAAAKCRAAKTATAACTAYAGAGATAAAAATGGAAATTATCAGAGCAGATGAAGTCATGAGCACAAAGAACTCTTTACCATCTTTTGGTGAAAGACTGGCATCACTTACAAACAACAGATTCACACTACATGACAGAAAGATAATGAGGTATTTAATACAAAAAAGTGATCAGGACTCTTTAACAAACTGAAATGGAAGCTGGATGAGGGCATGTCTCTAAAGAGTAAATAATCACTTTGCAACAACAGTGACCTTTCATATCCTGCCCTGCCTTGGCGTAAGGCTAGAGTGGGAAAAAACTCATTCTAAGATGGAAAAGAATGGGAGTTGCCACAGAAAACACAGCACAGCCAACTCCTGTCCCCTTTGGGCAGGTGTCTGACATGGACAGACAACAACTGTTGTCAGGAACAGGGCAGAGCTAGTGTGGCTGTGGAATGGAAAGCAGAGTTAGTGTGGCTGTGGAATGGGAAGCAGAGTGAGTGTGGCTGTGGAATAGAAAGCAGAGCTCGTGTGGCTGTGGAATAGAAAGCAGAGCTCGTGTGGCTGTGGAATGGAAAGCAGAGTGAGTGTGACTAGGGAACAAAAGCATGACACAGTCTTCTGCAGCTGAAGGCTGGCTCACAGCATCGATTTTCTTCAGCTCAAGTTGGCAGTTCCTGCCACAGCATTTGACATTTTGCCTGGTGAGTTTTTGTGTCCTCACTCTAAACACTCTTATCTCTACAACTCACATGATCTGAGTTTCTCCTGCTGGACAAGACAATCTTCAGAACATTTCTAAAGCTGATTCAGCTACAGCTCTGGCTCAGCTTGAAGCCAGCTGTGCTAGATGTGCTGGAGCTTTTGCATGAATGGGACAGGACTACTGGGAGACGAGTCAGGAGCCTTATTGCAGCATCAGCCTCATGACAGAGTGAGACAATTGAGAGATGGCAACAGCCCACATCTTGCCTGCAGCAGTCAGAGGTCTCCTTGTTAACAGGGCATCTTAAAAGTTTYCCAGTCAACAGCCCATTGCTGAAGATTACAGACAACGGTTTTAGTCCATTTTARTCTAAAAGCACACATACACCTGTTTCAAACAATGCTTGCTTGCGTGCTTTCTATTAACAATACGCAATATTCCATTACTAAGCTTAAAACTTCCTACTGTCTTGCTAAGCATATTTTTCTGCAGTCTTAAGGCTTATCCCAGCCAAGCCTAAAAGCTCAAACTATTGTTTCATGTCCTTGCTTGCTGTACTTATTGTATCTTTTCTAGTTTCAGACTTTGCAGCTGCAGCTGACTCTGAATTCTCTGCTCTGTTTCTGAGGCCTGCTTTCACAGCTCCTGAAAGCCTTCTCACCTTKACTATTTCCCACACTAGAGACCTTCCTTTTCTGATACACATGTAGATCAGGAGAACCAGAACTGCTGTCCTGTCAGCAGCACCCCTGCCTGCAATGTGACACCAGTAGGTAGAGCCTTAACCACATACAGAGAGCATTGTGGTCCAGACACTTCTCTGCCTTTTTGGGGGAAAAAAAAAAATAAAGCATTTTCTCTCAATGACCTCAGTAACTTCTATAACTTTGTTTTACTTGGAAATAGAATTTGTCATCCTTTTATCTCTGGGGGTGTATTTACAGCTTTCTCTGACATGAAACAGCAAAGGAAAACTCTCTAGTGACTCTCTCTAAATCACACTCATTCAATATGTTTTTGTTCTGCTCTTTGTAACCTCTGTCTGAACTGAATGAACTTATCTTTCTGATCTTTTTTTARGGAACTCTTTTGTTCTTTAATCCTATTGATTTCCCTCTTGTACCCTGATTGACAGTAAATAAACTGGGCACTGTATTTAAGGCAATGCATGCCTTTAATGAAAGTACAATGCAAYGTAACTCAATTTCATTACATTCTTTCATCATTGCAATATAAAATAATTCTGTCTGGTCATCTTATTTTCTTGGTAACATCTTCCTAGAACATGACATCAGTGTTTTGCCACAGCTACTGTTTCCTTCTACTTTATTTTCCCACAAAGCACCCTTAGAGACTTACTTTGGATTGGCTAACACTGTTTAAAACCTTAATTGAAATATTAATATATTTATGGGGGCTCAAGGGAACACTTCACAGCAAAATTGTTTTATCAAGAAAACAAACCCAAAATTTACACAGATTTTGTAACCTCAGTTACATACTAAGCATCTTCAAAACACATAATGTAAGAAGTAACTCAACTATAATRTAGCATTGCAATTTATAAAATGGAGAGGTGACCTATTGGCTTTCTTAGGTGGAAGCAAGAGATATTATTAAAAATCAGCAATGATTGCAGTATCAAAAAAATACATAAAGATGGCCTCTTGCTCACTTAAAAACATTCACTAATATAGCTGGAAAGGAATTCAACATTTTTCCAAGAGAAGCCTGTCTGTCCTCTACCAACCTGTGCACTAACAGATTCTGACAATYTACCTAATTTTATATTTTTCTTTACTTGATGCAGGCAAAGGAGGATTAGAACATTCAGATATTGGACAGAACCAATCMATGCACTCGGCATAAAGGAGACCAAATATCCCCTCCAATCTTTTCAATTCCTCTGCAGCCTTCTCTCTTTGTGGAGTTCATTCACAGAACACAGGCCCACTCTATTTTCCCTCCTCACTCCAGCAAAGCCGCTTTTCCATAAAATTCTGACAGACTTTTAAAACAAGGATATCCCCATCACCCATAAAGTAATAAGACAGGTCAAGGAAGTGCCTGACTTTAGAAACTTTTCCACAGAACTCAGAACTATACAGCACAGAAAGAAGTCACTGCAGCCTGGCTTGGGGGTTTTTTTGTAAAGTTATGAATAGTTTCAACTGCTCATAAGAGAAACGCTTCTGTTTCACAGCTCTTTTTCACACCCAAGCCTCCTCTCATTTTGGAAGCAGTTTTGTTTATGCTGARACTTGCTCCACAGGAAAACAAATCCTTTCAAACCACTAAAAAGCACAAATAAAAGTAGCAAAGCAAGTAGACTTTGTCAAGTTTCATCAAGGCATTTATATCTGCTGATACAAAAACCAGGTATGATTTCTGCTTTTATCTTGGATAGAGAAATGGGCTGCATGAAAAGCAGCTCTCAGGAAGGTTCATTTCCTTGAAGAGCTGGGTATGAGGTCTGCTGCATTTATTTCCCTGTGAAAATTGAGTCCTGTTTGTAATAGCTGGCACTGAACAACAATAACCTGCWCTGCCTTTCCCATAAAGTTGGTTTCCATTTCAATAAAATCCAATTTTGCCCTACTACCAAAGACCAAAATGAAAATGTATTAGTGATCCAACAGCTGCTGTTATGTTTGTGAGCTGAGTAGTGTCCTTGAGTGGGATAATATCCAGCTTACAGGGTAGCATATGACTTACAGTACACGTCCAATTATGATCACCCAGAACTCTGTTTTCCTTCTTTATTCCCATCTGCTTCATACAAAAAAATTGTTCTTTTGGACTGATTGCTTTAGGATAAGCAGTGTCTCTGCCACCTGAATTACCTCACCTATTATCTTGAGGTCTTTGTTTAAATCCCTCACTCATTTAAATCACACAACTTGTTGCACTCATAACTTTTTCTGTGCAAGAAGTTATTTCCATGAGGTGAGCATCATTTCACCTTTAGCTTTTTCAGTATGAAAACAAAAGGAAAAAATTAAAAGGCTCAATTTCCTTTGATGGACTCATTGTTTTAAAAGTTGGGTTTAATTTTGGGGGGATTTTGCTTTTGTATTTGCTTGTTTCCTTGTTTTTCTTAGTATTAAGGTGACCAGTGCTACTACTAACCTCTGTCCAGAGTGGGGTAAAAATAAAAAGAAGTTTCTTGATCATTTGTGTATGAATAAACCAAAAATGAGCTGAGAGAAGAGGCTGGGGATGACAAGGAGATGGCTCAGTCTATATTCATTATGCAGATTTGTAAAAAAATCTGGTGAACAGCAATTCCACCTTCAGGAATACAAGCTGGAAAGCCCAAAGTGAACTGAAAGGCCACCCCTGCTGCATTTATCTATAAATSAAAAAGCACAGGCTTTCACTCTATAAACTGAATTGCACCTGCAGCTGTTATTAGCCAGTTATGCAGAAAAATACAGCCACAGCAAGCAACACCTCTGTCAAACAAAAGAGAAAATTACAGCTCATACAACAAATACTCTCAGTTTAGGCACAACTACTTGCCCTTCATTTCTTTTCTCACACCGTTGACAAAATAATGAGAACATCTCCACCCTTTTCAGCCTGCTGTCCACAAAGGGATTGACAGTTTTTGCCATCTGTCCCCGTGTGGCACTGCTTCATGTAAATATAAATAACAAGAGAGACAGGGGACTGCCTTCCATGGGCTGGAGCACAGGCTTTCCAAATGCTGTGCAGGAGGCATTACTGAGCTATATTTGCCATCTATTCTGTCCCTCACATATTCAGGGTGTGTTTCAACTCTGCCAGTGCAGCTATGATTMCTGGATGAACAGAAATCCACCAGTATTCCTACTGCAAAACCCAGGCAGTCCCAGAAGAGCYCTTAACACACTTCTTCCTCTTGAGTAAATGCAGAGCAAGGGTCAACAACTCTTGAGGAGAGAGCCTGCATTGCATATACTCCGTTATTGAATTTTCGTAGCAATATTAAAACTGCAGCACAGAACAATTTCTAAAGATTCACTGAAGCAAAGTGTAAAGTATTGTCACTTGTCCCTCTAATCAAATATTCTCCCTTCCAGGACAATACAACATTTATTCCTGTTGAACAGTTTTTACCTTAAGRCTTCATGTTTATGCATTATATGTTATATGGCTTACCTGAGACGTTCTGSCTTACAATTAAAAAACCAAAACAAAACACTCCCAACAAAACACCCACCACACAAAAACCCCCACAAAATCTAACAAAAGCCCCTTGTTTAAGCTATATATAAATTTAAGGTAGTGCACAAAACATTCCAGTGACATTCAGTGGGCACTGGCACTCTAGGACACTTTGCATCCAGAGATCTCACGCATTTGTGACTCCTGAGAGATTTTCTCTGGGAAAACCAGGCAACCTGAGTTCTTATATCTTCTCTTTTTTAAAAGGCCAGTAATTTTGCTACCCATGCCCAACTCAAAAMCAGGAATCATTCCACATAAAGAAGGCACTGGATCAAAAACTGTACCAGGTACTTCTAAATCTCAGCCATGTTTGAGTAAGTTGAAAGGTGAAGACAGATTCTGTGGTTTTAATCAGTGAAAACACTTCCTTAAGTACAGAAAACCCAYSTGAGMACCCAGAGAAAATGTGACACTAYTAAAAGCCTTCTGTTTYTCTCAGTCCTTTACTTCAAGTAAGAGGTAAAAYCTGCAAAACTTGCRCTATTTGTGAAAACTGCATCTCATRAAGCTTCCTSTMATGCTCTYTGATCATGTGGTTTCACACTAAATATTTCYTCAATTAAACAAATGTAATGTTATACCATATTTCATATATATATATTACATAGCATGTTGCCACATTTTTGAAGCAGGGTTAAAGATGAAAAATGTCTGTAACAGCAGCTATGCAACTGTCACAAATAGTCTCACTTGCAATAATAAAATCCATTTGTGAACCCTGTCATGAATCTAAATAAATTTAAATAATAACATTAGATTTCCTTTAAATACCTATAGGTGGTGCTGAAATACAACTGTTCCTTAAAAAAGCAACCACAACTGCAGCACAGCTACCCGCTAAGAAGGGTTTGACTCCTGGTTGAGCAGCTTTACCTCAGGGAAACGCAGCTGAACCACAATTTGAGAGCACCACAAGTGTTTTACTCAGGTACTTCTCAGCACAGATTTCCATCATGATGCCTTACAGCCAAGGCTGTAGTTGCAAAACGCAAGGTTTTTTTTAATTGTTGGAAATATCCAAAAAAACCAACAGAGCCTGTGAAAATGCAGCTGTCATGAATATGGCATAACTACAAAGGAAAAGAAACAAACATGTTTGGGCAAGAATTGCCCTTTCACGGTGCACAGTTCACCCTGATAATCATCAATTTTGCTGCTCAGTGTAAATAATTACAATGAAGCTACTAATAGCTGTCTGGGCATCAGCACAGTTTGCTGAAAWGCAGCAGAACTAACTGGCTTCTCCACAAACATATCATGGAAAAGAAAGAAAAAAAAATCTTTGCCATGCATAATCAACATGTGGTAACATGATAATCAGCACCAGATGAATCCATACTTGCTGGATGTAATAATTTTATAAAGAAACTGAAGTGCTAACAATTATGAACACAGTTTATGGTAAAAGCCATAGCTTGAGCCATTTCCTGTAATGCTAACAATTAACAATTTCCAAATTCTACACAGCCTTGCAAAAGATTAAACTTAAGGAAACCAGCTGCAGTAACAAAACAAATAGAATATTTCTATAATTTTTAAAATATAAATCTTGCACAGCAAGAAAAAAAAACCACAACTGAGTGCCATCAAAAAATTTGTATCAAGAATTAAATGCTTGCAAAGTTTTTGAACAAAGTTGTTTTTTAACACCTAAAACAACAGAATGACATAAAACATAAAAAGCAACTTAGTCCCTGAAYACATCTCTGTCCAGTTTAAAAGCCAAAACATGCAGAACACCAAACTGCCTCTCCTTCATCCTGCACCATAAACTGCAAGTCACAGAAATGTTTTTCTTTAGTTCATTGTAACACCCACAAAACAAAGAAAGCTACACTCACCCCTCAGTTCTATCCTCTCAAATCCTCTCTCAGCAAGAGAAAAAACAAGACTGAYATCTTAAGTTCTTTAAAGAATAGAAAATTTCCTAAAAGCAGGACGAAATTTGCCATTTTTTTATTCTTGCATTCCTTTAGTTGCAAATTTAGGCTGCTTTCAGAAAGCAAACAAACAAAAATAGCTCACACGGGAAGCAGAGGTGCACATCACCACAAGATGCACGTCATCCTTGCACTCAGCCTGTTCTTTGGATTAAGATGCAATACTTGTTTTCATTTTCCCCCCCATCATCTTCTCAGCATTCCAGCTTCTTGGAGCTAATTAGGCAGTTTAAACCCAGCATAAATTGACTAAGTTGCACTAAGATAGCTTAAAAATAGGATATGAAATCCACAAAGACCACACTGCAGCTTCACTGCTAAGGCAGACTCTTGCTCTAGACATACAAGGATATTATCTTCAGACCTAGTTTTGAAATGAAAATATAAACAAATAACAATTTTGTCTAGGCCATCTCACTGGAAAAAGTTGTGAGCCTGCACAGGATGAACAACTCAATTATTTCCTTTGGAAAATCCTGGCCTATATTTGTCCACYTCTCCTCAGAGTTCTTTCTGAATTAGAGGGCATCGTCAGTCTTCAATTTTGTTTCCTAATGTCTCCCTGAACTTGGGTTACATATTTTAGTAGGAAAAACTGGATAAAAAATTGGTAGTAGTACATAAAACTAATTCTTGAGAAAAACAAGAGAAGGAATGTTTGCCATCTATTTTCTGATCTTTGGCAAACTTCTRTAAACATACAAGTGATTCTAACACCAATTTAAGTTGCTGAAAGAACCTGCAAAAAACTAGAATTTCTTGGAATAAGAATAGTTTTCATGTCCCTCAGCAAAAGGTAAACAGCTTAAATCAGACATTGTGGTTAATGTTTAAAATTATACTTAATTTTATCTCTATGAAGTAGTTTGATTACAGAGGGAGTACTTAAGCTAAAATGAACAAGTCATTAGATTAGATAAGGGGCCATTATTAGGCAACATTTTGATTAATTCAAGTWGTCAGGGAAAGGACTTCAAAACTAAAGCAGTACAAGGCTAGTGCTAYTGAATGCTATGACACAGATCAGTCATTCCACAGGCAGACAGCAGYRCATCCAACTGCAGGCATTTGTAATSAAGKATTTGTGCTGAGATTGCAGCTCAGTATTGACTCCAGAATCAGAACATCTAAGACAAAATTATTAAAAAATAAAGTAAATGTAGAATCCTACTGACTCAGAATTGCAGCTGAACTTTATGGGTTCACTTTACAACAGGCATATTTCAAGGCTGCCCCACTGGAAGGTTTAGTAAACTACTCACAATGACCTGTGGTCACACCTACCCATGTAAGGTAAAAGATCCTCTTGGCAGGGGAGTGGCCACTGGGTKATCTTTCTCTTCCAACCCAAACCGTCCCATGACAGGCTATAACCCAGCTCAATAACGTGCTTTTTCAGTTCAGCAACAAGCCAGCTCTGAGCTGGCAGCTACATTCCAAATCCACCCTCARAAGTGAGATGCCTAAACGCCTCACGTGGCCCATTCTGTGTACCTTGTCTCTGACAGGGGACTACATTTTGTACTTCCAGATACATTTAGGGTGGAAAAAGAAAACATCTAGCACATATGTAGCCATTGATCTGAGAAGCTGAGGGGAAACCAGACAGTAACTGCAACCAGATTCGAGCCATCAGCACTGCAGTTGAAGCTTTATCTAAACTCTTGTTGCTTTTCACGATGTAAAAGAACCGGTGATCTCATTTGTCAAATTCTCACTGCAGACAGCTCAGACAGGATATTTCATTCACTACTTTCTTTTTCAATGTCCTCTGAACCTGCTTGCTAGTGGCAGGAATTGAGGTAAGTTATTATTCCTTCTGTCTTGCCCTCATACTGTGGGATGTCACTTGCCTCGCCTGCCTTGCTGTGCCTCGTTTCTCTTCCCTTGGGGAACATCCTGCCTTTTCCTCCTTCTGACAATGCAATACATATTTTTCTTGAGGGGATGCTGCATTTCACAGCCCGAATGCTTATCACAGTCTGAAACCTCCCTGCCTCCAAAAGGTGGACATCGTCCTACATCTTCCAGCCTTCTACAGCCTGCTTTTCCCAGCAATCACATGCGCCGTTGTGTCCTTATCACTCAACTCACTGATACTCAGTAAAGACAACCAACAATCTTGTTCAGACAGAAGGGAGGGGATCACGTAGCCAGGGGATGTTCGAGGGGAGGAAGGAATAGGGACTCTCCCCTTCTGCTGACAGCGAGTCGCAGCACTGGCTCGGCTCCAGCAGCATCACTTCCAGTTTCCTTATTTCACATCCCAGCTAAAGTCTCCATTTACCTTCAGTTAACACCTAATTCTCAAGTTTGCAAGCCCTGATCTGCCACTATAAAAACCGTTAAGAACAAACACCTGTGTTTTAAACRCAATTGCAGCTGAAAATGACCAGCAAACACGCCTTTCTCACCTTCTCGTTACCCCTAGCACAGTAACTACCCCAGTGGTTTTTGGAGGTTTTTCCCCCCTTATTGCTTTCAGAAATATTATGGAACTCTCATCTACCTTTTCTGCACACTCTCGTACTCCAGAGTCATGATTAAGATCATAGAAAGCATAAAAAAACCCTAAGTTCTACTCCTCCCATCAGCCCTCCTGCTACCCTACCTACACATGGGCTGTTTATAGACATCAGCTGTTCAATCAAGCAATCTCTATCAGCTGGTACGAATAGCTCTCTAAACATGACACAACCACCGTGTGTTTATTTGTTTTTAAATATGATTTAAGAGATCTAAATATTGCACCACTTTTTTTTCCCCAAGTTGACACTGGCTCATGATGTTATTCATGGCATGGGAGTTGAATTCTCATTAGTCTGGTAGGGGAACACCAAACTGCAAGAAAAGCAGGCCACGTTCCTAGGAGGGGCTGCTTGAAAATGAATCCTCTTAAACCATTCCAYTAAGGCACTACAGGACAAAATAGGTACTGTTCACTACAGAACAGTTATACCAGACTTAAAAACAGAATTTATTATGTTACAACCCAGACAGGTTTTACTCCTCTCCAAGGTGTTTATCTCAGACTGAAGTTTGAACTCTCTTCTGAAACAAACTTACTGGCCACCATCGTGCCTGTTAATGGCAAGGCAGCACAGCACAAAAGCAGAAGGCAGGCTAAAATTGAAACAGCTATATTAATTATCATGGCAATGTCTTAAAATACACATAAAATTCTGCTCTCCAACTGTAACATACCTATTTCTCTTGAATAAGGCTACTGCTCTTACTGCTGGGGAACAAATTACTCTTTCCAATGCTCATGTCATGTGCCCTTTCTCTGAAAAGCCTTGAAAAGGTTATTATCAMAAAAAGAACACCAAATCTAAGCAAGACAAAAAAAAAGTAGCCAAGTAACTGCTGCTGAAAAACCACACTTTTTCGGTTTTTTTTTTTTTTTTTCTTCCTATTCTATAAATCCATGTTTTAGTCTGGCCAACTTTGGTGCCTACTTCTGCAAAGCACTAGCATCCTAACTAAGATCACATCAAAGGAGAGCAAAATAAAGGATCCGTCTACGTACTCAGACCTCAGGGTTGGTGAGACGTGATTAAACCCATGTTTATCAATTTGTGTGTATTTTTATAATGGGGGAAAAATAAAGACAAAGGAACGACCACTATGCAATACTTATCCTTTAACAACCTTGTCCAGCACAATTCATGAGATAAGATAAGCTATAAGTTTAGATAAACTATCACTATCTAATTATTTGTTCTTGAGTAACCACTAAGAACAAGAGAAAGCTGAAGCAGCAGTGACTTTCACAGGCCAGACTGGAGGGAATGGGGGTTTCATGGACTGCCTTGGAAACTGCACAGGAAAGAAAAATCCTGAGCCTTAAACACATTGTCACATCAATATTCTATCAATGGCTTTACTACCACTCTTGGAAAATTATAAATGCTTCACTCTATTCTAATGATTACCTGCATGCAGTGCACAGTTCTGCTAAACACACTCAGCATTCACATCTAGTCTTTCAGGACTGGGCAGGGAATAAAACTGCCCCCTATATTGCATCTGATAATGAAACCGAAATTTTCCATCATTTTATCATTTCCCATTAACCCAGGCTGAGATCAGACCGTTGTAGCACTGCGTTCATGAACACAAAAGTTACTTCATTTACTAGAAATGCTCCCCAAAGGCTATTTAAAGCTCTTAAACTGTTCAAATATTCACGCGGGTTATTGTTCATTTTCCTTTTTTTCTTTATTATGACACCTCAAGAAAAAGGCATCCTTATACTCAAACCAGAAGCATTTCTCTTACCTTACCGGAGTTTACTTAGCAGTTTACATACATGGCAAACAGATGCTGCTACCCTAATTTATTCCTAACACACCGCGATGGTATCTAAAGAAGCACAGAGCAACTTGTGTGGTTTCTGCCATCCCTTATCTCCGCTGCAATTCACACTGCTCTGCTCTGCAGTGCCCAAGGAGCACTTTGGGACGCTGGCAGCTACTAATGAAAACATCGCTTTCCTCCTCCTCCTGCCTCAGAGAAGCTAACAGCTTTCATGAGGAACAAAGCAGAACAAAAACATTCTTTCTGTAATCACTTCATTAATAACTTTTTTCCAACCACACACAGTTTTGCCTTCTCTCCTATCAGGACGCAGCAGACGCTRCAACTCCAAATTACTCAAGAACTTGATTAGTAAGTATCCTCATCAGCTGAGACACTGAACACAGCTCGAAAAGTCTAAAAGGGCAGCGCAGGTTGCCCCCAGCACCGGCAGTATTTGTTTCAGAAAGCCTTATTTCCATGCACAGCTGACCTGAGAACGGGCCCGGCAAGTCCAGTTCCTGCGGTTTCCATGGGCTTTTCCCATCGGCTGGGACTGTTCCAGCAGCGCCTCCACCAGCACGTGTTGAGCGATGAGCAGCACTGGGCAAAGACAACCAAGAAAAACTCAAAAAATGCAGTAAATTATTCGTTTTCCCACACGCTAACACTTAATAAAAAGCTGACGGCGATATTGGCAAACCACTGCTCGGCCCTGCTCCTTCCACAGGACTGCGCTCACCTGGAAGGCAAACTGCCGGACTTCGAGCCGCCCCCGYTCTTAACTAAAACTAAGAAAAAACAAACCAGCAAAAGCACAAAACACCCAAACACACAAAGAACGCAAACCAGACCTTTTTGTGGGGAGCGGAGCGCAGCAGCTCCCACAGAAGCCGCTCGGAGCCGCCTGAGGGACTGAGGGGAGCGCGCGCGGCCCCTCCCGCCTCACGAACCCCGCGCGCCTCTCACCTGCAATCAATCACTGCCGCTAATTACTGCAGYCAGCCCGGGCGGGACAGCACCGGCCCTGCACTGCCCTGCCTTCTCTAGACAAGGATGGGGCACATCCCGTCCCTGAGGGAGCCAGGAGCGGCTGCAGCTCCACAGCCCTCAGCSCCGGTCACAGCGGCACTGCCCTGCCTCTAGGGTGTCATGGGCCTCAAACACGGGAACACGGGGAAAAAAAATATAAAACAAAGCAAGGCAGAGGCCTCTTTCTCAAGAGTTACTTTTCAAAGAATCAAGGTTTCAACTGTCAACATAAAACTGCTTTGAAACCTGTGGAAAAGAGGTTTTGCACACACCAAGAAAAAAGGCTGCAGTTGCTATCACCTATCCCGCTTTCACCTGGGTGTGTGAGCCATGGTTAACTCACCTGACGAGACACCGACACCCCCATCAGCCCAACCCTGCCCCTTCCCCAGCACAGACTGCTCCTGGCTAACACGGCTCAGGTGACTGCACTTAGCACCGGGGACTGCAGSCCGTCTGATAAACAGCTGGTGGTAACGAGACAAGTGCCCTGATGACTGGATTTCGTGCATTTCTTAGGGCTCTAATAACACCTCGTTATGTTCATAGTTGCAGTCTGGCTACACTATGGAGGTGGAATTCTCACAACGTGCWCTGGTTGTTCACAGTGTTCAAGCACATCCTGATGCAGGGCAGCTCTGATTAGAAGCAGATTGGTGGAAGATTATTCCAGAGGTAGTTAAATATGATTCAGTAGAATTAATGTCATCCAGTTCTTCAACAACATGTTTAAAATCCCYTCAGCACTTACTGCTTCCTCCATTTTTAATAGTGCCCTGGACTAGATTATTTCTCCTGCCTATGCAGGACAAACCCCAAAATACTGGAGATGGCATGAACAAGACAATTTCCTTGCTCACTCAAATTCTGTTTTTAGCCTACATCCTCTTATCCAGTCTGCAAAAAAGTTAACACTCACAGGTTCCTTGGTCTTGAAYAAAGGCTTAATTTCCATATTTACAAAAAGAAATATTTTCAGATTGTTGAGAAGGTTTTGGTGGGAAGCTGGCATCCGTAAAGAGTATGCCAGCTGATTCACGGGGCAAAAAGGGCTGAAGAATCAGATGAGAAGTGCAATGAACCCTTTGGGTGAAGGACTAGCACAAAGCAGAGAGTCCTTGAAGGAAGAGCAGGAGAAGCAAAAAGCTGAGGAAAATCTTTACTGAAACGTTGAAAAAGGATGAAGGTTAGTGTGTGAGGGGGAAGGTCTAAGCTGGTAAGTGTATGAAGCAGGAGACAGGATGAAGATCCCAGAAGGAAATGCCAAAGCAGCTTTCCTGACCACTACTGACAGTTGCTCTGGGCGCTAAGTAAAATTCACTAGAGCTGAGTCAAGRGCTATACCTCATGGTTTGAGACAGGTTGGAAAAAACCAGCGTTGCATCCAGGAAATAAAACAATCCTCACAGACTTTTCAAGACCCCCTGGGAACAAGRGTTTTGAATTACACTTAGACAAGCAATAATCCCTAAAAAATTGAGAAAGCATGTCTTAAGCTCCCAACTCAAACCTTTTTTATTATTTTGTATCCTTACAGCACAAGAAGAAATAAGAGACTGAAAGTTTTTAAGAAAACAGAGTGAAAAAGTAGAAAGGAAAAAAAAATTCAAGCAAGTGTTTCTGAGAGTAATCCACTGGTCTAATGGATTCCTGATTTATTTAGCATACTTGCTACTCACTTTCAGCTCTAGCAGGAATCAATAATACTTCACACACAGACTCCATACAAATTCTCCTCACAGTGACCACATTCATAACTGGTATTTGTTTACAGTCATATTATAGAGATGTGAGTAAAMWRTATTATGGCATYCTTCATAAAGCCTGTAGGCCACATWAAACAAGTATAACTCTCAGTCGTGYCACTTCCCATAACTCAGGCTCTGAAAAGCATGACAACATTCATCAATTCTTGTTAGTCCCAGCTTTAAATAATGTATGAACAGCTGAATAAACAAAACAAAGAAAAAAAATCTAGGTTTGTTTTATATATGCAAAGTACACAGAGTGCTAAGAGCTTTATTACTTKATTTTCTTTATAAAATCTTACTCTACATGTGCTTACTTTTTACCTGATGGAAAACAGTGGCATAATGTAATTATTTGCAGTCTGGCCAGTAGTTTACTAAAAATTATGTTACCAACCTGAGTTTACACTCAGTGTAATCCTCCTGTTTATTTGGAGGRTATTTTTCCTGTGTTTTTTAAACATCTACAGAGAAATGCAGGGAAAATTACTAATGATACCTGCAGTAGCAAGGGAGTTGCCAAMACTTGCCTTTCTTCAAATCAGATTGCAAGTTTGATTCCACAGTCTTAACATTCTGCTTCTTACAAACTGGTGGCTATCTTGAGAGGTATCTAACTGAATCCCTAAATGGCCTCACAACCAGGAAAGATTATCAGCCTCCAGAATTTTGAGCTGGAGCATAACAATCATTTTGTTGCCATTAGATAGAAGACATATCACAAAACCAAACTGTTTAAAAGCCACTAAACTCAATCAGCCCACACATTATCCCAAACCAGAAAAATCTATGTAGCTTCATGCTAATGAAATGTGCCTCAATGCTGATATCTTAGTAGAAATACTGCTGTGGAAATAAARGTTAAAGAATGCCACAATGGGACCCAGACTGTACTAAAATGTAAGGRCTATTTTCTAATAAAATACTAATAATGTCACATGGAAAAGTCTGAGGATAAAACACATTGTAAATGTATTTATCCTCTTCTATAAGTGCAGAGCTGACAATCAGAACAGTTTGTTCTGAGTGTAATGAAAATAAATATGTTTGTATCTTTATTCATTCACCAAGTATTTCCTAATGACATGACACTCTCACTAAGCTGGCTGCTTTTGCTGTGTTTGCTAGTTTTAATTTCACACAAAGACTAATAAATACAAATTATCTCTTTGATATTCCTTCTCAGAATGTTTTAGTATTAGTGCTTGTACTCTGAGAATGTAATCTCTTAGAAGAGAATGCTTTTGCCATCTGTATAATTCACTGGGAGAAAGATRAGTTCATGTTATAAAATTACTTGGCATGTGCTATAAAAACAAGACCATCTAATTCTGTGATAAACACGATCTACGAGAGGGAAGAGATGGAACTGTCTATTTTCATATCATGTTTTGCAACAGCAATGAAAACAACACTAAAACATGCTAGATTTGCAGCTTTAAGGAACAGAACTCCTCTGTCTGGGAAGATGATGGAGGGGGAGAACCACTCTGTTTTCATAGTACTCCTTATTTTTGTCCAATTCCTTTCATAACCCTTTAATTGTTATTACTCTCCTGTATAATTAGACTATCTATATGAAGGATGAAATTACAGCTGTCACAGAATTATTCACTAAGTCACCTCCCCAGAATTTTTTTTTGATACCATGTGTTCTTGAGACATACAATTACTTCCTTAAAAGCTTAAACTTTTTTACCCTTCCATTTAACTTGACTTCATTAGGTAATKCTCAGATTGAAGGAGGCCACTTCCTAAGGGCTCATCCCACCAGCTCACCAGTTCTCTGTCTTCATTGCCTTTTTCTGAAACAACCCCCAGAGGAGACCCTGTAACTGCTGATTTTGAGACATTTCTTGGTTGCATACAAAACCCTCTGAGATAACGTGGAACTAGGAGCAGCTGATGTGACAGAGCTCAGGAAAATTTGCATTAAAATTTGTTACGCATTGGTGAAAAAATTATCTTCTGTAGAGGATTAATCAAAGTTTGAATGACAATCTATTAGGGTTCATCTTCTGAATAACTTTTTAAATACCRTAATTCTGGTATAACTTGAAATGCTTAAGTAACTTTCTGACAGTAGCAGAGAATTGCAGTATAATGAGTACAAATTGATATGTCTTTGAGTTTATTTGGTGGGAAAAAAACACTGTGTGAATATTTCATTTTCTGAAGTGATTATCAGTTGCTAAATAACTATTTGAAGTGAGTCATTTGAAACTAGGGCACATGGGTAGCTCAAATTGGAGCAAAATTGTTTAGCTGCTATAACCCTGAATTCTGCCTAGCCTGAAGTAAACCTGTACAAATGSTGCATGAAAACAGCAGTAGCCATCTCACTGTCCACAATTAGAAGGTAAAAATCTTTTAAACCCCCTCCAATGATCATAATTCATGATCGATGCAAAGTTCCTCTTTTGTTGTAATGGAAAACTTTTTACTTCCAAACAAAAGCCAAGAGAATGAATTATTATATTCTGTTTCAAGAGGATAGATAATGCAAGGAGTAAATCATTATTGTGGTACTCAGSGTGACATCACAGACTTGTTAACTGAGATCATAAATATTTTGTGTAGGTTAAGACAGACACTTCTGCATTTTTGTTTCTTTTTGACACARTGAAGATAATTTAAACTTCCTAATTTTGTACTGTATTATTTGGATAACTAAATTAAATATCCTATTAAAGAAAATTATAGTAATAAGATAGAGACCATTATATCTGCATTAAATTTATAGAGGATATGATGAATTCAGATACTGTGGCTGCCCTAAGAGAGATAATTTTCCTAATCTTCCATGAAATTATACTGTAAATTCTCAAGGGCACTTCCTACTCCTAGCCCAGTGAGTAGCATAAAGACTCTTTGCTCAACTGCTACTAACCCTGACAATTTCAATTATTATTGGCTGCAATACTTGTTTAAACACAAAATACTTTACTGTGTATTAAATTCTGACCAGTTTATACACAACTAGAAGTGAGCACAGTGACATRGAACAAGAACTGTGTGGAGCAAAAAAGAACTGACAGTGATAAGAGCCATTATGTGAGAGCCAGATTACATAAGAAAGGAAATAGATCTATACATCAATTGTGTCTATTTACTGGAGCGTGCATCTGTGTCCTATAACACAGCTAAAACTGGAGGTGGGCAAAGAGAAGTGAACAGTGTTCATAGACAAAGTTTGGTGGAAAGAAGCTGCAGAAATAGATTAAGTCATGAAATGTCTCCAGTTCTACCAAGGCTTATTTTAGGGTTTTCAGTAGCTTCTTCACTGCTTAAAGTTCACCTTAAATTTTCTCACTGTTAACCTCCTTCTAGAGCAAATTTTTTCGGGACTTCTTGACAGTGCCAGCAATCATTGATGCTGGCACAGGGACAAATTATCAATCGATATTGTAGTGCTTTCCATGGCCATAACCACCTGCTATCCCCACTATCTTAGCTGGCAATGACTAACTAAAAACAAAAAGAAGGAAAACACCAAATCAAACTAGAGAGTTTCACTTTTAAAATTAATTTGCCTTCAATACAGCAGTAACAGAACATCTCCCTGTTTGGAGATCAATGCATGAATAAAAAGAAAAGGGAAAAAAGAACAGGAAAAAGGTCAGTGACTTGTGGTTCTTGCTACCACTATGTAAAAACGGTCAAGCACTGCTTGTTATTACTTGTATTAAAGTTCTCTTCAACAGAGATTGCAATTTCTGGGACTCGTCTCCACTTACAACTGAACTGTTCTGATAGTAAGACAAAGAATATAACCAAATGAAGGGCAGAAAAGTAGAATTATGCCCTACACAGGGAAACCCTGGTACAAAAATAGTATTTATTGTAATTAGAGGGAATATGTAGTTACTTGTTTCTTAATTTGCTATCCATAATTAATAGAAGAACACAATCTCAGAGTCTTTTTCTTATGTGGTAGGTAGCAAAACAGATTCACCTCCTGTGAACAGATTCAAAAGTGCAGAGACCCTCTACTTCATACAGAGAAGAAATAGCCAGTCAGAATTTTTAGATCAATGCGAGGAAAAAACTACAATTTACCAAATATTTGTTTCCACTCAGAGTCTATTTCAACAAGACATGACTGATACCGTCAGATGAGAATACAACAACAAAACAAACAACCTTTTCCCTTTTAAAAGAGTTTCTTCTCAAGTATCCACATTTCTGCAAAGTTCAATCCAAACKGAATTCTTCTAAAGTATCTATAAGCATTTAGTGAGCATCTGTAGGACAACCATTTTCGTATCTTGATGAAAACCACAGAGTTGAAAACTCTGATCATGCACCAACAGCTCCTCCCTCAAGYCACTCAGTGTTTTACCTTTATTATGTTGAAACTACCTGCAAAAATCATTCATGTACAGACCACCACTTGCCCTGTGAGTGCATATATCCAATACAAGATGATTCCCCAAACAGGCAAAGGCCAGGCATTTTTGGCAACAGACCTTAAAGCCTCATCTCTCTGCTCCACCTGTGGCTCCAGCCTCTCCACATGACCAAGGATTTCACATTATTCACTGTTATGCAAAWACCTTAATTGTGCATGAATGTGATCAAAGCATCTCTGTTGGTTTTGAGGTGGATGCAGGGAATGGTTATGTGGTTATATGATATTGATTAATATGATTTATCTTTGAGAAACTATTTCAGATTAGGAAAGGAAAAAGCAGTTGCTACTGAGGCAGTCACTTGGAAGTCACAAAGAAAACAAAATGTAACAAGGTTTGGGGTTTTTCATGCTCTAATCTTTTATGGCTCAATTACTAAACCTGTGCTCCCAAGGAGCTCTCATTACCTGAGAGCAATAAATTTCTCTAAGCAGAGGTAACACACACGGTACCAAATGAAAACATCCTTTGTCAAAGACATRCKCTGAGCCTTCAAGCACTACTTTCCATAYGAGYTTCCCTTGCTTTGTTTCAGCATTTTCCTAAACTGGTTCATTCATCTCTGGAGAGCTGAAGATTTGAAAAYRTTCTAATAATRGYACTTCTGATAATGCCTTGCTGYAGTTTCAGCCCAAACATRAAATACCACAGAAAGRAAACATACAGAATATCAKAGAAATACAACATGTTCTTACTRCTGTGATCGTGCTGTTTGTTTCTCRTTGTTACCTCACTAAAACATGCAAAGCTTAGCAGTRCAGAAACTGCTGCAGAGAAGGCAAAGTAGCCAACCAGTAGATACTAAAGGAGTTTTACTCTTTAGTATCCTAGTAACTAAAGAAAATATATTTTTTTAGTCTATAGAAACCATTTCTTAGCATTTAGATGATAACTGATCTCTTTAATACATGGGACTGTTCCCACAAAGATTTAAGCAACTGTGGAGTCATTTCAATTCAAAGACCTTATCCATTATATACTTCTCCCCTCCTATTCTTTTGTCTACCAGCACCAGCAGCTCAAGGAATGCATATTTTCATTTCTTTCAGCATCTCTATTTGTGAAGAATGGCATTAATTTCAGAAACTACTTACGGATAAAGCTGAGGCAGCTCAACCCAAATCATCCCGGAAATGAACACAGGCACAGGTTTGAGTGAAACAAATAGCTCATGTCTGAGTTTTACTTGGAAATAAAAATGGAAATACAGTTTTGTTTAATGAATGGCTCATTAGTGATTGTGAGAACTGTATCTCCCATTTTGCCACTAATTTATAGAATTATTGTAGCGAAATTGCTTTCAATTTTACCACTGCATCTTTTCATCCTCTTTCTCATTTTCATTAAGACTACAAAGGCTCTTCATGCGGTATAGCCTGAGTTCTCAAAGCTATGAAGTTTCCAGTTACATTTTAGTACTGTAATACTTTGTTAGAGAAAAAGAGTAATTTAAATACATTCCAATTTGTCCTCTCATGTGGCTCCCTACAGATTTGTTCTTGGGCCAAAATATTTGGTTTGTATCTGTGACGTGAACTGSATCTGGTTACAAATAAGAAAACCTGAATTTAAAGAAACACTTTAAAAACCAAATCACTTCACTGAGACAGCATAAAAAAAACACATACCAGTCTCAACAACTATTTTGCCTTTCTAGATATATTCTATACTTGTATTAGAATATTGTAGTCCTCATTTAAATAACCTTCTCAGAAGTGCTAACTTTTGTTAGCAGGAGTTCCATCTGAGATGTAGATAAGGTATAACAAAGTGATCAAGGCACCAGAAAAATCGCCACCAGTGTATTTCCAAATAAGTTATATGTGATAATCAGAGAGACATTGTTGTTTTTCAGGGATTCTGACCAGAAAATTCTATAATTACAGTGTAAACAGCAGGATGAGGCATTCTGCTGACATTTCTTCCTCATCCTGAAAATCACTGATCTAGGGCTACTTAAGGTAATGATGCTAATGGACATTCTTGGCATATTTCATATTTATGTTAGAAGGGATTTTTTCCTCATCTTTTAGTTCCAGTATTTCCATSATGACCCTCATTTAGGATTGGAAGGAGAAAATCTGCGATAACCAGATTTTCCAGTGATTTCCAGGAACCAGCCAGTTCCACTGGCTCACAAGCAAAAATAGAATACTAAACTCAAATTACTTTACCTTGGGCAGCATACAAGGCAAAGCATTCATAGCATAGTTTTCATTACACTGTTCCTCTAAAGCTACTTTTTTATGTAGCACCTGTGTACAGTACACATTTGGCCTTATAAAATATTAACCATATCACTTAGATTTTGCACAGTGGTACTGAGGTATGCAAACCAAGGTCAGACCATACATGAGCTGTGTCAAATTCTGCTCACTGATTTACCTGAATAAAAGGTTCACAATCTGAAGACCAATTGTCAGTTTTAATAGAAGAACACCAAAAATGGTAACATAATGTCTCGAGATGCCATTTCCTGTACTTGGCACCCTTACATTTTGGAAGGACAGAATGATTTCTGCCTGTGTATCAGAACATGATTCACTGCTAAGCTTCCTGACAACTACTGATCCATTTTATTGCAAAAAAATAACTCCCTGTCATTTTTAGCTTTTTCAGATTCCACTTGCGCCCTAATGGAGATCAAAAAGTTAATTGCTCTAATAATTGCTACCTTGATCAATAGAAAAAAAAAATCTGTCATTTATAAATGTTTTCCTTTATTATGCACCAAATTAAGTCGTCTTGATGTTCTGGAAAGTGTCAGTCTTTTATTGTGAGTAAGAAACTGATCAATTAGGTTTGCTTGTGGCTTTCAGGKAGTAATGATACTGAAGTATTTAATGTATCACAGCAATTATTTTCAATTCTTCAAAGTTACCTATCACTTTTTTTCTGTGAAATACTGCATTACAATATGAAAAAGGGGAGAATTTGAAATTAGAATCATGCTCTCTATTATTGTCTTTAATCATAAAAGAATAGTATCATCTTTTATGATTTTGAAAAAAGACAAAGTTGTGGCTCTTTCCAAAGACCTCTGGCCATCACTGACAAAGGCCCAAGAAGACAATTCTGAGGCAGTGGTGTGAAAGAGAACAAATGAAACGTTTAAGCTGAATGCTTTACTAATGCTGAGATCTGCCAAATTCTAAAGGTCTCCCTGAAGAAAAGGCTGCAGCCTGTTCCATGGAAACTGATAGAACAGCAACACTTGATAGCACATCATAACAAACAAGCCAATATTGAATGTAATGATGAAAATGCATGAGGTTTTGTTTTTAAATATCTGAGGAAATGGAGAAACAAGTGGCCACTTGTGGCACACATCAGAGTTTCGAGGATGGATGCAGCAGATTGAGCTGCATATCCAGAAACATTCACTGCTCCAAAATGCTCCTGTGCTGCAAGACAAGGAAGTCTCAACACAATTGATCTCAGCATAGTTTCTGTAATTCTGTTTTGAAGAATCATTTCAGATGAATGATTTCAACCATCATCACAYTGGATATTTTGTAATGCAATCTATACTGCAAAATTTTATGTTTCAGTAAGWATACAGAGTCATTAACTTCACCCAGCTATTATACTGTACTCTTTAATGTTCCATTTGCTGTAATACAAACTTCCACTATGAAGAAAAGTTTAATAAAAATCTTGGATTACCAAGCTATGTAAGTGGAATTGGAAAATCAACTTTCTAAATGCAGTTTGCCAATCTCTGGCAGTTAACTTCTACTTAAAAGAAAAGACAGAGGGCCAACTTCAAACAACCTTTCCAAGAGAGTGTTATTTCACGCAGAGCCATAAGAAAATACATGAAAAATATACACCACTACAATGTTATTGTGCTTAAGGGAACACAGCCCTCTAACACGAACAATTATTTCTCTGGTAGTGATTTTCATTGACCCTGAGGGATGGTTTTCTTTTAATTGCACCTAATGAGCTGGCTAGACTATCAGTTCTCTCATTTCCACACAAATTAGCTCTTGTATAACCAGAACACTGAGGGGATGAGAGAGAGCAGAAAACAGCTCCCATTTCCACATCACCAGAGCTAGCAGAAAAATGCCAGCACTTCCATTTAGAAAAACTTTTTTTTAAAGTGGAATGCTACTGTCAAATAGCACAAAGCCATTTTAATGGATAGTATCTCGTGAGCACATTTCCAGATTTTTATGCAAAGAAGAGAAAAGGAAAAGAAAAGGTGAATGCACTTAGAGTCATTTTAGATGCATTTCTAAGTTGCTGGGTGATATCTTACTGCCATTTCATGTTAATCACTGTCTCAGCACARGGTTAATAACACAGAACCATATCCCCACATGATGAAGACTGTTCTTACTCCAGTGAAATTACTTTAAAGACCAGCTGAAGATCCATTTCTGCTTGAAAATCCCTCAGAAGTCAGTGAGCCAGCACTATGACTATTAGTCAAGACACAGAGTTAAAAACCTTGCCTAGAATCACACAGTAAAATGTGAGCAGCCATGGTTTGAATCCAAGTAATTTCAGGTATTACATCAGCATCAATGGCATCAAATTTCAGAGCTACCACTTGAAATAAAGATCAAGCAAAATCCCAATAACTGAAGAACAAGCCAAAAGTTCACACTGATCTCTTTGTTTTTCTGGAGAGCAAAATTAAACCACAATAAAAACCAAGAAAATTCTGTAAGCACATGAACCCACGCACCAAAAACTTCCTGAAAGACAATTTTCCCAGAGACAGGCATCTCCAGATCACTTCCTGGGAAGGATTTCAACTAGGCACAGCAGATTCTTTTTTGGCTGCTTCAACAGTGGCTTTGATGTGACAGTGCCTGTGAAAGATATTGATCTTGTGGGATGACAACTGCCTTGTTTTAGTCAAGGGCTCCAACGTGGTATGTTCTGTGACTCTTGGAAAGAGTCTGATGTCACACTACAGGCAAAACCCTGCTCCTTTGCATTTCAACTTCTGTTCTTGTGCCTAAACTCCCAAGGAAGGCCTGTAGAGGATGAAAGCCATTTGTGGCAGCMTGAAACTCAACACCACTAGTTACAGCTTTGCTTTTGGTTATTTATTMCATACAGCTTTGCTCTTGACTCTTTTGACTGCTTTTATACTGTACTATGGCTTTCCAAGAGGCTGTTTTTACCCACTCAGCTGMCTTAACTTCATATCCACTAAACTGTGTGTTATCAGATGCTCTAGTGTTAAGGACACTGCAAAACAGAGTTTGCAAGTAATTACAATACAAGTAATTGTCTCCCTCACCATCGTATCTTCTAGTAATGAAGAGAAAGAACACCAGAAATTCTGTTTGTTATATTAAAATACAGGTTTTYCTTCCCCCAATCAACATAAACAAATGTATGTATTGACTCAGGGGAGTAATGCTTGTTAGGTCACCAAAACCATTCTCTTTTAATTGGTGTCATATGAAGACAAAATTCAGCATCAGTTGCCCACAGTTCATCCAAAGCAAGTGGAACAACAATTAAAACATACCATTTCCCCAGGAATGAGATTTAYATATCAAAATTACATTCAGCTCAGGACCTGGGAACCATTTTTTTATTGCTTTAGGACTGCATCTGCAACTACTGAGAGACTTGGGGGTTTACATTCAACTTCAAAATCATGCACTTATACTGCAAAATAACCTCTATTTCTAGGATTTGCTTGATCCCTTTTGAATTTGCTTTTGTCTACTCTACAGTGGGTTTCCATAAATAAGGATATAAAGTCTCCTATACTGGAGTTAAACACACAGTTCCTTCCTCTSTTTGATCCTATAATCTTGTTTTTGTTAGAACCTGTGAAACAGAAATCACTGATCACAACTTTTGACTAAAAACACTTCTCAATGCAGCAGCTATCAGCCACCAGTCCTGTGCACAGCACTATTGTAATGGCACTGTAAATTCACCTGCTTATGGAAAACTGCAGATTTTTAATGAGTRTGAATCAAGATTTGGAGAAAATCAGTGCATTTATTCAGGTATATATATAATAGCTAATGAATCAAATGAAAAAAGCATATTTAAGTGATTGTATGTATGAAACACTGCACTAGGAGATAACATTAGAGGTCTCACTTGGTTTGAAGCTGATTTATCACATGAAATCCTCTTCACTCACATAGGCAGAGATAAAATGGGATCAAACTGCATCTCTTCACTTGCCAGCTTTTAGAAAAAGTGGTGACATGAAGCTCCCTGTCATGGAGATGACGAAACTCTCTGATTTAGGTACATAAAATGTATATATAGGGAGAAAGTGAGCATGAATTCATTGCAGGACACAGATCCTACACTGGTGAAGGATGGTGTCCCTATTGCCTTGGGTGGTGACCCATGACAGTGAGATCACTGCCTGCCTTGGGCTTGATCATGCCAYATAAAAACTTGTCCTGCAATTTCCTTCATTTATGATGAAAAGCAGGAAAGTGAAAAATAGGATCTGTCCTAATTCAACCAAGTATGGAATGCACTGTTTTGAGTAGTATTCACCTGTGAGAAGACACTCAAGAGATGACATTTTTGACACAGGACAAACTTTGGCTCAATCACTCTCAGCCAGAGATATTGCCTTTGTAAGCTGGCATTCTTGGATGCATATTTTCCTTCCATGAATAAAACTGGGACCAGAGAGTTTAATTACATGCCCTGTATCAGACATTTTCCCTGGTGCTCATTTAGGCCTGGCAGTCACAGTGCTGCTGCACAGCACATCTGTGTGGGGTCAGGCTGCACTTCCCTGAACAGGAACCCTGGATGTTTGGGTACTGCTAAGGCAGATGCCCTTTGTGAGCATTTCTGCCTCGCTACTTCAAGCACTTGCCAAACACCTTCACTTCAGGCACACCTATAGAAAACCTCTCATGCAAGATGCAAGCTCTGCAGTTGAAGCAAATTGTGATTTACTGCCCCCAGCTGTCCCCTCAGGAACTCAAAGACTGAATACAGAAGCCCTCAAGATATTGTCATTGACTCTCTGGAAAGGGTTAACTTCACTGCTCTCCTGAAACCAGCGAGCTGACAAAAGACTCAAGAGGGAGAATGGACCTTGGTCTCTTCTTATTTTAATTAAAATATAAAAGTCACAGAATATCTTCCTGTCCTTCAAAGCACTTATCAAATTAATGAAAATATGATTCTCCCATGCATTCTAAAGTGYCTTTCTCCACAGCTCTTTCATTCATCCACATCTGAGTAAAATGTGCTTATTAAAAATCAAGCTGTCTAAGATAGCTCATATAGCTCAAAACTGCAGAACAGTCTCCATCTGAAAAAGTACATTTCTCAGAGCTGAATGCTCTATTGATGCTCTTGCMAAAGACACAAAAGAAATTAAATGCCAGTTACTGAGAGACTGGGATTGATCAGTATCAKATATAATTATAATTTCAAAACAAAAATGGGAAGAAAGTTAGCCTTTGATATTGGGGCTTGGGCTTCAAAAGGACTTATAATTAATAATGGAATTTTCTTTAAAAGTTGGTTTTACCTGTCACAGAGAGCAGGCATACTAGATGAGGAAGCTGCTAGCTCAGCACTAGCTCTCAAACCAGATGGGCCTCCCCAGTTAAAGACCACCAGACTCCATTTGTTTGGAGTTTCATAATGTGTCTTGGGGGTTTGTTTGCATCTGAAAGGAAAGTAAGAGTTGTTTCCTATTCACCTGTTCATCCCTCCAATTGCTAAAAAACCCCCATGCATATGCTATCCAGACTTCATTAAAATTAATTTGAATTTTAATTGAGACCTGTGGGTGCTGTTGCACAGTATTTCTGCTTATTTATCCCCCTGCAGGCCTGGCCTTGATGATGAAATACATAGAGGAACACTTGGAGAAATTCACTGATGAGGAAAACTTGCAGTACCTGGTTGGTAAGGTTACCTCCTGCCACAGCTCATTTCTGGAAGCCAGACCTCACAGTCTGTGATAATGAGAAAAAAGGTTTGCAATTTGTAAGCAGTGCCATTTCCTTCAGCAGCTCCCAAGGGCAGCACTGTGTCAAGGGAAGGTAAAGCTCCTTCTGTGGCTTCAGGTAATCTCAGCTGCTTTTGCTAGGGTGGAAGATGAATTTKGGCAAATTGGCTAGAATAAAAAGAAAGGTTTCTCATTCTTTTCAATCTTTTTGTTAGGGATTGGTCCACGCAAGTAACAGAGAGAGAGAGAAGCAAAATCAGAATCACACAGTGAGGAAGRGGTTTGTGAGGGAGCTAAAAGCAATCTACACTTTGAACTTGCTGGCCCATTTTTATACACAGAGCCAGTGTAAAAAGGCAGCTTCAGGAAGTTATGGATGGCTCAGGCCTATGGACAGCTTTGCCTTTTCAAGGTTTGACTGGTTTACACACATTTTTCAATCAGAGCTTTTTCTAATTCTAGGCAGGTAAACTCCACTAAAGCTGATTCTGGCACACAGATGCACACCTGTTGAATGGGATGGCTTTCCATGAGAGAGAAAACTGACCTGGTTTCAACTGCTATTKTAAGAATCTATCTTGATCATAAGTCTTATTTCACTGATGGGAGGGGTGGCAGGAATCTGGTGGAACACCCACCCYAGAGGGTCTTGAACTTGGAGAAAATAGTAAGAGTTCTGTGATACGCAGAAATATTCTCAAAATATTTTGAAGCTCACAACTGGAGAGCACAATTTTTGACTTCTTCTCTGTCAAGCAGGTAAATAGCTAATTTTTATTGCCACTGGGTATCCAAAAGGACATCTGGTGTGCTCAGGAGCCAATGCAATCAGGAAGCGCTCTCCAAAGAGACATGATCACTGTCTCTTCCTGTGGCAYGGAAAGTGAAATTGGAACAACTGYTTTCTGCTACTTTTCAAAAAYCACAGATTTTCCAGCATGGTGTTARAAGTATGATTTAAGAYCTCAGCACCTTGTAAGGATTCAGCTTGAGATTTAAAATACATATGACTAACTTGTCAGTTTATACACTGAGGATRGTGTTGTAAAAGATTAGCCAAAGAGGACTGAAAAGAGGTTAATTTACAACACACACAGCTTGGATTGCAACAATAAATATGATTGATGAGGACTGGCTCATAAAGAAGCAGAGCTGCAGTCAGCATGGACCTTGTGAAATAAYTCTCAGTTTCTCCCAAGAGRGAGTTCTGTCCTACTTCAGCCAAGTGGACTTTGAAAATTTTATGATAAAACTCTTCCATGTACTGACTTTCTTTTTCTCCACATATTCTTATTTCAGATCACGCAAAGCTTTTTTAAAAACAAAAACTGAAACAAGCTTTAAAACACAGYTGAATGATTCATTAAGGTATGTACATTCATTTTTAAATCCACATCTATTTCTTGAGAGCACTGAACTACAAAGGTTATAGTGAGGCAATAATCTGTATGCAAGTGATAAGAAATCTACACCCCCATGGTCTCCACAGACTACTTCAAACTCTACAAGTTAGTGCTGACCTCATAAAAWAAGTTACAAAAGTTTCTAAAAATTGTTAAGATTCAAGAATCTTTTTCATCAACATCAAATTCTGTGAGCAAGCAMGAGAGCCATCCCTGTCAACTTGTGATTTATTTGTGCCAAGCAAAGCAATTCTCCTGTAATAACTCTTCACACACACCCAGATCCAGTTACTATAAGCAGAAAAATTAAAAATAGAAACWSAGTACCATCAGCAGAGATCACAGGCCAAGGACCAGATGGTTAATTCAAAATAATTATGAGGATGAACCCAAATAAGTTTATTAAGAATTACAAAAATATTTTTATCAGGATAATTACTGGTATATATTTGTACTACAGTGAATTAAGTAAAATGTAAATTTTACATAATTGTAAAAATGTAAAATGTAAATTTAAATGTAAAATTATGCATTTTACATCTTATCCACAGGTACTAATTCAATTGGTTGGTTTGGTACAGTGTATACAGAACTGCACAACTCATTAGATGCTCAATAATTGTATTTCACTCTATTTCTTGAGCGTTTTCTGAGGTCTCTCATTTTAAATAACAATGTTGACCCCTGAATCCTGACTGTATTGTGTGCACTAAGAACAGACTAAATACAAACACAGCACCAAACTTCCCAGAGTACTAAAGCAAGTCACACATCAAGGCAATACACTTTTGGTTCAGACTTTAAGGTAAAGACATGCAAACAAAATATAAAAAAAAGGTTGAAAATACATCAACATTTCCTTGTCAGTCCTCAGAGCTCAGCTCTGGCAATGGACTTGGCATCAAAACAGATTGAGAAAATCCAGTGTTTACCAACACTACACTGGTCTCCACAGAGCAAGCAAGGATGCAGGCAGAATGTGGTGAATAAACACAGAAACCTGAGTTTACCTATAAGCAGTTGCTCTTACGAGTTAAGATTAGGCCTAAYTGGAAGCTGARTAAYGAAAAACATTGATTTTCTGTAAACAGAAACAAATGGGAAGGTGAATTGAAGCTGGATGAAGTACTCCCTTGTAAAAACTATGTTGACTGCAATTATATGTTCCAGATAACAACCTACAAAGAGGTCAAGCAGGAAAATGCAGGGATCTGGCTCTAAAGAAACCACAAGATGTTATAGATTTTAGCAATCACTCAAGTTCAGTGAAGGACATAGAAGTCACATAACCAAAAACCTGAAAGACACCAGCTTTCACACCAGAAGATGAGAATCCACAGTGAAGCATTTACAGCTTGTTCCTCAAAGAAACTTGTACAGTGTACAGTGGGACTGAACAATATTGCTGAGAGACCCTGAAAATTAAATTCTAGCCCTGCAAATAGAACACTCRCTGTCATGGCTTTTCCTGGCACTGGTGGGGATTTCTGGAGCTGCTGCTCAAGCTGAAACCCAGAAAAACAGCACAGCTGGTACAAAACAGAACCACACAATGTCCTGAGTTGGAAGGACACCCAAGGATCATCAAGTCCAACCCTTAAGGGAATGWCTCATACACAGGGATCAAACCCACAAATTTGGTGTTAAYAGCAYCATGCTTTAACCAGCTGAGCTCATSTCAGGGCCACATTCTGGTGGAGATGGGTATGTGCCACTTAAACACCTGTGCCATTTTGGGGGGGCACAGAGAAGTATTTTAGAGCAGCATTTATAAGGATTACTTTGTGCAAACTAAGTCCATTTTCTTGGGCTATTGGAATAAGTTGTATGAMGCTAAAGAGCTGCAAGCTTTAAAAGCCTTAAGTCATGAGGTTCATCTGCAGCACACAAGTACTGAAATACCACACTCAACTGATCATCACCACCATGTAGTTCTCCGTTTTGCAATTTTATTTAAAGACAGCCAGAAGTTTCCTCTATGAATTTACCTAGTTATACTGCAGCCTGTGCCATTTCAGAGGAGACTTGTTTCTACTTTGCCTTAACAGCTGCAAAACCTTAAAAATATTTATACCTCACACTACAGAGAGCTACTGCATCAAYCTGAACTGCTGACAGAACACACAAAACATGCAAAAAAACCTCTTCAAGAAGAGAAGTAGATCAGACTCCTGAGAAATGTTCAGGAAACAAGAAATATTCAGGAAATATTCTTGCCAGAGAAGCTGTGGCTGCCCCATCCCTGGAAGTGCCCAAGGCCAGGCTGGACAGGCTTGGAACAAGCTGGGATAGCAGAAGGTGTCCCTGCCCATGGCAAGGGGTTGGAACTAGGTGGGCTTTAAGGTCCTTCCCAAGCCAAGTCATTCTACAGCTCTGTAGAACAAGGCAGATTGGCGGCTAGAATAAAAACACCACCAATTCACCCTTGTTCAAAACAGCAACTGCTTTCCTGGTAGACTTCTATAACTTCTGAAAATGTATCAGCCTGGGATAGTCTTAAATGAGTTCAAACAAATACATAAGCAGACACAGCACTTATTCCAGTTCTCTGAAAACAGCACCACAGCTTAAATGTAACACCTTTGAAGTCAAGAGTCAGAGAACAAGTATTTACACACTGTTAGCAAGAGAAAACCAGTCCAGAAGGAAACAAAAAAATGCATGAAATTCACAGGGGAGAATTTCTTTTGGCTAATGTGGAAGTTGGAAAAGGAAAATATAACAAAAATACTCCAATGTGCTGGTTTTATTCTTTGCTGTGATTGTGAAGACAGCCTTTTCTGGAGGTTGCAAAAGGCTGTATTCATACTGCCTGTCTGAAGGGCAAAGCTTTATGTGTGGCCAGCCCTCACTTTTCAAGCTGAACTTCTACCATGGAGTTAGTGAGAGCACATGTCCAAGTTATCCAAAGAACAACATAAAATATTAGGGTTTGCACATGAATTCAAACTCAGAAAAAAAATTTTTAAATAGGAATAATTTGAATTTTTTTACTTACAAAACATGCAAACAGCCATGCACAGTAAACAAACTATTCCAAGTACATAAAACTGCTATGATACAAAAAGGCAACTGAAAAAAGATAGCTTATGATAGAAAACCTGCTTAATTTCAGCCTGTAATTCACCTCCCAGTGCCCAAACTGAAAAACATAGTTATATGTAGGAAAAATAGGTTGTTTTAAATGTATTTAAATGCCAACAAAAYACACATACCAAAGGAAATGCCACAATCCCTGCTGGTATGACACTCCCATGTCACAAAACACCCTGTAGACAACTCTTTTGTCCTCCCATAAGCTCTAAAATTGTTTTAATTGTTGATCCTTCAAGTCATTKGGGAAAATGACACATTTTGTCTTGGTTCTGAAAAAAAACTTGAACCATTAATATTAATACAAAGATTAAAACATCCACTTTTGAAATTCCAACTGTATGATGGCAGATTCAGCCCTGTGCTGTGAGCCAGCACATCTCTCACTGAAGTGCTGACATTTTTTTGATCACRGACAAAAGACAGACAGGATTATGCCCACAATGCTTTTGGGAATGATTCTACAAACTTTCTGCATGAAATAAATGAGAATTCCCATCTTTCTGTTTACATTGATCTGKTTTTTTTCTCACTTCCCTCTCTAAATAAGACTATGCAGGCAAGTTGGATGATGTASTGCTGCACTTAAGCTTTCAAAATCCTTCAGCAATTTTTTTTYCTTCTGTTTTAAAGAGCAAATTTTTCTTCCAGATGTGTGTTAACAGCTTTTTCACAAGTCATATTCTTATAATGGTGGTAAAATGTTTTTGCTATAGAGCATAAGTTAATGGAAGAGGTTTTGTGTTTTGGAAACTTTCGATGCCCATGTACAGCTACAGTTTGTGACACCAGTACAACTTGCTGCTTGGAAATTCTGTGTGTGACTGGGCCAGATATTGTGAAACCAGCCATTTGAAAATACATGTATTCATCAGTTTAAAAATAACCTTTSAGTTTGGAATACCACACATATATTCCATGCAGTTTTCCAAATAAACAACAGTCTTTCCAKGTAGCACTTCAAACAGAAGTTATGAGTAAAAGTAAAAAGTAGGCACAATAAAAAAATTAATGAGGTYACTGACCAAATTTCAAGCTGGAAAATGAGACTATTTGCAAATAGAGTGCATTAAACTGTCCTTTTTTACCTTGGGTGAACTCAAACATAAGTCCCTTTTTCTACAACTTTGAGAGCTGAGAAAAATCTCTGAGGCAAGTACTTGATAATAATAAATCCTCCTTCACAACCTTCTTTTTGAATGACCTGCTGGCATGTTCCKCTGTTGTATTCACTCCTTGTCTGCTGAGCCCCAATTTTCTGAACAATAACTGAGCTTTCTCAAACAACTCAGAAAAGTGAAAGTGAGAGGAGAATTTAATTTAATGTTCCTGTCATCAGGCTGGATCAGAAGAGCCTCATGATGAAATAATACACAGCTCTCACTTCRGTATCTGTGCCATAACTCCGAGTCTCTGGGGGCTGTGAAAATCCTGCAGTGACCTGAAACTGGCAGGTGTCATATCTAATATATGTGCAGTCACATTCCAAAAAAACAGCTACACTCCAGCAACAAGCTAATCATTCTTCTGAGTAAAAGAACCCAGGTATGTACTTTGGACTGCAGAGGAGATATTCCTTTAAAGACTGTCTGTACAGGCCACCCCTTTGGTTCAGACATTCAACCTTCCTACAAAACCATCAATCTTGTTTTTTACTGGGAGCTCTGTGTCACACCAAGGGCAAGACTCTGCTTTTATTGCAGCACAGTTCTGCTGGGCTGTAAACAGAACTAATCATTCAATGTTTTAAATTAATTCAGCCATGTTATGGACACTCTCTGCTGCAGCAGAGGCTGGGGCTGCTGCAAGCTCAGTGTGGAACCAACAGAGCCAGTTAGTGCAGAGTTTGGATCTCGGGCTTACCCTGAGCTCTAACTGCGTATCAAGGGCTACAGAGCAGCTGGGGGACACTGGGAGGATACCCCAGCACAATAAACCAAACAAAAATGTTTGTTCCCTGAAAGGCACCCAGGATTCCCTTTCCCTGTGGCCTCACTGCCTGGGCCCATCCTGCTGCAGTACCCAGAGAAATGGCAAACACCAGATGGATATGACCCCAACTCCACTCCATGTGATATAAGCTGATATATGATTTCCAAAGCTGCAGAGATCTCAGGGTTTATTGCCAACCATCAAAGACAGGCATTTTTTTAATAGATTAAGGTAGACTGAAAGCTTTTATGGCTGAGCTATATCAGGAAAACAGTAAAGCTATAACATCTATTACCAAACCAGTCAGAGTCTTTTTTCATGTATTAAAAGACACATTCTATCTCTCCATGACAAGGTTACAAAAATCCTATAACATCTTAGTAGTGATTAGTTAAGTCAAAGAAAGTAATTTTAAACTTTGTTCTGTTACACTTAAGATCTAGCCTTTCACATAACCATTCCCACCTTATGGTTCTAAGGGTTGTTTCTTGCACGTAGAGCACAAATAACACTTCTGAAACAAAATATTCCCAAGGTCTAAGGCTTAAGGCTTTCGGACTGATCTTCAGTGGTGTTCAACACATGACATTTTCACTGCAGTTGGGGTAAGCAGAGGACAAATAAATCATTGAGATGATTAAATCTCACTAGTTACAATCTCAGAGAATTCTTATCTACTTCATCTAAGGAGAGAATTATCAGTTTCCTATTCTCTCTGTTTCTTTCAAGGCACATKAAGATRCTACTGATKATYTTTGRWACAGAGAAAAGAATAAGCAYATTGACATCTAYTCCAGCAAATCAACATACCCAGTAYYTACAAYGCATTGTCTGTAGATTTACCAGTTTAATTTTACTTTAAGTTTTTCCTTYGTGCTCAGATGCTATGCTGTGAAACAAAGTTCTATCTGTGAATTTACTAAGTAAATTAACATCCTATATATTAATTTTTCTTGGCTAATTCACAGTGAGGATGCAGCATTCCTTTACTACAGATGATAATATTAAATATTTAGCTCACACAGTAGGTAATTGGGGGATTTCTGCTGTAAGTATTAATTTACTCATGCTGGTGATTCATGCTGATCCACAKGAGAACAACTGTAGCTAAATTCACACTTCAAGCCACAGGAATCAGCAGTTGAATCAGAAGACAGAAATTGCCATCTAACCCACACAGCTGCAGAGAGATGGAACACAGGCACCTAAACAATTCATCACATTGGCTTTACCCACAATTTCATTTTTTGTGCAATTCCTCTTGGGATGCACAGTACATTGTTGGACTGTATCATGTTATTTCCCTTGTCAAATTCTATCTCTTAAAATAATGGTGTATTAATGAAATTTGAAGTTCACTTAGGCTTTTAAAATTGAATATGGTTGGGTACTGATTTATAATTCTGCATATGACCAGCATTTCACCTCACCTGTGCTTGGAACACAGATAAACTAGCAAAGGCTATTAATCYACAGCAAAATCAGGCYATTGCCYAGAGGAACATGCCAGTCTAATGATRCACAAATCCTTAAATGAGCTGGTTTCCATTAATATTGTGTAATAAACCCAACTCAAATTGCCTACTTCACATTTACTCAGCCTCTTTAGTGTCCTGTGTTATAGACTGAAGAGAGAGCTGTGCCTAAGCAGTATTAGAAAATGGAATAGATTTTCACTCTACGATGSAACAAACCAAAAGCTTCAGCCTGTGCAGAGTCTCATGCTCTTTATGGCATGGATGAATGTGTGTGTTGGATCTCCAGATTCTACATCCCATTCCCTCTGCTCAGCATAGGGCCTGCTTGTATTCAACTGCAATAAATGCAGCAAGCAAAATAAATACCACAACAACACTGGGCCATCTTCGTAGCATTAATGTCAGGCTTTATCCATTCAGAAGATTGTTTTGAGAACTGCAGGCATCACAGGTGCCACAGACTTTGCAAGGGCCAAGAGCTTGTGACAATGAGAGCAAAGTCTCTTCACTTGACACATTTTCATGGTGGCTGAAGAGGTGACTGCAGCTTCATGATTTGTCCAATTTTCATGGTATCTTTTTCAAGAAGAGCAACAATACTACATGTCCATTTATATATTTAATAATTTTCCTACTTCCCACTGTTTGCAGAAAAGTGATATTGATATTTAAGTTATTTAGATACAGTTTTCACTAAAAMCTAGGTTGGCATGAGGACTGTGGCAAACTTTCATGAGTCCAAGAATTGTGGAATTGCACTGATGTAGCAGCGCAAGACTGACACTTGGGTGGGAAGTGCAATTAGGAAAACACAAAACAAAACTTTTCCTAGAATTCTTCTAAATGGATAATGCCACCTACAACTTATTTATAAGTTGCCTTTATTTTACTTGGAAGCTTCCCTGATACCCTCATGCTGTTCAGACAGTGGAAATAGTAATCCTGCATAAATGACTGAGTGAAAGCATGACTTGAGAGATTACACAGAGATCCTGTGAGCACCTTGTGCAGCTGGTCAGCCATCCCTCTGTGCACACATGGTACAGAAGATCAACTCCTGCTCCCCACATTCCCCTCTCTGAACAGATATCAACTCAATGTTCATCATTCTTTCAGAGGGAAGGAAAAAACAAAACCTGTTTTAATTGTTTGATCATCTGCCCTGTGGATGGTTTTTTCATCCTTTTCACACACATTCTGCAGTCATGGTTTGTGAATGCTGCTAATGGACACAGCTACCAGCTGCCACTTTGGCTTCATCAACAAGCTAATGAAGTTTGGGTAATCTTGTTTACCTATTAATCTTTCTCTCGAAACTAACACCCTTCTATCAAACCATCATGAACCTGATGTTTCCAATTTAAATAGCTGCAGCGTCATTAATTAAAAAGTAATGCATGGGAGTAATTTAAAATCTGTGCYTCAACATTTATGCACCTCTCTGAAGTACAAAGTGAGTATACAGCACTCATTAACGGAGATTTAATTTAATTTGTCAATTTTTTGAGTTAAACTTCACTAGATTAAAAACCTACACTAAACAAGGGAAGAAACAGCTGCAGCTACAGCTGCTACTTTGTAGCCACTTCAGTTTGGCTCTCCCCAACATGTACATGTAACTTATAAATTAAATCAAAAGATACATAAAAAAAAAAAAGTTGTGCAAGTGTGGAGGAGGAAGAAGAGAGAGGGAGGGTGCTTAGCAGGACATGAATTCCTTACAAATAAATTGTCATTTGAAAACCAGCAGGTGACAATGTAATAAAAATTGTGTAAGAGCTGAAATGAATACAAATGCCAGGAAGTGTCCGGCAGTTCTGCTCTGCAATGAGGCTGCCTGACAAACATTGCTCTGCAGCAGGCATAAACTACTCAGCAGAATTCAATATTTAGCTGTGCCACGTCTCAGTCCTGGTCCCTTGTGAGCCCACCTTTCAGCAAGGTGACAGTTCTGAGCCAATACCATGGGGCCATTAATTGCCACCGTGGCAGTGGCCCCAGCACGAGCAGAGCTCTGCACTGAGCAGCTGAGTGTTTGCAGAACAAGTGATGTGGTTGGCAGAGTTGGGCTCTCTCTGAACAGCACCACCACTGAGCCCAATTAGAAATGAAATAGCACATATTTTAAAAAACTTGACCTGTATGAGCCAGGTGTGAAGGAGTATGAAGAGCAAAGTGGTTTAAGATGAGCTGAAAACGTTTCACTGCAGTGGCTCATATGCTTCAGCCTGTCAGACAAACAACCAGCAGCCCAAAGCAAATGGAATGGGTAACTGAGCAGAGAATGAGAGCCACGTCAGGGCCTGAGTGAAGCAATGATGTGCTGGAGACACTCCCCACGTGTCCAACACCAAGTAAACATGCCAAGATACCAGCAAGGCAGGGCACCTGGGCACCATGAAATCTCTAAGCAGAGAATTGTGTACTATCAGACAGCTAAAAACCCCTKTGATTAGTTCCAACTAATCCTAATTTCTGAGAGAAACAAAATCCTTAAGTCTGTTTAAAACAGAAAAGCTGTCATGCAAAACTGAAGGGAAAACAGTGTTTGCAAGAGCAAATGTAAAAAAGAGGAGATATATTCAAGAAAATACATTCCCTTGGTTTCCTCTTTCTGAAGGAAAGTAAAGCTTCCTATAAAAAATGTGAGATTTAATAATAAGATAAGGGGAAAAAATTAGAAAATACTTACTACAATAAATACAGCAGTCAGCTGTGTTCAGACTGAAAAGCCTGACTTGCTCTTGACCCTGTTTCACAAGTGTGTTAATTATTCCCTTTGGAGAGGAACCACCTTTTTTGACAAAAAAAGTAAAATAGCTTTTGCATGTTTTGTACTACAGTTGTTCTACAAATCGCCAGCAAACTATTTTTATTTTTGTTCCTCATTAAACTGACATGGGGAGCCAACAAAAATATAATTAATGCAGTAATTAATAATTGCAGATAGTTCTACTCAAGCACAGCTCTGAGAAATACAACTCCCTCAGTGCTGAAAGTTATATGAGTACGGCCCAGAAAAATTAAAATAATTTTAATAACTGAAGAGTTACAGTGGTAAAATATAGAACAAAGTTATGTTCTACAGTTGCAAGCCATAAGAACAAGTCACAAATGTAACTCTCTTAAGCCCCTATTTCATTTTTAGCCTAAAATAGTTTAAAAGACATGGAGGGAGAAGGTACACATGAAATAATGAATTATTTAGGTCATGAATTCCTTTCTRCAGATTTGTATGCTGATGATATTAGACAGCAGAATCAATCTCAGCTGAAAAATGCAGGTCAAGTGTTTTGGCATGAGATTCATACTCTTTAATTTTCTGTCCAATCTACAATCCATGCTAAAGTCTTGTATCATCAGCTTCCAGTAATTCTCCTTTCATCCTTTACCTCAGCTGTYTTCTTTCTTAGAGTATTTGTTATGGTATTAGAGGTTTCAATAACCAGACCAGTAACTTCCTAYCTCAGTGTATTTATCAGATACCTGTTATCTAATACTATACCCAGTTTGATAGGCTTATTTAATTATTTTTTTCAAAGAGCAGTTTCATTATCCTGGAATGGAAATTGTCTATCTGCCCATCATCTTTATGGTGACAACTAATTTCCGTTTTTTGCAGATGTGCTTATTTTCCTTTCAGCAGCTCTCCTGCCTCACGTTATCACCTTGCTGGAAACCGAGTTATGTATTCCTTTAGTTCAGCCACAATATCTTGATCACCTCCAATCTCACCCTTATTGTCCAAACATGGACTCACCATTTTATCTAATGGCTAAAATATCATTYCATCAGTTTTAATTTCCCTCCTAAAATATAATTGTCTTTTCCTCATGACAATTATTGCTTAAGTCYGATAGTCCCTCACCTTTAAGATCTGGCTTTCTAGGGGATACATCTGTCTCTGTRGGCTGCTTGTGACTTTCCTTATGTYCTTTCWGAGACAGTAATTGTTCCATTTATCATTGCACTCTGCCCCTCAGGGGAGGTTCCCTTCCCTTCACTGCCTTCCCATCCCCTTCTGGGATACAATACAAAATGGGTTATTTTCAGTTCTGTGCTCCCACCACAAATATTTGCCATGAGTCACTCAGAGCAGYTGGAAAATCCCTATAAGTTTGTTGACTGGACAACTGAATAATTTTAAAAGAGAAAAAGTAGAAATATGCAAAGTCTACTCCCTGAAATAATAACCAAACAAAAATAATGATACCTCAGTATCATCCATCACACACAAAAAATTATCATAACACAGACAAAATATATTTTTTTAAAGAGCACAGAGGAATAAAGCATCCAGCAGTGAATTAACAATTCTGGGCTACATTTGGAAGGTTCAGTAATGAAAACTCTTCCTAAAYAACGTTTTCCATTTTTGCAAACATGATTTCCATTAAATTTTTCACTCTGCAGCACAACAGCATTCAGATTGAAGTTGCTGTAATGCTACTATGACTTCTGAAAAGAAAACAACTTTCAAGGACAGGATTTTATGAGTAGATAGGATAGATGATTTTATATCTTCCTTTTCCCAACTGTGTTAGTTTTTATATCTTCCTTTTCCCAACTCTATCTTCAGACCCAACAGCTCCTCCTTCTCCCTCAATCAGGATAAAGACAGATTGCACCATCTAAGAAAAAAGCTTTCCAAGTATTTCATTAGAATAGTTGTATTTTATATTAAATAGAAAACTCTTTCAGAGAACAATCCCTGAGTAGGAGCTGCACATTTATGGTGTCCATTGCAGAACACAAACAGCATCTATTGCACGTGAAATGAGAAAACCCCCATTTCTCTGCCATGACCTACAGTGGAAGAGTCTCCTGACTAGGTTAGAAGTATTCTCAGTCCTCATCACTCTCCAAAACTACTCCTCCAAATCCTGAAAGCCCCACCTTTGTTATGTCACACTGCAGTAGTGCCTCTGTCCTTCCTACACAGGGCCAAGAGCTCTGAACTGCCATGCACCTGACGCTGCAGCCAACTGTCTTTCCTGGCTGAAATCCTGCATTTTGCTTCCTCCAAATATCCCTCAGCTATTTTAATGTAACAGGCAGTTYATCTTAGAATGGAATCAGCATTAGCTTCTGTACAGAAGGTGCCATTTCAGTTTGAACTGATGGTCCTTCTGTTTTGAGTTTGTTGCTTGATTRAGTTCCAAGAGAAATTCAGCTAGGATGCACAAGGTATTTCCTTGAGAGAAGATCTGGAGTAAGAGAAGGTTTTGTGAACATAACTTAGATGGCACTGAACTTMGATTWTACTGCAAGCCCYTTTRGATCCTGGACCTMATTTCATAGCACATCTTCAGCATTKATTTYAGTTTTAYCTGAGTAAAAAGCYTTGACTTGCACAGCAGGGGAAAAGGTAGTTCAGGTTTTTGACCATTGCCATTTTTAACATTATGCTTGTGACTTACAGTAAATGCAATTCTGCTCCTCTAGACAAAATATTGCCCATAYATTTTAAAAAGAAACAGCAAAGGAAAACACCTAAATAAATATCAAAGGAAATTTCCTAAATAAATACCATATGAGTAAATACAGGAGAATTCTATTAATTTCTTTAAAGGTACATCATGTTGAACAATGACCCCCCAGGAATTGTCAGCTCTACTGGTCTCAAACCAAAACACAAATCTGCCTTCTCCCTCCATCTCCTTGTCACTGTTCTAATAGAGAAACCTGGTTTTCAGATTATGCCTTTCTGAAAAACTTCTCTTCCAGGTACTCTGGTAGGGTGAAATGTCTTTACTGAGGAGTTAACACCATGGAAAATCAGATTAAATAAGCCCCCAAAGATGCTCCTACAATGGTTTTTGTTCTTAGAGTTTGCAATCTTCCATTTTTAAATGAACACCCAAAACTAACTAGAAACAGAGAGCAGCTTGCTATTATTGCATTATCTTTAGAGAGACAAAAGGATCGCCCACAAGAGAAACAGGGAATTATACAGCAGGGACTTCTAGGCTGCTGCAAATTTCACCTTGGAGCAATCAGAACTTCCCCAGGCATTTGGGCATTATTAATAAAGAGACATCAACCAGGCAAAACGCCTGCAGCCCTGGCAGCCCTCCTGCCTGCCTCAGAGCCCTTAGGTACCTCACACCTGTGCTGCCCACCTTTGCAACCCACCTGCTCATTTCAGACACAATACATTTAGAAACTGTGCTGCAAAGAGAATTCCAGGGTGTTCTCTTGTTTATCACAAACAAATGCACCTTTGCTGGTCTTGAAATAAGATTTCATTTTGAAGATTTTACTAATTTTAAAAGAAGTTTAATAAAATACTGCACAGTGAGCCTCAGATTAGATAGACTCTTCAGTAATGTTTATATATGGAAATATCTCCTGCAGTCTGTAATTAATTTTCTGGGTTTTGAGAACAGTTTTTTCCACTAGCCCTTCTAAAATTTAATTTCAGAATGGCACACTGAGAAATCCATGCTCCATCCCATAACACTATCTTCAACATTTATTGGTACACACATACATATACACAATATATGTGTGTGTGTGTGTGTATTTCCATATATTTTTTATATTCACAATATATATTTATTGAATTTTTTTTATTATTTGGGGAGGAATGTTGTTTTCCAGGAGGCATGCACAAAAGAAACTTTAAAACCTGAAGTTCCCCTTCAAAAGATGTTTGTTTCTTGGAACAGATATTCCCAAAGTAGTTTTAAATAGTTGGCATTTATAGATGCTGTATGCAGTATTTAGGTAGAAAAATGAGAACTTGGCTCATGATTTACTGGCTCATCAATCTGACAACATCCACAGGGGAGGTTTGCAGTGGAGAACACAAGAGCACCACGAGTGTGCAAAATCCTGCTGGATTAGTTCATTTAATGCACATCAGCAGTTTAAGTTAAGCTAACTGAGCTTATGTACAACTAAGCCACATTTACCACCTTTAAAATGAWTTTTTCAGCTTCTGCTAGAGATCCTGAGCCATAATCTGAAGCCAGAGAAGAAAAGCACAAGAYAGAAACATTCTAAACCCAGATTTGGAAATGTTTATATAGTCACCCTTGCTCTTACAAACCACCTGTTCCCCTCCATTCAACCCCCAGGTGCTAAAGGCACAGAGCTCATTAAGTTCCCCACTATCAGAACTTCTTGTCAGTTTAAACCAGGCACTTTTCCCAACAACTAAATCTGAAAGCATTATTGATGCTGTTGAAGATGCTATGATCACAGTAAGGRCTGATTTAACAGCTCATTATAGAATGAAGCTTCAGCTTCACACCCCTGTAATAATAACAGCCCTGTATTTTTACAGCTCTCTCACTGCTGCTCTGGTTGGGAATTGTGACCTAGAGGAAATGTTTCAGAAGGCCTTCAGGGTTATAGAGCACAAGAATTACATCCCCAGCTGGTGTTGCCAGCCAAGGGGTTTTCTCCATTCCAAGTATTGAAAAGATATCCTATTAATATGATATAAATTCTTCAACACTAAGGACTGTCAACTGAGCAGAAATTGAATACTTGTTTTCATCATAAAACTCATACCTAAAACAAGAGCAGAATGGGCAAAATGTTCAACCAATATTATAGTTACTTGAGGTCAATTAGAGGAGTTTTGGCTATCAGTTTCAAACATTTCTTTCCTCAAATAAAGACCCTCCTCATGACAGCATATTCAATGCTAAACATCAAAACAGAGACATCCTATAGAGATCACCTTGCTTTTCAAAGCTCTTGGTTTTTTCACTTAAAATATACTGCAGCTCACACACCATAAAATCTTTTCATCACAACATTATAGATATTTTAAATTAATTTTCACATTTTAAAWTTTTTTCCTGAAATATAAAGGTTTTATTTAAAAATCCCATAACAACTACATTAAAATCCACTGAAAACCCAGAAGGAAGCATTCATATGTAGGGAATTCTAAGATGCCTGTATATGGCCTCTATAAAATCTGATTTTATGGAATCTTTTGAAGGATGAAGAGGGTAACATCCCTCCAATAAGAAGCTACAAATGCAACTGATGGTGCTTTCAAGGAACTCAACTTGAAACCACTTAAATTATCAGAATTACATGTTGATTTCAACATTTGAATTCTGTATTGTTTTTCCTTTCTTGAGAGCATTATCATCCCACAACTAGAGTACAATGGAAAAAAGAAATCCAGTTTAGACACCTGGCCCTTGGAATTAGATTATCATGACATTCAGGGTGGTTATTTTTCCACTAACAAATGCARAGATAATGAAACTGCAGAAATGCAACGGTGCAGCCCATAAATAAACACCAATTTCCTCTAATCCTTGAGGAGGTCTCCAGGAGCACATAATGATCCTCAGGTTTTAATTCCTGCAAAGTATATCCAAAGAACAGCATTCTCTCAGTCAAGACATCACAGATTTTCAGTCCATTCCAACTGTTGCAGCTCCACTGACAACACAATTGTTTATATGGGGCACCCAAGAGTCTTAAATTGGAAAAACACTGAATTTCATTGCCTCTCTCCCACAGCCTGACCTTCAGTCAGTTTGCAGAGGCACCAACATCACACAATCCACARTACCATATGCTGCTTTCTCTCTTAGTTTATGATTCAATTACACTTACAAAAGCTGAAAAAGCTTTTGAGATAGATATGCCACTGCTWCTGAAATTCAAGCATTTCCCTTTTAGACTCTTCTGGTCTTTCCATCCCATTCCAGTGTCTACTTCAACTATTTAGCAGGGTGATTGTATTCTGAGGACCCTAACAGAAGACCTTTCCTGCTCCTATTCAGATGACTAGTTCATTAATATTCCTATGCCCTTCACACAAAGTTGTTTTTATGTTCTAATCRTCTTTCCAGAGGCCAAAAACATAAACCAGGTCATTATGAGTTAATTCAAATCAATGTCCAATGACTTTCTAATTTTCATTTCACACTTGATGGCCTTAGTGCTGGCTTTTGGCAACAGTTCCACTGAAACACTCTTATCAGATATTTTGGGAATGTTTTTCATCTTTCTGAAGCCATGCCTAATCAAGAGGGCAGCAGCATTAACACACACACCATTTCAGAGGAAAATGCCTGGAAGTTGGAACTGTCTTCAATTTAAACATCTCTGCTCCAAAGCTTCTCCAGGATTTATGCTGAGTAAATGCAGGGCAGAAAAATGTCAATAAAGATTTAGGCTTAAATTCCATTTGGAGCACACTTTCAGTTCTGTTTACTTGCAGGATGTGCTAAGGAGCAACACCACCATGGAAAAAAAGGGACACATTTATGGCTTACATAGCACAGACCATACCAAGGACTTGCAGACTCCAAGTTCTGCTACCTACTGAATTGTTCTTGTGGGTTTGGAATTAGTGATGGAAGAAAGGATTAGTGCACTCTGACACTACAGGATTTTATTCTCTTTCTGTTCAACTCCCTCCTTTATATATTACTCATTTTACAACATTCCTACCCAAGTCACTTCTAAAACCGAGGAATAAACTTTGTTTTCATTAATTCTACCCTCACACTTGCAGGCAAACCTTTAATTATTAAATTATGTCTGTCATTCTTAATTGGTTTCASACTCACCCAATTAAAAATGGTGGATTGGGATGGTTTGGATCTGAGGCTCCTTGAGGATTTTATTTTCCCTGAACACAAGGAGGGATTCTGTTGCATCTAGAAACCATCATGYTATTCCAAGGAGACAAATTCATTATTTATTACATAATGATACCCAAGTAAGCTGTTCATACAAATTTAATTACTGCTTACAAGTRTAACATGAATCAGTGCATTGGTTTCATATTATTCTGTTGTTTGGGTTTTTTTCTGTTTAAGCACCTATTACATCACTAAATTTTGGACTCTTGTGGGATGAAGTTACATTAATGCTCTACATAATTATTTTACTACCACTTTTACATTCTGTGGATTCTTTCCAGTTTCATTTGTTTCTTTTAGTCTAAGAATCCTCTTCAGATTGCTGTCCTCCCACTACTGCCATGTCACTGCAGAAAAATTTTAGAAGCTTTCTGTGCTTCTAAAATTCTGAATCTTTATTCTATGTAATTCTTGCTTTTCTCCTGTTTGAAATCTTGGAAATGAGATCTCATTATTAATTGCTAATTAATTTCAACATTAATCTGAGAAATACTTTGAGAAGTGCTTCACTGACTCATATGGATCTCTCATGATACAACCTCAAGGGCAGATATAGAACTGAACCATATTAAAGTTTATTTGATGCAAAAGTTGGACACAACTACTGCCAATGTTATGCATTAATACCCTACTACTCAGATTTAGATTCAAGATCAGAGGCAGAAGAACTGAAAGATCATTTGAAAAGACTTGAAAGTGGACAGCTGTCAAAGAAAATACCCCCAATTCTGTCTAACACCCAACTCTGCCTCCCTTTGCTTCATCATTCCAAAATGAGGAAACCAGTATGCAGTGATGAGTTAACCCTGTAGGTGGAATTCTAAAWGGAAAACATGGAAAAGCAGCAGGTTATGCTTTGGCCTTTCTCTAAGGAGTATAATGCTTTGTAAAGTGCAGTTACCTCTGAAGTTGTAGTTTAGTTCTGGTCCCTGATACACATGTAAAGACCAACATACAAATCAAGATCACAATTTCACCAGTCCAGGTCTCACTCCTGAACATATTTTAAGCTAATGTCCAATCTCCCCTTTCTTCCCTAGCCAATTTAATTAACTCACCCATTAGCATTGGTCAAGACTTTACAGAAATATTGCTTTCAATAAAAGTATCTGAATGAAGAGAGAGAGTTTTGGAGGGGTTTTTGCAAACTACAAAGTATAGATAACACAAACATAAGAAAAATCAACTTTCTAAGTGTGATCACTCCTTATGATTTAAGTTCTGTCTATATATGTGCTTTCCAGATTTTTTGATTGACAGATACACTTGACATGTGTTGATATGCTCTGTAACTAMACAAACTACATCCTGGGCTTTCTCATTTTTACATAAAGCAGCTATTCCTAGTCCCTCTAAAGCATTTATATTTAATGGAAGCCTAGCACAGAAATTCCAAGTGTGTATTCCTGATCTCAGAGGGATGCATGAAGCCCTACATACCTCAGAACACACTCAGCTTTAACTGATAGCTTTTGCTTATGTATCATATGCAATAGTGATGCTCAGGGAAGATAAACACACACAAAAAGAACCATGTACTTTAGAAACAACAGGAACCAAGTGAGATCAAAATAAACCACAGATTTACCCTTTTAAGATACAGACACCAAACTTGTGGGTTAATAAAGCACTCTAAGTTCATGGTTTTGAAAACTATTGTTTTAAATTAAACATACATTTCCCTGCATGTGACATAAGAACAAGTTTGTCTAGAGTGTAAAGGTTCTTCTGTCTGCTGGCTTCTTTAAAAAAGAGGTTGGGGTCTGGGTTCCATTAGAACCCAAATGATGATGAATTATCATTCATCCCTGTCATTATGAACTATGATTCATAAGGCTGCAGCACAACAGTGGGCATTTAGGCCTCAAGAKATCAATATTTCCATCAAGGAGATTTGAAGTAAACAGCGCATTCACAAGAGATTTATTTATCTGCAAAACATTYTGTAATAATTTAGAATAATTTGTAAAAATTTACATAGCATTATTTGAAAGATCTGTCATTATAAAAGCCCTGAACTCTCTTCCATGCCTCTAGAATATCAGAAGTCTGTGCTTTCTTGTGCTCTGTTGATAAGGAATTTTCAGGAGTCCTCTATGCTCATTTTCTCCCAGGCTGAGGAACCAGATGGCTTAGATCTACTTCCTTATAAAAATTTCAATTCTCTGCTGCCTATTGCTCATTAGGCTTAGTATGGCAAAACTAGTACCATTAACTAGTCCTGAAATGAGGAATTGCTTCAGAGTACTTGGCACTCCATGGAAAGATCCTCACTGCTGGGCTGCTAAAAAATTAACTGCATTCTTCATTAATTATAAGACAGCACATATCTTCTTTTAAAATATCATGACAACACAATAAAATGCTGCTTGGGATGAATAACAGCATAATACTGAATTTTTAAAATACCTCTTCTGAGAGTAGTGTAGGAGGGAATGTAAACTGTGATGGAACTGCCATATGGCAAGCTCTTAGTGCCAGCATTCACTGAATCCCCCAAAGCAACATTTTGCTCTTAAACAATAGGGAAAAAAACCAACCTGCCTGTATGGAGAAAGAAAAGCCAACATCAATTCATGTCAGAACTGATCTCAGTAGAAGTTATCTACAGTGATACCAAACCTTCTTTTCTAAGTAAGCTACCCTTGAAAGTACTTTCTATCCTGAGTATTAGGTTTGCTGTCAGGCAGTAAGGGATTTCAATCTTACAGTCTCCAGGCATTTTTGCCTTGTTTCTAAGCCATTGTTGCTCCATTGCTTTCTCTCACCTCACTAAGAAAACAGCACCTCAGCAACTCTTCCACAGAGGCTCTTACCCTGCCATTCCCCTCTCTTTATCCCGGCCATATTCTGCAAGGTCAGACATAAAGAGACATTCAGTCTCTCCCTTGCCACACTACAAGTAGGAGATCCACAGAAGAAAGAGCATCTCTTATATCTGTGCATAATTTGGGAAGCACTGATGTCCTGGAGTGCTTCATGTGCTCCACAGGAACTTGCACATCCCACCACAACACCACATTTTGTAATTTGTGTCCTCTGCAAGCATCTGGCTGCAAAACTAGAGTTTGTCATCCCCCATTCAGCCCAACTGAGCACAGCAAGGTCCCTCTGAGCTTCTGCAGGCACACAAGAAATTCAAATGAGTCTGTGAAGGCCTGGCCTTGCTGTCCCATACAGAAGAATTTTGTTGACTCTAGAGGAGTTTAGCCATCTCTTGGTGGAATCCTAGACTTCTTTTTTTTTTTTTAAATGCACCTGGTTTAGGTACTATCCTTAAACATATCTGCCACTGGGAACACTGAACTAAAAAATGCTTATATTTCTTAAACCTCAAGGTGGGCAAGTACATTTAAATGCCCCCATGACAGTGTAGAATTCAGCACAACACCTTCAGCATTTGCAAGAGATGGGGCAGCACAGCACTGCTACCTTCAGAGAGAGCTCCCTGCAAAAACCAATGTTTGCTTCAGATCCATCAAGAAAAGAATAGGTTGCTCTGATTTTCTCCCAACCTAAAGACTATGAAGTACAGAAATTCCAWGTCTTKTTTAAAAGAAAAYTATTCTACTGCTGTCTCATCCCTGTCTGGTTTGTATTATGAAAGCTACACGATGAAAAACTTAATACACATTTTAGGATGATTTATACAAATATGTTATGAGAAAGTTTGTTATACAGGAATAATGAAGATTGTGCCATCTGCTCCAAAAAGCACTGAAAAAAAAGCCTGTTGGGCACATATTCAACATACACTAGACACTAATAAACTGCTCACAGATTCATGTATTTTAGGCAACCAGAAAAATACTGGATATTCTTTACTAGAGAATTCATTCATACCATTTTTTCAGCTTTGCATGAATGATAAAAATGTGGAGAAATATACCAAAATGCAGAAATATTGCTCTTTAAAATAATCTTTTCTGGAGGAGAGAAGACATTTCTTGAATAATCGACAAACCAACTAAAACAAGCCTTACAAGAATTTTTAGAACTGTTTTGTTTAACTTAAAGGTAGTGAATTAAGGTTTACTAAAGCCAGTATCAAGCTTCATGAATCCAACCAACTGGAATGTTAAATACCTTGAGAAAAGCCAATCCAATCACCTGATGCTGAGACAGAAACTAGATGGAATTTGGGTATTTAACTGGATATTTCAGAGTTTTAAAGTAATTTTCTTTTGGCATAAGGGGGTCCTGTATTACAGGACATGTTTCATGCATCTGTATTCATTCCAAAGCTTTTTCTGTATAATGCATCTGTCTTAACACCAAGGCAGCCCCAGGAATTCCCRGAGACCTTGGAAATGAAATAAATCTCATTTTATTCAGAAGAAGTAAATAAGAAGAGAGAAGGGTTTAGAAAACCTATGTTGTGGGAAGGGTCAAGAAAAGTGGACATGTCCTAAATATAAGAATTGTTTTGCCATTCACCAGACATTTGTGATTAACAAATATTGATCTTTCACGTAAACAGCAAACATTAGGCTAAATTAATTTTTTTCTCTGGATTTCTTGCTTGCTCTTGCTGTGGGCACTCCCCATACAGAGTCTGTTTGAAAGGAAATGTTCAGTTTGACAGTCTCAGGGGTCTGTGACAGATGACCAGAGCAGCCCCAGGGCAGACAGCTCTGCTCCCACAGTGCCAAACAGCTGGGAAAGCAGGGCTTCCCAAACTGTGTCTCACAACTCATCTGGGAAGAGACAAGAACTCCAGCAGCATGACAAAGGAAAACAGCATAAATAAAAAGCAGGAACAACTGCAAGCAGTGACTCAGCTGCCTGGGCTAGGGCAGGGTGAAGAGGGTGCACTTTCTCCATCGTGGTTCTCTCCCTGAGCCAGGAGCTGCTGACTTCTGATACCTGCTGGTGCTTTCCTMAGGATTTCCTAGTTCAGGGGACTGAGTGTGTGTTGTGGTGGCCACAAATTACACCTGGTTTTGATGCTACTGTGCTAAAAACACTGATGCCCTCACTGAACACTACAAGGGGACATGCAAACCAAGATTTGGACTTCTGGAGACTGTGAGGTCCTAGTGGAAAGGAACAAGTGGTGTGGCCAGCACGGAAGACAGGAACTGTTGTGCTTTTGGTGGATGCAGAAAAGGACAGAGCTCCATGATCTCAGWGAGGTCCCTGGACTTTCACAGCCCCCTTTTCCTGCCCTGTTTGTACAGCCACAAAACCTGCCTGCTTAGCCTTGTGGGSTCTCTGTTGGCTAAGGAGAAAAGCTGGCCTCTGAGACAATTAGGGCCAGCGTTTTTGGTAGAGCTGGGCAATATTTGGGGGTCTGTTTGCTCACACAAGCCAGAAACACGAGGAATAAGTCAGCCAAAATCTGAACAGAAATTAGGCGTATGAGAGAATTGATCCTGGAGGAAGACGGGGAGGAACAGAAGTTATCTAGTTGGAAGAGGGACTTATTTTTTTTATTCATTTCTGATAATTTTTTTTCTTCTCAGAACTCATAACTCACATAAGCTTTGAAGGAAGAATAAATTGAGTCAATGCTTAGAAACAAAAACTGAGAAAAGATGTCTGTAAACTCCTTATCTGGAAACTACTGGGTATGGGACCACTCCAATCTGAACAGAATTACCCAAGCTTGTTTCTTTTAGGAAAATAAGCTGCAATTCATAATCATTTCCAAGTGCATCAAACAGCCAGCACATTTCCCTAAGTGCACATTTATTTTAGAAAGATCAGCAAACTACAGAGTGAATTCAATCRGGTACCCACCTCACAATATTTCAGGTTTTTTGCCACTGAGAATAAGAGGCAACCAGTTACTAAGATTGTTTTTCTTTTGAGTCATGAGGGAAACTTCTGTGTGCAGAGTAAGTGATGAATACATTCTGATAGTAGAATGCTCCACATTCTCATGGAGGTTACAGAAACAAGATTTACAAAAGTGAAAATGGTAAAAGAAARCCAAGAGTTTTGTGTAAAGGCTTTTTTCTGTTTTTCACTTTGTGAGTGTGCATGCACTCAGGGATACACTGCAGCACTTAAGCCTCAGACACATTTATTTTTAATTACTTTGATACAGCTCTGAATATTMCAGACCTGCTGGATGGGAAATTGCAAATACTTGCCAAATCCCAGTGATTTAATCAGRAAGGAAGTCGAGTCTCTGAATCAAGTGTATAACTGCAAACAAAGTATCTTGATTTTAGTGAAGAGAAATAAATAAGCTCCTCCTCTGCTTGTATGAGCTTACACTGTATATTACCTTCCTCTAAACTGTACCTCATGGTTGAACAGGGAAGATCYTGGCCAAATGTCCTTTTTTAATTTTTTGAGTTTAAATCAAATCCCTTCAGCCTTTCAGTAATACAAATGAAACTAAGTATTTGAGGAAACAGTTCTTTCGTTTTTATCTATCAGTAGCAAAACATAATGGGGAAAAAAAAAGGCACTTGAAACTCAAATTTCTATCAATGGGCACTGCTCAGATTTTCAAAACAAGGGGAGAAAAGTGGAGAAAACCACTGGGAGCTGCAAGTTTGTGATAAATACTGAAATACCAAATCAAATTTCTACCTAATTCTGCTAAATTCATTGTGTCACTCTAGAAGCAAACTCTATATCCTGTTTCCCTGACACTGCAGTCAGTRGTTAAACACAAGAACAAGTTCAACTGAAAGCAATTTAAAAAGTAAAGTTCATTTGTCTTGTAAAATGCAAAGTTCAGGTCTCATAATTCAAGTGGCTTCAGACAATGCTGGTGCCTTGTGCTTTCTGCAGGCCAGGAACAGATATAAAAGATTCTGTGGACTGACTCTATTAATCATAACTTCTAAAGAAATGAAAAATCTGCACTTGAATATTCTTGCTGCRATTCCCTGCATTTATTCTTGTGACAATTGTTTTTCTTGAGAAACCATTTATAAAGCTGTAATTATTCMCAGTTCCATTTATTAAGTGAGACTGAGGCTCTGTAATGGCTAGTGCTTTTTATCATTTCGTGATAACCATTGCACCACTTCATCAGGCATTGCACAAAAAACAGAAAAGCCCCCTGCTCACAAAGACAGAGCTAAATATTCTTGACCCTGAAATACATAAAACAAATGGAGGACTGCTACAAACTGCTATCTAAATACTCCAAGGAAAGCTCTGTATGCTGCTTSTTTTTGCCCTAGTCAAATCAATCCTGTTGACATAGAGAAGAGCTTGGAGCCCACCCACCTGCCCAGTTTATTCAGCAATTCATCAGTGAAGCCAGATTTCAGTGTATCAGAGGTTCCAAGTATCATCACACTGCAGTCTGAACATGATCATTGTGATTTAAGGGAAGTTTTGCTTACACTAACTGGGGCAAGAAAGGTATCCAGACCTAGAGAGCTGCCTGCAAACCCCTTCAGAGTGCAGAAAATCATCAGGAATGCTACAGCAACATCTCCACAGGGTGAAGCATTTACCTCCAGAGCTTGAGAGCCCCTGTCACAATGCTGTGCCCTCAGTGACTTTTATTAAAATAGCAGGAAATATCATCTCTTGTCTTAAAGATATTTCATTATGAAGCTAAAGGCTCTGCCAAGTGCCTTCAGGCTATCTTCAGCATATTTTTAAAAGCAATTTCTAAAGTAACATACACGGAAGAAATGCTCTTGAGATGCAAAAGCATGAAGAGAGCAAAACCAGCACCTTTTAACCCCAGCCCAGCACTAGGGCTGAACACTCAGACCTTTGGGCTCAGCACACTCAGAGGCCAGGGAGTGCTGGTTTGAGCACCACTAGCAGCTACAAGAGCCAAGTGCCCTCCACTCTGAAACAGAGCTTTAACCCCAAATGTTCTGCTCTCCCTYCATCTGCATCTTCTTCAAAAGCAGGGTTCAAAACCACTTGCTTTGGAAGAAATGAGACCAGCCTTCACCTAAGGGAGTTCTGCCAGAGGTGGGGGGTGTTTTCTTGCTGCTGGAGGGGAGGTGAAATCTCAGTGGGGCACTGACTTTCAAACCCCCCCCCGTGTCCTCACACAGGGAGCTCGCAGGATCCTCCTTGGGGCAGATACCTGGCCCCTGGGGATCCCATTCCTGGGATGCTGTACCCTCCACTGGCACTGTGCAACAAACTGGGGTGGAACAGTCTGCCTTAAGGAGACTTCTTACTCATCCCCTTCCATTAAGGTCATTTTTGTACCCTGAAAAATTATCATTATGTAATTTAGATGCATTAACTTTTGGCTATAGCTTCAATGCCTCTGCAATGGGATGGCTACTGTGCTAYACAGGAAGGGACTATTAACTCAAATTAAAGAGCCAGCTTGGCAGGTACAGCACACACACAGGATGAATTTTTATTTGGAGGCTTGAGCAGCAGAGCAAATTCTCACTTGGCCAAAGGTGATGCTGTCAGATGACATCATGTCAGACAGCACTAAACAGCAATTGAATGTTCTGTGACAATGTTCAGCCACACTTGCACAGCAGCAAAAAGTCATCACACAAATGGGAACGTGTGGAAGTTGTCGGAGTGTGAGCAGGTGTCCTGGAGTGTAATTAGCACTTCACAGCCCTTTTGGTCCTTCAGACTCATCTGCCTGGAATTACAGCTTGTACTGGCACACRGGAGCTGATAGGTGCCCCTGTACCTGCCATGCCCAGATCAGTCTCAGCTTGGGGAAGCAGCTTCTTTCCTCTCTAACAGGCTAGCTGACAAGTGAGGCTGGATTTTCTAATGGGTTCTGCTTTTCACATTTTAAAATAATTCACAATACACATCACATCCCATTTCTCCCAACATTCTTTTTAACCTATTTTGAAAGGAGCAATCAAAGTCTCTTGTAGCAAATGCAGTTGAACATTCAAGATCTTGAACAGAGGGAGAGGAACAAAAAATAAAYCTCAATTTATGGTCTAAATCAAGTTTTCCATCTAGACTCAATTCTTTTCCCATTTCAACCTTTATGTGAAAAGGAATAGGAYTCATTTTGAAACATTTAAAGGGAGAGATATGGGCCTCTGGCTATTTTTTTCCTGGATACAACTCTGATAAGCCTATTACATATTGCCAAGCTAAGAGTCAAAGCACAATTCCAACACACCTTTTAAAGCTACAGACTGTGTGCTTTGATTTAAATCTCCAGGTTAAAGTGCCTTTAGAGATATTTAAGCTTTTGCTAACATCCTGCTAACCCAACTCCCCAGAAAAACAACATAAAACACAGACTAAAGAAGAATTGATTTGTAAATTAGCTGTAGTAAACATCAATCTATTTTTCAAGAGGTAAATAAGATGCATAAGTTGTACTACAAGAGATGTGTCAGGGAAGAAAGTTTTTCTCTATCACAGGGGGAGTTAGCAATGAGATTAAATTTAGAAATACAGAGCCATGTTTTACAGCTAATATTACATAGGAAAAACAAGATTTGARATTATACAAAAAGAAGGCAGCAGAGTTAACAAAAATAAACATGACAACAAAAATCACCAGGAACACTTGGCAAATGCTTTCATCAGATTTCTGTCAATAAGGCTARTGCTCAAAACAGAAATACTGTTTCAATTTTTTCATGCCAAAGTGTTTTGTTATTATTTTTTCCTTCTTTTTAAATTTAACTCGGTGGTATAGAAGATACTGCAGAGCTGGCTCTTGTCTCTGTGCTGTGACCAAAGCTTTGATTAGAGYGAATTTGCCTCGAGCTGTTGGGGAGCTCAGAGCAAACCCTCCAGCTGCCACAGCAGGATGTGGTGCCAAGCCAAACCTGCCTTGAGGAATGGCAAACTGACTTGAAGCTGCTCAGTTCCACTGAGAAAACTGGCCAAAGCAAGTCTGCTCAGTCTGTACAGCCCACACTTGAAGAACTTCCCTTTTCTGGGGTTACACCTCTTTGGGAGAAGATACCTGGTAGCTGTTAAACCTTGAGTTCCACAAAAGGAAACAACTGATTTCCATCTCATAAAAGAGAAGGCAAATCATCTACTACTTCCTAGTAGCTATAAAGCAGTGTGTGTTAGCAGCTCAGTAAGCCATTAAATAATCTTGTTCCCAGACTCGAATTCCTCAAGGTCCCATTTAAAAGAAATTAGGAGCTTTTTATATGCAGAAAACTCTGAAGTGCAAACTAAAATAATGTCTCARAAATTATATAAATTCAGAAGTGGTTGGTTGACTAAAACAGCTTTGCCAACAATGCATTTATAAATGTATTGGTTGTTATTAGAAAGTAATAGAGCTATTACAAAAGTATACAAATGCATTAATAAATCATCAAAATTACACAGCATTTTACAGCTTTACTGTACCRTGCAGAAGTGTAATACACAAATACACTTCATTATTAGACTTTTATTGTTAAGTTAGATGCTTTTCCTCCCACTTTTGTGGCAAGCCTTACAACTGGGTAGTCCCTCAGACTCATCCTCCTGTTTCCAGCTCACATTAAGCCACTTAGTTAAATAGGAAAGACATTTTCAGGCAAGGGCAGAAGTTTCTGTGTAAAATAGGGGCCTTCAAGAATCTTAGAAACTAGAAATCAATAATCAATTTCAAGTTGAAAATTATTAAATTTCCATTTGAGAAACAAACAAATACCCCCAACCTCTTTTACAAGTGCCTAGACTAAGTTCCTTCAACATTTTTTTCARGTAAATCTTTGTGTTAAATGGAATACTTGAGAAAAATTAGAGCAAAAAAGCGGCTCTTTGCATGGCATGAGCAGAAAGGATTGAAAAACATGAGGTGTCTATTGACAAGAAAGAAAAATTATGCTGTTTAGTCTTTATTTACAATACATATTCTCCCAAAGAGAGGAATACTAGGGGTTACATTCACTCAAGAAATATTTTTTCTGTGAATGGCATTTTCAGACAATCTCAGATCCATACAATCACATTCTGAAAGAGATGTGCCTTGTCTTGTCCGTGTTCCTAACCACATAAACAAAACTTGTTTTGAAATGATTTTACATGAAAAACCATCAGTTTTCCAGCAACTATCAGGAATGAAAGAACCCTTGGCTCCAATGACACGAGACATTTGGATCAGACTCCATACAGGATTGCTCACTGGCAGCAAAGAAGAGACAGAATCAACCTGGAGGAAAGCTCACTGAGGTTCTCAAGCAGCCTGAGACAGAATAGGGTCAGTGCAGAGACCTCTGCCAAAGTGAATCTGGCCAAGGACCTGGGAAACCTCCTAAGGGATCAGCATGAATAAACCTCACCATACAAGGGGTCATCTTCACAACTCTCTGGCTCTTTCCAACGCAAATCCTTGCCAAACAAAACAATACAAATCTAAACAGGATCATTTAAGAACAGYTGTGACATGTTTCTTTACCTAGACTACAAGCTGAAATAGAAAGGCTCTTAAGTATAAAGAATAACCAATATGAGATGAAATGCTGACAACAGAGATTTGCATATTCAGTGGAAAAAACATACATATTCTATAAGTCTCACTGCAATTCAAGTAGTTTCATTGTACTTGAAATTTGTAACTGATTTGTGGAAGTAGCTCCAAATTTCACAACTAGCTGCCTTTGAACTAAAGGATGAAAATGTTTGATGGGGTTTTTKGGTTGTTTTGGKTTTTTTTTTTAGCATCAGAACTTCTTTGTGTACAGCTCACACAGGCCCAGAACACATGAAATATAAAATTTAAAATAAACCTCGACAAATTAAAGCACTGGGATAACCTTAATACCTTAATTATACATCACCACCACCCCTCTTTTTCTCAGAAAACTCTGAGGTACTGAAATATAGACCAAAATAGCTACAAGCTTGAACTTGATACCGATTTCATCAGAACTGAGAATTCATTCTATTCCATGTAAGAGCAAGACTGCTATTGAGTGCAATGGCATCATTTCAAAGAACATGAGAAAATAGGATTACATGTCCCATCTTACTGTAAACTGCCCACATGTAAAGCCAGATTATATTCTCACAAAGAGACCTATCTAGACCAATCTTTGCTGAATTTGTGACAAGTAGACTGGAGGATTGGAGACCTCTCAGCTATACAGAACTCCCTCAAACCCTCTCCTGAGATTCCAGACATAGATTGTAGATGCTCCAACTTGTTTTTTGTTATATGTGTTTGATCAGTTTGACTTTGATGACCTAAATGCCACAAAGGTTCCTGTCACATACTGGTAACAGCAGAAGTGGTKTGGAATAGAGAAAAAGTATCTTTGCACAGCTACAGCAGCACCCAAGGTTTTAAAATGGTTGTAGATGTTTTCCCCCTAAAGGCAGTAGAAGCTTAGGGGTAATAGCCCTTGCCTTCCCCATCTCTGACCCAACAGCAAACATTTGCAGTACTCCACTCATCTGAGCTCAAATAWGAAGAAAACCAAACCAATTCCTTTCAGTTCCTAAATGTTAATATGATCAACCCCATCATCCTTTTATCTCATRGAAAAATGCACTGAATAARCCTTATGCCATTATTACMAAGTGCCCGAGTTSATAATTGTCAYATAACAAATTCCCTTTGCTACTTCCAGCTATGAGGTATCTATTGACTGCAATTTAAGTGAGCTTACCCTGCCTGTCTGCTGCTACATCAATCTCCCAGTTACAGTGTACTTTTGTTCATTTGAACAACTCCACTGCCATGGGGTACTAGGGTAAGGAAGGCTTCTTCATCCTAGAGGAAAAAGACTGTCTGAGAAATTGTAAAAGACACTAGAAAAGGTTAAATGCAATCAAGGGCGTGCAGTGGAGGGTGGGTAGGAGGAAGACTAGCAATAAAGGATGACAGAAAACCACATAAGGACTAGAGAACTGCAAAAGAGACCCAGAACTCCTTACATCAATGTTCCACCTGTGAGAAAGCAACTCAGTGCTTCTCTAAATGACCTGCTCCCCAAGAACTCTCAGTTCCTGGCCAGGGACCTGTGCAGTCATTTTCTGACACTTTTCCATACAGTCTTTCTCTCCTAAGTGCCAGCTGCCCAAAACTTAGTATTTCCAGATTTCCAAGCCTTTACTTAGGTGCACACATTTGAAGGGGGTTGAAGGGAGAAGAAATCACTATCAAATAACAAAAATACAAAGCCTGCATCTCTAAGGTGACAGGTCATGCTTTGCTGAACACCAGAACATGCTCAGAAGGCAGATTTAGCAGCTCATACTGAAACGTACTTGCTTTAGTTTTAGCCAGACCAGACCATAGCTACTGATTTTAGGAGTGCCCAGACAGATTATGTGGCTGACAGGCTGAGTATTAATCTAGACAATCAAATGACAAATATGACAGGAGCATGCAAGTCTGAGTTGATACATCTCAGGCTATGTTTCTCTGAGTTTAGAAGGAATGCCATAAGCTGAATAAACAATTTATATCTGCACTATTCCCCATCAGAGACATCAAAACCCATTAATCCTTGTTAAGCAAAAAGAASCCTCCCTGTCAATTCCTTGCTTGTGCTGAACAGCAAGCTCAGCAAAMGCATTATTGAGCATCCATGCACCTGTGCAAGAGATGATGGTAGGAATTCTACTGCCTCTTACAAAAGGCACTGACTCACATGACAGCTAAGGTTGAGGGAAAAGCACACAGAGGAAAATATTAAAAGGTCGTTTGGAAGATACTGGATATTTTTTCCTGCTTAGAGTTTTAACACATGCTCATCTTGTTCATATTATCTTGATAACTGAAAACCTGCATCCTATTCTTGATTCATGCATTAGTGTTTGTTTCAACCCGAGCACACACAACATGCATGTTTTATCTGATAAACTCTGTGCTGAATAATGGGACTGACATTGGCCCCCATCCAGAGCTTTTCCTTGATCCTCCTGAATCCTGCTTCTTTTATACTTAACATCAAGTCTAGCACTGCATCTCAGCTGTCAGCAGTAAGAGCTGCAAGACAGAAACAGGCAACCCCTTCATCCTCCTGTGTGACARCTCCTGGTGCCAAAGCTAAAGCAGCTTTTCCAGCACTGTCTGACAATGCGGCGAGAGCTTAGGTGGGACAAACTGTTCAGCTCTGAGCTGGGAAAGCATTGACAGCCCATACAAAGCCAGGAGCAGGCTTAGTGTCTCAGTGGGGACATGAAACAGGGCTCTGTGGGGTGCTGTGTCAGCACTCCCACACAAAGCACCCACACAGCTGCTCCCAGCCAAATCACTTCACTTGGAATTAAAGGAGGAAGAGACAAAGAAGATCAGTAATATTTACTCAAGTGAGCAATGGTTWTCAGAAGCCAGCATTTAGTGGTTCTTTAGCCTGAATTTCTGATTAATTTTATTCCATCACCTCCTCTGACCTCATTTTTGGCCATAGCAAAGTGCAAAATATTTCAGATTATAACTTATGTAGCAAAGTGAGTAACACTGGCTCATATTTGGATGTGAATTTAATTGAACATTAAGACACCAGAATTACACATCTGTTACATCAGTACCATTTTTCTGAGAAAGAATGRAAAAGAAGGAGTTGTCTGACAAAGAATTCCATGAAGCCAACAGAAACAGTAGTGCTCATTCAGCCCAAAAGAACTMTTAAGAGACCTGCCAGCCTGACACACAACTGCTTTGGTTATAAGCACATCAGGAAATGAGAAAAAATGCCAAAGTGCCAACAAACTTTACTTTGAAATTACAAGCTTATCTRCTGCTCTTTACAACTAATTTGTTTCCTGTTGCAGCAGCCCTCTTGTTAGAGAACAGAAATGAGCTCAGCCACAGACTTCTGGTTTATCCCAGCATGAAAAGGGGCCTGGTTTATTCCTCTTTCCAGCTCAGCCATCCTGACTCCAACCATTCCCTGCCCCTGGCTGCAGCAGCTCCTGCTGGAGGTTTCCCTGGCAGCCTCTCACTGCTGCTTCTTTCCTGCTCAGCTCTGACTGCAGGGATCAGTTTGCAGGCTCTGCATGAGGCTTTTCCCCAGCCAGRCTGTGAGTGCAGGTTCCACCAACAGGCTCTGACTGCAGCCCCACACTGACCTCACTGCAGGGACTCTCTCCCCTCAGGATCCTGCTGCTTCATGGTCATCTCCTTCCCTCTTCCTCAAGGTTCCTCATCCCTCACGATTCCCCCTCAGCAGCTCAGCCAGTCCCTTTTATCACCTTCTCTTTATTGGCTACAGCTGGGACTCATCAGGGGCTGTATTGGTAATTAACACAGCTGTAACTTATCGGGGCCMGCTCACCTGTATCCCCTTCTCCTACAGTTTTCTGTAGCAAAACCACACATGATGAAAGCTGTCTCAAAAAGCACATCCACACAAACAGTGAGCAGGGCAGCACACTTGCCTGCAGCAAGGCAGCCCCAGGAGCAGCAGAGATTTGTCTCTGAGCAGGCACAGTCTGCTCTCAGGGAGAGCTGAAAGGCACTTGGTGACCAATGGTACAGCCCAAAGAGAGCAGCACTGCCCTTGTCACCTCTGGGAGCAGCCCAAAGTGTGCCCGTGCTCCCTGCCAGCAGCTCAGCTGGCAGGTAAACTCTGCGGCTTGATCCTGTCTGTACAATGCAGATATTCAATCCTAAATTGAGAATAATTGGATTAAAGCTAAATTAAATTTGGAATGTATCTATAATCCTTCCATTGCCAGGAGGAATTACCAAGGCACTCACACAAACTACTGCTCTRCTAATTGCTATGACATTGTCCAATAACTGAAGGTAAAAACATTCSTAGTGCTGATAAGAAGCATACAAACCACTTGAGATTTAACTCATAGTGAAGAGTGGCAGTCTATATCTCTTACCATCATGTAACTTTTTTTTGTTTAGATTTTTTTCTTTTAATAGAATGCTCCCATTAATGTTCACAAAGTTTCTAGTTAAGCTTTATAAAACTCATTTTTCTCAGTTTCAACTTCTGYTTCTTATTGCTTCCTTTCATTAAAAGCAGTGACTTTTTTTCCCATCACAACAGATAAGAACTAGGAAATACAGGAAAATACATAGAGAATAAAAAGGGTTACTTCAACCTGTCATGAACAATGTCTAGTAAATGCCTAAATTTTATTGTAAAATTTTTTTAAAGCACTTGAAGGTGTTTAAGTGGCTAATGGATRCAGAGGTGAACAACCAATGCTGTGCTTCTCAAGCGAAATGAGGCACTTACATGGAAAGAATTTTTGCAATAGAAGACAATTACTTTTTTTATATCCTCCTTGSAGCAATAAGGTTACTCTAACACTGTTGAACACAGAAACCACTTGTTTTATCCTTTATCCCCTATTGAATCTAATTTGCTACATTCTGGCTTAAAGTAGCTAAAAAGGAAGGAGTTTCAGGTACGAGTTTTCAAGGCAATTACTTGTTCTGTGAAAAGAAATTTTCAAAATGTCAGTAGTAAACAAATTGGCTCATAAAAGCTCTCCAGGTCTCTACTTTTCAGTAAAAAGCAGTTGGAATTATAGACAACTTCTGAAAATTTAGGTTTTTATGGTACTTTGCAGTGAAGTATGCATCATTATCTACTATGCATTCGTGCTGCATACATCTTTGATATAAAACCAAATCACATATATATATGTTCTGCTCTCCCTGCATTGATATTTTTGACGGAAGATGAATGGCCTCTTTCTTTCTAGTTCCATCTTTTATTTTTCATGTTAAAGAAAASACATTAAAAAGCATGGTTGCATCTATTATTGGCTATTTTCCTCCCTGTGAGATAGAAAATCATTGGCACTCACATCCGGAGTGTCACAGGATGAAATGAAAGCTTCATAATGAAAGAAACCTCAGGGAATGCACTTTTCCAGCCACCCAGCTGAAAGGATTTTTCAATGCAATCAATTATTAGAAATAGAGGGTTTGGAATATGGATAGTTTCTACCAAGAAACAGAAAATGTATTATCAGTATAGGATATTGAGAAAAAACTGAGTTTAGCTGCCTGATATCTTATTCTCCTGAATTTTCATACGTGGTCCAACACCAACTGCATTCTTCTGATATTTTGTGCAGTCTGTCCCCTAAGGGCATTAGAAAATTGAGATAAAATGACACAGGAACTGCCAAATTCTTTGCAATATTGCAGGAGGGGTTTTGACTTGTGACATGAACAACTCTGACCAAGCGACAGGACAAAGTGAGGCATGAACAGCAGGTTTAGAAGTGTTTGCAGGTTTATTTCTACCTGATCCACCAGCCAGTTTTTGGGAAAACAGGCCTGTTTGTTTCCAGAACCCTGAGTTTGTGCTTATACCTTTTATACTGTAAAAGAAATCTAATTTTTTTTACACTTCTGTGAAGGAAACTCTKAAGGATTCAAGTTCTTTTCATTGCTCTAGTTGTTTTAATTTGACTTTTTTTTTTTCTTTAAGAAGAGAAAATGAAAACCAGAAGTTATTTCTCACCTACCTTCTAATACAAGTTCAAATCACTGCAAGTGACTGAGGTTCAGCTTTAGAAGCCTGGAACTAAATAGGAGCAGCTGAATCATAGCTGAGAATCATTATCTGCAAGAAATRAAAAGGTCTGACCAGTTTCTGCAGCTGGGCTGACCACACCTGACCCTTTTGCTCAAGCCCTAAAATATTCAACACTGTTCCAGAGTAGTTTTTATGGCACCTCCAAAGGAACACTGGAACAAGGAACTACTATTGGCTGTTAGATCATAAAGAACTACACAGAATAAAGTCATCTAACAGCTCACACTGCATATGCAAAGTCTTCAGTTTTTTTATCAATTATAAACTTGCTAGAGACACACAATGCATATRTTTTTACATGGATATATAATTAAAAATTGGAAAGTGAGGGTATACTTCCTCTTGGCAGCCTCTTAAAATGAATGAAAAATTGACATTTTGTAATATCACTGTTGTCCTGCAGTCATACACACAGACACAGTGAGCAGATGTAGCCCCTTTCTTAAAATTCATTTTGTTCAGCTGTTCTCTGTTTTGTATTTTAGATGGTTAACTTAGAAAAAAAGTCCAAACAGATCAGTTGGTGGTCACTGCTCAGATGACAGGGGATGGACAAGAGCTTTATGTKATTTTTTCCCCTTTTGCCATTTCAAGTTTTCAGCATGGAGATCTGTCCCCTCCAGTTCAGCATGGAATTCTGCTCACTACAGGAAATGCTTCCTTGGGAATACAAAATCAATTCCTGTCCAAAGTGAACTGGGCAAAGTGCGAGTCCAGCTGTAAGAACACTTTGTGATTGAAGGAGCCCTGTTGAGATTCAAGGCGAGCAGGATGTTTTTATCAGCTCTCCAAGTCTGATGGGCCGTATCCACTGATTTKAGGAGGTAATGAAGGTGCCAAAGGCCCTGCTGCCATGATTTGTRGGGATGGCATTCAAAACCACTGGGCTCCATGAGCAAGTCCCCTCCTGATTTCCTCATTCCTTTTAACATATGGAAATACTCAGAAATACTCAAAAGTCACTTCCACTTTTTTATTAACTCTGATTTCTTTTATATCTTTACTTGCTGTTTAACTAAAAAAKGGGAATTCTGCTCTTTGTGGGCTATCAAAAACTGAAACATTCTGATTTATTTAAAGAAGCCTCTGCCAAAGTATTTTGCCCAGCTAAAATACAGGTTTCCCTCTTTAAAAGTAAGAACATGTTAAATTTTTCTGCTTTTCTGAAAAGCATGATAAAGTAAGAGCCAACAAAGGTTATTATTTTATAACAGACATAGAAAAGGCTTAGGAACTGACAAAAGAATAATTTCATCATCTCTGCTTTAGTTGGCAATTATAGCAATAGTATCTGSTTTCCTGAAAATCCATTTCTAGAACATAAGCAAGTTAAATTACTGAAATTGCTTTGCTAAGTCATGTAAGTATATATGACAACTTGTTTTCTGGAACAACTTCCTAAAAATCAAAAAAACCTCTAGGGATTTCTAACCTACAATAGTTCACTAATGAGAAATTGTGTTGAGCAGGGAGAAAAATGAAATGCTTAGAAACCTTCAGGGTATTGTGGGTTTTATGAAGTCGGTGACAGTTGCAAACATCTGAAAGGAGACACACGACCCCACCTGAGCAGCACTGCCTTCAGTAACCCAGCATGGAAACATGAGCCTGCCTCCCAAAGCAGCCACGCTCCGGGTGGATTAGACCCCCAAAGGCTGCTCCATTGGGAGATTTTGGTCATGTTTTCTACAGTTTTGAATGACAAAGAAAAGGAAGTTATTCCAGGGCTATAACTGAGGACAAACCTCTGTCCTTCTAAACATTTGTGCTTATAAATATGCTAATYTTGCTATCATTTTGCCTTGAAAGGCAGCAGCCTTTCCTTTACAGCTCCTGATGTGCTTTGATGTGCTGCCCACTTAACTGGTTTAGATGCTATTTCAAACCAGAGTTTAAGAGCATCAGACAACACTGTCACTGCCTTCAAAAAGAAGCTGTTGCTGCTGTAACCCAAGTTTAATAGCCATGTGGGAGGGAGGCAAGTTCAAAGCARAGATGGCAAACCTGGGAGCTCGGGAACATCTGGTGCCTTTTTCACAGGTTACCAGAGTTAAATTGCACAGCACTTGGGAGAAACGATTCTATTTGCTTCAATRTCCAAAGATAATGCAAGCCATGGAGGATGACAGGAGGGTCAGGGATCCTGATAAATCAAGTCTTTAGCACAGTCTATCTCTTCCTGCAGTACCCATCTCACCAGAGCTCTCGGGCAGAAAAAGACAGGGCATTTTTTCAAGTGCAAGGATCATTTGCACTAAATACCCCTGACAAGCTAATTTATTCCAGCATGAATATTTATAACACCTGGCTGTCTGAAAGCAACCAGTTTGAAGAAGAGGGAAATAAATCTTCAACTTAGTAAATGATATRGCTGGGAAGTTTTGTATTTCTTCAGTGAGAACCAAATCTGATCCAGGGACTAATGGGGAGAGGGAGATTCTTTCCTTTGAGTGCAGGGAATTTTGGATTAGGCTCTTGATTTAAGTTGGGCTCTTTTAATTGTTTTTAAATAATATCCAGTATTTAGAATTTTCCATGGTGCTTAGGAAGTAAGCTTCAAATCTATCATAGAAAAACCAGTCCCCCTCCCTTCAGAGATAATGGCTAAAAAACCTTTTTCAAGTATGCCTCTATTGTCAAAAACGATGGAAAAATACAGATGACTCCAACCCAGCCTTGCRTCTTAATCTTTRTTTCTGAAGAGAGAAAATTAATAAGACTCTCTGCTTTCTKTTTCTCCTATGGTGCCTACTCTCCTCTCCTACWAGAGCAACTCAGAGCTGATAAGAAAAGCAGGTAACACAGAGAAAAGCAAKAAGTTTTTCATRTTYCTCTCACTCTCAGGTTGAAGAGTTTATTATTTTCATAAAGCTTCCTCCCCTATTCGTGGGCCTCTCATACAGGAACAAACAAACGAATTAATTCAGCCTCAGGCTCTCAAACAAGCTTCAAGAGAAGGAGTGTGGGTGATCGTCAGGTTTGTTCCTTTCTCCCAACAGACAAAGCCTTTTTATTTTTTTGACATTCCTYATAGCAGTACTTGTCTAACACTGCATTTTTGTCTTGCTGACTGCCAGCTAGCACCAAGGAGCATCTATCTTTCTCTGGGCCACTTCTAAAGCCAAATGGATTAGGCTCAGCCTCTTCAAATTAGCCATTCAAATGTTATTGGTTGATTCTTTTGTTTCTAAGCTGTCATCTACTAGGAAATCCCACCTATGGGAATTTAGTCCAGCTGACTGAGCCAAACATTCTTTGTCATTACTTTACATTATTGTTTCTGATTATTGAACCACCACAGAAATCAGATCTCCACGGGATGAATCCTCCCTCAAGCCCCAGACCAGTGAATGCCATGKGTTTTTATCACATCCTGGCACTAACAGTCCTTTGAGGTGCATTAGACTGGGGAACTAAAACCTGGTTAATTGTCTACGTCTGATTACAACTCTGGACTGGGACCTTCACTTATGAAAGACTTGTCTAGAGGGGAAACCCTCTCAGAATTGAAAATCTGGTGAAAAAAAGAATTTTAACCATTTTCTAAAAACCTTAAAAGTCCATTTTCATAAATAACATTGTTACAATATATGAGATACAGTATGAAGAGTTTGAGAAATGGATCTTTCCCAGTTCCTCATTGTTTTTCCATTTTCAGTCACCTGGGACTCCAAAACTGTTGGAAAATAAACTTCATAATTTTTTCTTGCCCAAACTGCTATCTGGAATTAAAAAAAAAAAAATATTTTGTCACATAAGAATAAGTCTAGATCTAATTTCTCCTATTTCATTGACAATAGCAAAAGCTCATGGAGGAGAAAACCTTCTGTGGCTTCCCTACATGAGGGAGGTTTAGATTGGTAATTGGCAAAGGTTCTTCTCCCAGAGGGTGGCTGGGCACTGGACAGGCTGCCCAGGGAAGTGGGCACAGCACCAGGCCTGACAGAGCTCCACAAACACTTGGGCAATGCTCTCAGGCACACAGTGCCATCCCTGGGCTGTCCTGTGCGGAGCCAGGAGCTGGACTTGATGACCCTTGTGGGTTCTTTCCTACCCAGGATGTTCCGTGATACACAGGAAATAAATTTTAAACCAAATGAAATAAAATGAAACCATCACATTAAATTCTTCAGGATGCTATCATGGTTTCAAATGTAAATTTTTTTCAAACTACAGCAAGTTTTCTCCCTATTATACCACAAATACCATGTAAAAGTTTATATTCCTCCTCTGGTGCAGGCATGGGAATGCAAGCACTTTTTATCCATGTGGTTCTTACTGCTCACAAAGCCCACATTCCATGCCAGGGCTGGGAACTGGATGGCATGGCAGTCAAGGATTTATTCTCACACACAGAAGAGTTGGCACCCAAAATGATTAATAAGGTACAAGGATGACTAATAGGCAGATTCAAATAGGTATCTATTTTATGCTTTTTCCTATTTTCAAAAACCAAAAATGTTTCATTTTAATTGTTGAAGACTTTAATTTCCTTAAAAGTTAAATTATTTAGAATTTATGTTTCCTTCCCTTTTCTTTGCAGTTTCAGTTCACAAACAGCATTGCCACTTGGAATTCCTGCAGTAATCCTTGAAGACTGTAACAGTGCAAAATAGGAGCTAAGAGAAATTGGCTKGGACCCTAATTGAATCAATGGCTCATTGAATGAAACACCACCAGGACACATCCAGCTCAGCTGGGGGTTCACAAAACAGAGCTACCCTGGGGAATTCCTCACTACAGAAAAAGGGTTATASGAATATATGATGAACTAGAGAAAAAAATTTAATGAAAAGCTTGAAACATAGTTTTCAGTCTCAGCCGGGATTTATTCATGTATTTCAAGTATGTTACTGCACATGAATAACTGCAGATTCTTTGTCCTTACTGTGTTCCTTGTTTTCCTTAAATTTGATCTTGCATTGATCACTGTAATGCATGACAGTGACCAAAGGCATCAGGAGGCTTCAAGGACAAACCTTATGGAAATACAGGGAGAGAACTTGTAATAAATTTCATTCACATCACTGTATATGCTTTACATTTTTTCCTGCCAACAATTTCCATTCACACACCCCTGGCTGCAGGGAGAAGCAAAACCCTGTGACCCAAACTCCTTGTTTTCTAAAAATGAATGGCACTTCATCACAGACTTGTGAAACCACAACTGGGACTAGTTTCACTACTTTCTTTTTGTTTATTGTGCAGAAATACATTTGATTCCTGACACTAAGGAGTGCAGTAAATGTTAAGAAATGTTCCTCCATTTTGTGTCACATCACATGAGCCTACTCCCACAAGGATGAATCACTGTGTTCACCACAGTTCAAACACTGCACAGCACTTTTATCAAAACTCTTCAAAGCAGAGCAGTTCTATTTTTATGTTAACCAGAAGCAAGCATGTTCAGGGTAGCTATGTATTGGACTTGCCTTRGGCCATGATTTTTCATCCTTTGAAAATGCATTCACTGTCTTTTCCAAGCATTGACAGCCAGCTGATATTACACTGGCATTGTGCCTTCTCGTCATGCCATACGGCAATTTCTGGAGACCATCATGCAAATGACAAGAATTTCAATAATTTGTTGCATCCTAAAAGCTGTAAGTCCCTCCTGTAGGGCACTGTCATACGACTGCATGGCTGCCAGCTTGTTCTTGTTGATTTAGGAAGGTAGAAAAAAACATGGAAGCTAAAGAATCTGAATGATAGCAGGTACAATGAGATTATTACCATGACTGAAATTGAAGGGTAATACAACTTTTTGTCCACCACAGGCAGAGAAGGATTTAACCTTGAACAATRAACAAACACTTCTAGAGAAAGCAAAGGTTTCTACATTTACAAGGGCTGAAACCATACCACAGGCAAATRAAACAAATTTTCACAAAATCTCACAAGACTACCCACTATTCTACTTTGACAGTCCAAATTATTCCCAAAACTTTTGAGAGAGCACAGTTTCAGGAGTTTCTCTCCCCTGCCTCCTTTCAATATTAAAAAACTAGGAGTTTGTGGTTTTTTTTAAATAATACCTAACTAAACATTAAAACTAAGATCCATTCACAGTTCTTACCCTGAYTGTCAAATACATTTAGCTACACATGAGGAAAAAAAACAACCCAGCTTGTCTAATATGGCAGTGAATATTATAAGAGAAATAATCTATAGAACAGCCAAACCCTCCAAGTGGCCTAGGCAACAGTTCACTGCTCCCAAGCATCCCACACAAGGGGGTATTTAAAATGAAATTAATTAGTTACATTTGTTAAATAAAATCCTAAAGCAGGAAACATCAGAGGGGTAAGACTATATTTTTTTTAAATAAAGTCTCATAGTAAGCCCAAGACCTTTATACAACGGAATTTTCAGCTCCTCCTGAAGATGTATCTGCTGTCCAAAAACCAAAACAACAGAAATGGAGAAATTCCTATGGGCTGTTTACTGATCCCAGACTTGCTGTAACAGTTTATCTCCCTGAAAGGCTCTTAGAGCAGCAGTAAGGACAAAGCAGCTCTCCCTTCACATGAACTCTGGGATAAYGATACAAATGCAGCTGATAAATGGTAACACTTAACTTGCCATTGTCTGCATCCACAGGAGACTCAGTTATAGYTSYRAATAWCTGCAGTAAATCACCATTTTAACTGGGGCACTGCTTCAGACTCATGTTGGTGTTTACTTCTGGGTTTTCATTTCTATTTATTAAGCCCCTCATTTTGTAGCTGAACAGATAAACCATTGTTCACTGATATCAAGACAGAAGCAGGTCACTGTGATTGATCTGACATGAAAATAGGTGGGAAATACCCTGACTTCATTTGAAATGATACTGTTGATCCTGAGATACTGTACACTCCCTGTCCTTCCCAAGTCCCTGTCATGTGTTCCTGAGARCATTATTTCATAGTTTAGTTACTTTATTAGGTGCTTTCAAGCAGCAGTTGGTAAAGATCTAGGCACAACTCCACAAAAACTATTATTAAATAAGTAAGAAAATCCACGAGTGTGTGACCTCGTCCTTTCCAAAGCATGAGAGCAAGAAGAGACTAATACTAAACATTTGTGTGATGTGGTAATGGGGATAGGATGCCCTGTGGCACTGATTGGCTGGAAAGCTAATCCAAGTTTGCAGTCATATGTATAAGCATGAAAAACTCAGTTATCTTGATATTCTGATATCAGCACTTATCTAATGAAGGAACTCAGATTACTCACCCTGCTGAGTTCTGTAAGGGTTACTTCTTGTCTGGCTAACTTCTATAAGCAGAATAGATAAAGCAAGATTTCTATCAGATTCCAGTATTTCTAAGTCTCAGTCACTGAGGTGTTAAGGACAACTCCAGTGACTCAGAGTGTTTTGGTTCCCTGAGTGTCACAGTACAGACTGCATGGCAACAGTTCAATCCTAAATTGCCACTGAAGCAATGACAGTATAAAATTCATTTATGACTGAAGAAAGTAGAGATGCCAAGTGCCCATTTACCACATTTATTTAAAAAAAAAAAGTGGTGTCAATGTCATGATTGAATACATTTCCTTAAGTGGCCTGGCTATTYGAGGGAATTGAATTTTAATTACTTTCTGATAGAAGATTATGAAACAGATTTAGGCACAGAGCTTAAGTATATGGCTTAATATTTCCCTTTCACTGAGGAAATGACTGAAAGAGAACTGAAGGAATACTTTCCAAACTGTCTGCCAACTTCAGCAATCTCAGTTTAAGTTACTAGGATAAGTGCATCCTGAAGGAACTTGAACATTTGTACCAAAACTCAGCAAATATTACCTAAAGCATAAATAGCTGCTGCCTAGATTAGAGTAACCAAGCTTAAATTTAAAAAAGAGCTGTTAGGCACCAACTGACAGTATGACTTTCTATGATCAAAGATGCCAGCTGAATTCAGGGTAACTAAATGCAATTGGAAACTAYTGCTTAGGTAAAATAACTCTGCAGTTCATTGGACAGGAACCCAGTGTGATTCATTAGTCACACTGCAAAATAATTGATTCCACACAATTCCATTTCWAACAACAGCACAGTTTGGGGATGAGGATGTTCACCTTTTGGAACAAATAGAAAGCAGACTGTGATCCAGCATACTAAAGAGGGTAGAGAGTGAAAAAYAATTACAGAGAACTCAAAGAGCCTGAAAAGATTTTCTCTGAACTGTTTTAGGTGTAAACAGAAAGCCAGGGTTGGGTTTCTAAAATGATCATCAGGGGTAGCAATTATTTGTTTTTCCCCACTGGCTGACTAGTTTAAGAGGTCTTTTTGAGATCCAAAGCTGTGCAGAGCTCTGCCCTTAGTCCAAGAGAATCAGAGCTGAAATCCTTTATTTTATAGTATTTTCCTAAAGATTAACTTACAGACCTTCAGCACTGAGCACCACTCCCCACCACTGAGGGGTGTGCATTCCTCATCACAGGGGTGAAATCAAGAAAGAAAATCACTCYATCTGCACCCCCTAGCAAAGACAAATCCAGGGGATAAAAACCCTGACTAAACTGGAGTCCTTCAGCAAGAGAATTCACATAACCAACCAGACACTTGTCATGTCACACTGAAGTTTTACTAGAAGGGACAACATCCAGTTCTCTGAAATRGCACTAAAATCTTTATTGACTGCCCAATTATGAATCCTTGGAGCCATACATGCTTTATTTCACACTTATTTAAAAAAATACCTCCCCTTGGAACAAAGTCAATCTGGAAATAAAAMCATACAAACAGTTAAATGTGTATTGCTTTATGAGACCCTGTTGGATTTTATTGGGGAATCTAAACTGCAGTGAACAKAATTACCTTGGGAATTATGGATTAATAKGTGTATTTTGYTTCTGACACCTTTATTAAACAYGAAAATGGCAGCACAYGCTAGCACCTCATTTCAACACCTCSTTAMAGTAATTCTCCTGRTATCTCTTGCTAACTGTGTCTTCAGATGTTGACTCAGATAATTTTCTCTTTTCGTTACTAAACACAAGGAAAGGGAAATAATTCGAAAATAGGATAACACTCTGTTAAGATATTTCCATCACAGGAAACATTCCTGATGAATTCTTYTCTACCTCACTTCTGCAATCAAAACATAACCAACAATGTAACTCAGTTTCAAAGGACCAAACCTGATGTCTAAAGTTTCAAAGGCTGAGGGGCTCTTGGCCTCAATGTTTTGCTTTTTGCATGACATAGAGAGCAGAAAGCCCTGACCCTGAAGTGCTCAGCTGTACCCACTTACAGATACACTACTGAATGCTGTATATAKTGCAAAATTTCATCATGTAGCAGAAAAAGCCAGCCTTATTTCTCATACCAAATTACTTTACCACAAAATTATGCTTCAGATTAAAAAAAAAAAAAAAATCATTCTATTTGGGCAATAGCATCTTCCATAGCTGAATTGTGTCCATCTTACAAAACTGAGCAGCTTCAAGGTCAGGATTRCACAAAGGCAGAAGTGGATAAAACCCTGGTCCTGGTAAAACAGCCAGTGGAACAGTCATGCCTCCAGTCTGGAAAAGCAGGAAAATTCCAAGGGAATACGTCCAGTAGATAAAATTCCATATGTTTCAAAATGCATAGAATTCTTATCTAAACTGATGCATTTCTGGCAAGTTGAAACAGCTGTTGCTGAAAAARGGTTTCATCATGTGTACATAACACAGGGAAAGTTGGAAGCTGAAAACTCACTGTTCAGGAAGGTAATCACTGATGCACTGCAGTCATGCAGTTACACTTCAGGAGTGTAAGACAAAAACCATTATCTCCATATCTTAATGTGCAAAAGGTGTGGAGAAAAATTCCTAATGCTCACASTTCTCCAGGGTATTAAAAACTACAACAGTACCAAAAATGTACTTATGAAAACTAAAATTATTTTTATCGTATGTATTAAATACACTGAATTTGAAACTTGGTCTTGAAATGTTGAGGCTTTAAAATATGAGGGGAAATACTGATAGCAGTAAAATCCACCTAGGACTTCAACAAAGACACTTTTMGGGGGAAGGCTGGGGAGGGCTCTCATTTGCAGAATGCCAGGGAGACATTTGGGMAGGAGCTCACCCTGTGCTTCCTGTCCTGTGAGCCCAGAGACAAAGCAGTGTGAACTGGAGAGGTTCATGCAAAACCTGCCACCACCTGAAACMCATGTCTGGGTGCTTGGTTATTAAAGAATATAGTTTACATTCCTGTCCTGCACCAGAACAGCAGCAATCCGGGAACAAGGTCACCAGGAAGTTAAATGCAGATTTAAGTGCCCATCTTTACAATTGTTCAGTTAAGAAATTGTTCTAGTTTAGCTCCTTACTGACTTTCAGAACTGGAAGGACCGAAGAAAGATAAAAATGTGCAGTCACACATAAGAGACTGGTTGTGTTTGTTACAGCTGAGAAGTCATCATGGTACACTAGGATAATTTAATCTGCAGAGAATATTGACAGAGGCTTGCACAGAATTAATATTGCAAATCATTTCCTTGTTCCATCAGCACTTCTCTGCATTTGCCACTCTTCCACTATTTAATGTAGTATTGTCAGCCTGTAGGAAAAGCTGCAGCTAATTTGTCTAGTGACCCTAATGAATGAAACAAATTATTCTATTTACTCGAGCAGCATTCTGATTCAACAGCAATTTTCTCAGCACAGCAATTGCACTGCAGTTCCAGTGCAGAGAAATATTTTCAGCCAATGTTTAGTCATTCTCACAAGTGTTATTAAACACTGTTAGTCATMCACCAGCCATCCGTATCCTGAAACACTCCAATCTTCTATTAAGAAATGAGTATATTACAGGGAAAGTCAAGGAAAAAACAGCAGAAAATATTACTGAAAAGYCCAAGACAGTCTGTAAACYGAGTAAGATTGCATAGAGTTAGCTTGGATATTATYTGAAATAAAATGTTAAGACTATTGCCCATTGTTTATATTTGACACTTGAGTATTTCCTGCAGTGACGTGCAGATAACACTCATTTRTCCAAAATCATATAAACACAAAATAAGACAACGAGTTAAGGAGTAAAAGCCTTAACAAAACCYTCACTTTACCATCATGAAAGCAGAAACAGCATTGCTAGATCAGAAATGATCTATAGGGCAACACATTTGTGAGACAGATTTAATTGTATAATCACATTAAAGGATAAATYCAAGGTTAACTGCTTGAAAGTCCTCATTAGAAAGAGTTTGTGGTAAAGAGGTACTATAAAAACGCTGTTTGAATTTTTCTTGTTGTTTCTGTGCTGAACTAGATTTTTGATATTGTTGGGCGCCTCTCATAATTCATTTTTTGACTGTTCTCTCTGTGATCTGATTAAGGGTTAAAAAACTAGCAATGTTTAATGATTTGGACATCAAATGCATACCTAACAAACCCCATCTCTTTCACAAGCTGGTTATTTGTATGAAACCTTTACAAACTCTGTTCCAATTTTAATACACAGGCTTTTTTTCCCCCCCAAAGTCTTTCTTAAACAAATAATCATAGGCCGAAATCAACATAGCTTAAATGGTGTTTTAAATTCACCTGTGCTTAGAGTGAAATAAAATTATTCCCAAATTAAATCAAACTTCATATGCAAGTATAGCCATGTGCATGCAGTGTGAATAGAAAGAGAAAAAAGCCTTTTTCCAAGATSCAACTGCTGCTAAGATACAGCTTGGTGTCTGCAGCATGCATTRCTTTTATAAAACCATATTCTCTCCCACGCTTCGGCCCTGCCTCTCCACAGCCCTTCAGGCTACACAAAACACCACCCACATTCACAGAGATGACACTCTGAAAAACATTCYTCTGATTCCTACTGTTAGTTTGTCACTTCAATCACCTGACACCGAATTCTGGAGGCAACCTAGACACTGAGCATGCAYGAATAGCTGAAAATTACTTGTGAGGCGGGGCAATAGAGCAATAAGTTAGGGGGAAATTCCAATTTCATCTGCTTCTCAATGACAGGTATTTGCCAGGCTGCCCTTGAGGGTATATTCATTTCCTTTTAGACACACTGACTTAGCATCACAGACCCCTGCCAACGTCTGTTACTGGATTAAAGCCTATCATTTAATGCTTTACATACTGCTGAAATTGTAGCTTCTGCCTCGTCACTGTTTGACAACTCTGACAGAGGTTGTACAGAGGGCTTTGACATCAAGCTTTCAGTGGATGGTCRTGTCATCTATACAGATGGATCCCTGAGAGGTGGCAAACACACAGCAGTCCCCTAACACATGAACATAACTCAGAAACCTCAAAACATTAGTAGCTGTTTAATACATTCCTGACATTCATTATTAAGCAGTCACAATGGCAAAACAATACTTTYCTACTRAAATAACTGYAACATTTACTCTGGRTGCAKTTGCACATACAGAAATCATTTGYAYACACAAAGATGCTCTTCAGGGTYGTACCTGGATTAACCATAAAATACCATTTGGAAGGTGTTGCTGGAGCTCACCTTGCCACTGCTAAGACCCAGCTCCAGACACACTCATGTTTCATGACCACTTTAGGGCAGCTGGTCACAAGGGGAGACAAGGGGCTCAAYATGCAGCTTCTGCAAATCCTTGAAACTTCTTTGATGCACAAGATACGCAACAAAAATCTCCCAAGAGGTAACAACCCCTAAAAGCAGCTTTACCCCACTGAATTGTGCCTTTAATTGTTGGACAGATAATGGCATCTTGGGCATTTGGCAGTGAAGACCCTCTTTAGGGGTCTCTGTTTAAGGCAGACATTTGCCATTGACAAATAAAAACACTTGCATTTTGGCATTCCAAATCTCTCTCTTGTTCTACTAGGAATATGCAAGCTTTAAGTCCTTCTAATGAAAGAAATGAAAATCTATAAAGTCGCTAACCAATTTCTTCTAACTACTTGGAATCAATGGTATTTTCATATTTCTTCCAAGARTGTGATTAAGTCTGGGGAATACCATAGCAACACCACTAAAACTCTTCAGTTTGAAGGAGTTCTGGAAACTCCATCCAATACTATTGATAGTAATATCACAATTAATTTGAACAGCAGGGAGTAATCCAATTTGTGCTCTAAAGGAAAACTATTTGCATGATCCAGAAAGACACRTACTTAAAAGAACTGATGCCAGGAGAATTTAAAACGAAACTCCTAATGTATTACTGGTATATCACACCATTTAATGAGATTTATTATCAGATTTTCCTCCCAGAATAATAAGTCAAATATTGGTATAAGCACCTTACTCATTCATATCTTATTTATACATACTATTTGAAACTAAGTATTTAATTTCACTTTCCTCACCCAGACATGAACTTTCAAAGATCTTTTGCCAGGAACCTCAGTTATTGTCATTCTCAACATAGGCAGCAAATATAACCAGATCTAAACATTTATTTGCATTTGATTTCATTTTTCCTGTATTTCTATTTTTTGCTAAGTTGCAGTACATATGTAAATATGTCAAACTAAGTGAAAAATATGAGAGGTTGACTCACGACAGCCACTGGAAAACAACTGTTTCTTTCCCTTTCTTATTAAAGTATGATTTATGTAGCACACATCACTAAGCTTTCTACTGGCTTTAGTAAACCTTCAAACACAAACAGTTTTAGAAAACAACTTAAAAATGGAAAGGTGAACTTGATTACCTTACCATTAAGAGACTACAGTATTGCAAATCTTGTGCAACTCCACAGTACACAGGAAGTCATGCAAACACCTCACCTAGAAAGCACAGGACAAAGTGACAACACTGAAGAAGATTTGTAGTTCAATTTTACACTTTTAGCGTAAGTCACTACATTTAAATAGTTCCAAAGTCCTGTTACAACACTGCTGTCTGCTGTGTCTCAATCACAGAGACCTCAGATTAGGGCTCCAAGTGAAGGAAATACTGGAGTTTCTTTTAAAACCAGCTTAGAAACTAAGGACTGTTATCAGAAGCAGCAGCCAACATCACTATGGGCCATTAACTATTCATAKGAAAGAGTAAAAAYCAGRTATTTTCAATAAAGWRCCTGTTAACCCTTTTGGAACAAGTYTGTGTGRTAATMCTGGCAAATATCCAGAGTTCTCCTCTCAGTCAGATATCAATTTCTCTACCAGAATGTTCAGGACACAAACAGGTGTGAACTTCCTTCTATGGTATATATTAAGAAGTCAACAAACCTTGGTCTTTCTTGGTCAAAAGAACCCAATGCACTGAAAAGCATATTTTTGGTCCATTGGGCAATAATTTCCTTCAGTTGTTGACTTGCAGTTAAAGAAAACAACTTTGGGGGTTGCTCCTAAGGGGAGATCAATTTTCTTACAATTCCCCACATGGTTACAGGGGGGGAAATATTTTTTTCAACCAAAGAACTCATTTTTAATTCCAGGACTTGCAGAGCAGACTTGCAATATATATTTTTAAGTTGCCAATGTGACATTTTCCATTGTGGACATTTAGATCTATTCAACTTGTCATTTTTTATTTTTTTTTCCTAATCATACCCATCATAGATCATGTCTATAGTTTTCAATTATTTTAAGAATTATGGGAAATTATTTTCTTTGCTTTTCTAATTTATTTCTATTACCCAAAATAGTGTAATTTGAAAATTTTTCATTCGGCATTCAGTTTGCCCCAGAGGGAGTCTCTCATTTTACCTATTGTTATTTGCTCCTGGTGTTTTCCCCTGCAGTGATGGACTGCTCAGCCTGACCACTGACTCTGTGCAAGCTGCTGACTGCAAACTCCTGGAGCTCCCTGTCACTCAGAAAAGGGTCCAGGCTTCCAACCCTATCAAGTTTCTTAGGTAACCACAACAAGGACATGCCAGCAAAGTACTTCCCCACTTCGTAGATGCAAAAACTGAAACAAAATTTGAAATACTTCATATAGTCACAACAACAGACTTGAAAAAATAAAATTTACATCCAAAACAGAAGATTTACATCCAAACTGCTTTTAAGTCTAGTCAACTAACTGGATTTCATAGTGTCAAATATTKAATTTATAGGTGGCAAATACATTCTGTCTTTCAAGCAAGATGAGAAATAATGTGCACTGAGTCTGTGGGAGTTCCCCCAATGATTCAYGCAGTTCCTCATAACCCAGCAGCTGAAAATTCTAATGGCTTTTTTTTTATTATTATTATTTCATCTCCTCTCCTTATGATCACAATCTGGAGTCCACTGAATTCAAAAGACCCAGATCAATGGCTTCAGGGGGCTCTCAGTCAGCTGCAGAACWGAGATAAGGCTGGTTTCACAGCACAGGCAAATGTCAGAGCAGGCAGGGAGGCAGCAGCACCCCAGCCCTGCAGGGGAGGAGGTGTGGGTGGGCTGTCTGAGGGYTCCTGCTGCCTGCAGCCCTTCCCAAGCTGAGCCTAACGCAACTGCTCCATTCCTCATCCCCAAGTGCCCTCCAGCAGGGCTTCTCCAGGCCCTGTCTGGCTCCAGTGGAAGCAAGCATTGCTCTGTACTTTGTCCACAGCCTTACCCTGGTTAGAGTATTCTGCACCATTTCATACTCCTCACAGCACTTCCCAGAACTGCCCTTCAGTGCCCTCTGTCATCTTACTGGTACTTTTAGGAGTATCTCAGATCAAATGGCACAGCAGCTCTATGTCACAGCTGAGAGAAAACACAGYRAGACAATGACWGYAATAACCCTGAAACCAAAACATGAGATTCAAAGAGCTACTTCATTCACCAGCAGTAACATACTGATGCTGTACATGTGTACAGGGTATAATTGAGTATTTCAGCTAATCTATTTAATCATGGAAGTGCAGGCTTTACATACAAAGCGCAATCAGAACTCGATATCTTCTCCCCCAAAGTGCTAAGCAAAAGGGCAGTTGTTATACATGTTCATACAGCTGAGAATAGGCAATTCTTCCAGTTCTCAACTGGAAACTTTCCTGTCTTGCACTGTGGGTTTACAGCTGAGATAAATAATCTGCATGGAAACAGAAACTGCTTCCAGTCTTGAAAGATCAATCCATTTCAGAAAGGAAAAGTTGGTATCACAACAGCAAAGAAACCTGAACAATCACCCCCTAATGCTCTACCTTAGGATAAATCATAGATTTGAAAAAGGGTTTTGATAGCTAAGGTTAAACTCTAAAAAGGCTTGATTCCAAAAATATAGCAATTTATTGAATAGATTGATAAATAGCACTGGAACCTACAACCCTAAAGACAATGAGCTTTTTGAAATATGCAAAGAAAGCATAWTTCAAAAAGCTCATTGTGTGTTTGACAGAACTAGCCTTTCAATAGGAATCAGGGATGTTCAGCTTGGAACCATACTCCAACATACACAAGCTAATTGCATGATATTCATGCTTCAAACTCCTTTTAAAAATGTGGAATCTTGTACATTTTCATGCTTTACAGCATGATTCAAATTCAATTCTACCATAAAAAGGTCCTTTTTTGGTTTAAAATGTTTCTTGGATATGTCTGATAATTGCTATTAAACACCTAAAGAAATGTGAGCCCTTCCTAAAATTTAGTCAAAATCAAAGCTTCAGCTCAYATTTCTTTCAGGGGAGCTCCCTAAACTTCCACTGTTTAATGAAGATTAATTCTAGACTCCAACTGGTGCAAAACGTACAGTCTGGAGAGAAACAAAAAGTTTCTATTTGTCTAACAGAGAGAGCATAGAAAACTACTCACTCTGCTTGCTCTTGGATTTGATCCTTGCTCCTCACTCCCATCAAAGAAAGACTTCCTCTAAAAGCAGGGGATAAAACTCCTTCCTCACTGAGGTCACYGAGGCCAGAGTTTTTCATAAAATGCTTTGCTCTCAACTGATGAAGTCTCCAGGCAGCACAAAGCTAACAAAGGAATAATCAGTTTCAACTGCATCTTTACTGCTTTTGGTCCACAACTAAATACAAAAACGTTTTACAAAAGCASTAAGTTCCACTGTAAGATTAGGTAGTAAATTTATTCTGGCCTAAGTCAAAAGCAGAATAAATTGCCCAGTGCAGACAGGCCTGTAACAGTAACACTGTTTATTCTGGAACCTTCATAACACCCATGGCCTTTAACACCAACTGATGCTTTTCATTGATCATACATGACTGGGTTAAATTTTTGCCAATTCCCCTTGAGAAAGACTCTAATGACATAAGGGTTATTCCATAGTCTCTTTGGATTTAATTAAAAGCATTTCTTGGAGTGACCTAACACACTCCATTCTCCTAGCAACTGAATTAACAATTACTTAAGTAACCTAAAAGACTGTCCCTTAAGGTTGTAACTGGGCCAGGGGAAAGCACTGGCATTCTGCCTTGCCACCCAGGAACTCTGGGTCCTTTCCCTCTTGGTGACACTCCTGCAGAGGCAGTACCTGGCACAGTGAGTCCCTGGCGTGTTTGCAGTGCCGGAAATAACGTGACAGGATTGCTTTGCACTTGCTCCTTTGCTGCAACCATGACAAAGGGGCTGCTCCTGTGGATGCAAATGAGGCTGCAAGGACAAACAGCACGCCTTCACCTCACTGAACAACTTCTCAGGCTTGCCTGCAGAATGTCCTGTTTGCCTTAGGAGTGAATCAGGCTGTTTGGAAAGCACAGCATCACAGCTGAACAGTTTGCTGACTTGGGAAGGATCAGCCGTGGTTGTGACCCAGGTGTTGCTGTTTGGACACACCCAGGCAAAGAGAACAAGAGAACCAAAAGCTGGAGAAGGCAAAGTACAGCCTGGACTATTGATAGTGTAATTAAAATAGCAGTACAGGACACTGGAGTCCCTTGAATTGCCTGTCACATTAGTTACTCCAGAGAATAAACTTGATGAAGCCCAAGGATATATAGGGTATATTCTGAGCACCTAAACCTCATCAACAGAACATCACATTGTATGTACTGCACACAAGAAACAAAGCATCAATCATCTCCAATCCACATAAAGGACTTGGTGTGAAAGCACTTTTAGGCAGACTAGTTTGACAACACTAGGCTGTACAGTCTACTTGTTAAAAGCCATGCAGGAGCTATGGATTTTCATTTCTCTTTAGATATATGTTCTGCACTCATTAAAGTTTTGCTTAACTGGAAAAAAAAAATCACATCCACCTCCTACAAGATGGAACATAATGTGGTCAGACAAAGAAGGGCAATAAAAAATGCAGCATCAGAGACAGATCTGGGTGACACAAGTACCACTTACAGTATTTCTTCCCTCAGACCACCACTACAGCTATTCTATACACCCTAAATTAAGCAATAAGATGTTTGACCTTGACAAGAATTAGCTAGAGCACAGAGTAACATTTCATGGAATAAAAATTTACAGCAACAGCCCGAGACATGGTTCAGAAATGCCCTGGCAGGCAGTCCCAAGGGTGCAGCACTGCTCAGYGCCAGTAGGGAGGTGATGTGGCAGAAACTGGGAAATACCACAGTAGAAAATAAAAAAGCTAACAGGTTGGATTACTCAGTCTGCCAATACACCAAATCTATGCCTGGTCTCATGAAGCAGTCTTTGTAGTGAACTCCAGCCTGGGCCAGAAGATTTGGCAARTATCAGTCTCCCAGTGCAAGAAGTAACAAATAGTGCTGCAAAATAAGATAATGGTAGTGCAGAGAGATGAAACTCAACTTCCCAGCCTACCCCTCAGGGCTACCAAAACACAGCAGCTTTACAGGCTCATAACTCTAGGAGTTACTCTCCCATGAAGCTCCAAAACCAGTAGGGGCCAAGAGAAGATGGGATTGGTACAAACTCCACAACCAGACTATTCAGAGCCCAAATGAAATAGACACCTGATCTCTTGGATCCCTTTTCCATTGAAGACTTAAAATGGATGAACTAATAGTACCCCCAGGCTACCTCTGCTTTGGATGCTGAGCAAAGAGTTGCATCCATACATTTGTGATGTGYTTGCCCTGGCTTTGCCCTTGTTTCTAATTGAAGTTGCTTGATGATAACAGTATATTTCAGTATTCATCTGCTAGAAAAATGCTGATCATTTTGGTATTTATTTCCTAAATTGAATCCAGAAGTTGTGAAAGATGCAAGATTGATATCACTGTGTTTGCCAGCTGCTGAGAAGACAGCAGGACTTCAGCCAACCCAGAGGACTAATTCCACTGCTTATTAYTGCAGATAAACACCCAGAGCAGAGCCCTCTGCTCTCCCAGCCATGAGTCAATCACAAGAGTCAGGAGGCAGTCTGCTCTTTGCTGGACTAATAGCCTGGCAATTATAAGTGTACTTCAGTTCTTGCTAGAAATCCCATTTTTTCCATGAGTGCACCTTGTAYGGAGTGCAGCCCAGCAGCTTTCACTTCTTCATTTCCATTCCTAGSAAGGCAAAGAGGAATCCTTGGAGAGGAATTTTATTTCAAAGTGTTTCTCCTTAGGGAAAACCTGCCCATCACTGCCTGTGTGCACACCTTTCCATCACTGTTTTTAATGGGCTGCATCAATAATCTGATTAACTGCATTACAGACTATGACGCCTTCATAACAACCACACACAATGAAATGTGCATAGCCATGATGGAATGCACAGCTTGATGTTTTACTGACATGAGCATCGTCTGTGTCAACTTTGGAAAAGTACTTTAGAATGATGTCTCCCAGATACATTCAGCTAAGAGGRTAGAAAACAACAATTTTGTTACACCAAGGTCTTTCCAGGATGTCACTGGTATTTACAGGGTAGTCCATGACCCMAAAAGATTGTTCCTGTATAAGTCACATCACAAAAATAACGCAGATGTAAAATCTGGCAACCAGGCAAGATTTCCTCAACAACCTTATGGTGTCTTTAAGCCTCAGCTGCCTGCAGAGTTCAGCTGTATCTTAATGATGTGTGTGAAAAAACTCTGCAGATTCAACAAAACTGGAAAAAATTACTTTAAACAAGTGGGAGATACAGAATGACCAAAGAGACATAAAAGTCAAATAGTTCAGTATAAAATAACACATTCCAAGAGGCCATGTGTAGAGATCATAATCTGAAAACGCATAAATAATGTGAAGGCATTTCTATATTTTAGGCATACAGGTGTTATAAACAGGACCTTGTGAACCATCCTAAAAAGTGTCAATAGACACTTTTGACAGGCAGAAACTTAAATTGCTCTACTTCCACTTTCTCATTTTGTTTTGTTTAACATTCAAACCTTGGATAATGTGAGTTTAATAGCCAGACCTCTCCCYTTTTTTTCTTCTTCAAGACTATTTCATTTCAGTGAACCAGCTAACCTGATATTTCATGCACTGTGGGCTGTCTGGCAAGAAACTGAACATATTTGTCTACTTCAGTCACATAATCTAGGTCAGTGGCTCAAGATCCAAAGAAATACTACAGGAGCTCTATTATTTCCCTCTCATTCCAGTAAATAAAACCGAAAGCACAGTAAATTCTGATTTCTGAGCTCAGAAATGGCATGTACCAATTATCTGTCAAAATAACAGGGAGCAAAAAAAMCTGATGGCCCTAAATAAAATCTCAGCCATCACCAGAGGCAGCAGTGTTGGAAAGCACAAAGCATAGCTTTGGCAGGTGCCAGGAGTCACTAGAAACACGGCCTAACATTCAATAAACAAACTTGATTTGGTTCTGCCACCCCAAAAATGCCTGTTTCCAAGTGGTTTCCTCTCTCTGTTAACTAGCAGGAGTTCACATACCTGCAGATACAAATCCATTGATGCTCCTCCTCAATCTATTTAYTTCTGCATTTCAGCAAACAAAACAAGCTAAACTCTTTTACTYCTATGGTACCAAAGAGATTAGATAYTTCAGCTAAAAGGTCAACAYTTTGAAGGAAAATAYGTCCAAGCAGATTCTGATTCCATTTGARAGAGTCAACAGAACTGTTGACTCTACAGCTGTAAAAGTGATACCATCTAGCTCTGTTCCACACAGATTGCTCCCAAAAACACGGTGATAACTCAGCCTAGCAGAACGAATAAAGAGAATGAAGTCCTAGGTCTCAGCCCTTCAGGATACTGCAACCACTAAGAATTGAACTCAATCCTCAGGTCTGACTGCTCAAAGGTTCAGGAGGCTGCAGTGCAGGACCTGTAATARCCTGTGGGGTTACAGGTAAACATGTTCCTGGTGTAACACCTCCCAGTGCCAACCACAGCTATCACTGCACTCATGAATCCTGGATGCAAACAGCCTTGAAATAATGGAACACAGAGGAACTCTTTTACACAGAAACTGAAATAGCTCAGGAACAACAGAAAAGATATTAAAACCATGCCAACAGCGTGAAATGTCATTAATAACTTCAGCTCTTTAGACAGAAATACTGCTTGCCTACAGCACTAACCCAAGGTGCGGTTGTAGTTCCAGCTGCAGAAGTCTTTATACTCTTTTATTGATTTTAAAATTGCCTGCCACATGCCCTAGAAAAAGTAACTTGTAGTCTATAGTACTACAGATAAACAAGTATGATTAGTCCCATGGATAAATAAATACATCTTTACCCAACCTTTCTCCTTCCCTCTGCCTCCTGTTCTCCTGTTTGGCAGTAACTTCATGATGATGCTACACAACAGTTGAATACCTTGTTCCAATACTGCTTTGATCCGTTTCCCTGGCTGAATTCAAAACCAAGTGAAGGAATTTGCTCGTTCATTTGACTGAGCAACAGGGAAAGGGCAAACCTCCTCCTAGCARAAATTAAACTTTGCAACTCATAATTAAATTGCTGCAGAGAGAGTCTTAGTAACACAAAGACTCAGCTTATAAAAAAGCTTTATGTTTGTAGRTCTCACAAGAGTCTGACTGGAAAGATTATACTCTTTTCTCTTTACTCYAAAGCAGTAAGTTTTAATTAACAATTATTTCTTGGCTTAGAGCAGCCTGTACAAGCTGTGGCAAAATGTCACTCCCCCACTTTGTTTTACAGGCATTTACTTACCCTTCAAGTAACACCTATTTGCAAGTGCATCTTTAAAACTGAACTGYATTTTCCACTACTGAAAGGTAACACAGTTGTATTAAGGAAAATTAATAAGCAAGCATGCTGTTAATGTGTGAATGCCAACAGGTCTTGGTTTGAATTCCTTCCTCAACTTTAATGACTTACATTTGTGGTGGTGTACATATATATTGACACACACACACAAGGTTTTCCTGGTATCCCATTCCCCACTCCAGCTAGGGTTTGATTGAAAACTCATCTCTCAGATCAACTTCAKGTTAATAAAATATTTAAGCTAACCAGGTCTGCTAGAAATCTCATTAATCCACAGAAATGAAAAACATCCTCCTGAATTAGYACCCAACTTCCCAGTCTACAAGCACAATCTAATGCAAGGCTGATTTTCAAAGGCTGGGTATTTACCAAGACATCTTTGCAGTGGGTTGCTAAMCAGGTTTTTGCCATCTTTCATATAAAAACGTTATTTTAATTATGAATTATCTTCTGATTGAACATTTTCCCTTAATTGGCAAATATTTGCAGCAATTAACTGCTCCAGATTAACTCAGACAGTGTGAGTCACACCTTCCTTGGGGATTTAACAATTACATAACTCTGCTTATCCATGCCACCACACAACACCTGGATGTCAAGTTGCTGGAAGTGTTTCTATCCTTATAAATAATGCAACATCCTAATGCTGCTAATTATGACATGTACATAATTTACTGCTCCCTAGAGGCAACAGGAATTTCTCACTTCTACAGAAAGCATAATATTAGTTTTTCTTGTGACAACTTGGAGGAAAATTATCTCAGAGCAGGAAGGTGGCTGGAATTCTTCTCTTCCTGCTTATGTTACACTTCCATGAATAGAGTGGGAATTCACAGTAAGTGGGCAATGTCTGATTTAGAACAATATTTACAACTCCCACTCCTTTATGAGTAAGCATTTGCACTTCCTAGTGCATCAGTCTGGAAAGAATTTTCAAGGGCATATTGGGCAATATCTGCGTTTGMCATCCCAAATCCACCACGAGAATTTTAGTACAGTCAAGCATAATGGTTATGTTCAGGGCTTTTGGTTTGGAGTGGTTTTTTTCTTTTCAGTAGTCCAAAACTTGACATACATTGAATCAAGTAATCTGTCATCTAGATCTTTGAAGTTTAACAGATTCATTACATGACAAAACAACTGAACTAACATAACAGGCTCGTGCTGGTATTGGGCAGTTTGAGAGGAGTAGGCACAGTAAGTTGCAAGGAATTAACAGTTCAAGCTTTTCATTAACCACTAACAAACTGGGGCACGTTTAGTTTTCAATATCCAACCTGAGAAACGTGAAAAAATTCTGATTCTTGAAAAACAGCWGTTTAACTTATTTCTCATGCACTAKAAAAGACTTCAAGTCCCTACTCACTCTTGGAAATCGTGACTATATATGGACGAGGTGCTCTTCATTGAGAGGACTCACCTTGTTTTCTTTGGTTACTGGGATCATGAGAGGTTTCACAGGTAACCAGTCAGACTGCAAAGCTGAATTGTTATAGATCTGTATTAATCTATAAAATTTCAATTGTTGTTATTAAATGTTACAGCTGATGTGTGAAAAACATCACTGCATTAGAAAATCTGCTCTCACAAGATTCCTCACAGTTGCTGGGCTTTTCAGCATCAAATCATGTTTGAGTTTATGGATAGCATTTACCACATTTGCTGTTTTGGGGGCAATTGAGCTTTCAGTAGGAAACAATTGTGTGCARAAGTGCACTGTGTCTGAACTCAACAAGTGACCAGCATAGACCACAGCACACATCACTCTGGGTTTGCTTGCTCTGCTTCATCCTGCTGAACACAGTTCTTGTTTAATTTGAGCAATGCATGTTCAASTTATTTCCAAAACTTGACCTTTAACCTCTTATTACAGCATAATATACAGTATTGGTAGTTAAATCCTTACATAAACCCTACATTTTTAAATTTTACACGAATATATAATGTATAAATTATAATACAAAATTTTCTAGACTCCAAATAGGCACATTTCCAGTAAGCTAATACTACAATCTAGCACGTCTTTGGTAAGAAGATCTACTGCAGTAAAAAATTCTGCAAGTATTTCATGCCAGCTTTTCCTKAAAGAAAAGTGAGCAACCATGACAAAGAACTGTTTGAAACTAAATTATTTTTTTAAAAAAATTAAGGTTTGAAAAATAGCCTCTTTTTCCCCAGCAAATAACTATCACCTCCTCTGAACCCTGAGACATTCTTAGAACATATGCTTTCTTTTGGAAAATGTCACTGCTATTGAATTTCTGCTGCAGCTAAATGGTAGTATTTCCAACAAATACATCTAATTTTCACCAGAAAAATCTGCCTTTGCACCGTTATGTTCTGAGAACCTGATCAATTTAGTCTTTTAGGAATGGGGTTGGGGAGGTAACAGAGAGGTAAACTGAGGATGAGACAAAGATGCCACCAAAGATTTTTAAACAAAGCTTCCGTCCTTATGAAGTTTACTGAAAAATAAATGGCTTTTCAAAAAGCTTTCACTGCATAAACCTCAAAATACTGGCAGTTCTAAACGTCCAAAAAACCAAGGCATTWCATTTTAGTAAGCTGCTTTTCTATATGTAATTACATTTTTCTGAAGGTTGATTGGTATAGCAGCCCATTGCTTCTCATCAATAACTATTACAAAGTATGGTGGTTCCAGGGCATGTGAAGACTTCTTCCAAGCTCCAAGCTAAGAATTCTCAGTTTTATTTATAGTGGAAGCACTCTTACCACACCCTCTACATCTGTATTTCCCAAACCACGGAGCAGGGGTTTGTGAGACCCCTGTGACACTCTGTTTCTCCTATATGAAATCCACAGGTGGATCCCCACTCTTAGGCCAATTTTTGCTACTGATTCCTACAAGAGAAGTACATTTTAAACACCAAGCCATCTCTTCTGGCAGCAATTAAAGAGTGTAAAGGGCTTAARCATACATAGAAACTCCTTCTGTCTTTTGCTCACAAGACCTATAGGAAACTTCATTTATTTCTGACAGTATCACTGTAATGTCATCAGGCACAAAATACAGCAAAAACAGGAGGRAGCTCACCTCTGGTCCAAACAAAAYTGTCTCATAATRTTTAAAAATSAAAATTAATGCACTCATCATTTATGGCTCATAGGTATAGAGATCTTGAAATAACCTCAATAAAGAAGTGTTGAAGACAGTCTTAATTGTCAAATGTGTCAAGAAAAAAATTTAAGAGCAATAACAAAGTTCAAGACAATTAATTTGATTGGCTTTTTCTCACTGATGAATGTTAGATAGAAATAAAGTGATTCAGCACACCAACAMTGCTGTTTATACATAATTTCATATACCAAGAGATCACAAGTCGTTAATGAAAAGGAATTTTAAGAGCCCTTCAGTTAGAATTATAATCTACCACAAGCATGCCTGTCCATTTGGACAGGTTTTACCATTGCTTCAATTAAATTTCCTTTCCCAATGCAGAATTCAATCCATGTCAATCAATTATTGTGTCAGAGCAGAGTCAGGAGGCAGAACTGGCCCGGGCTAAGGAGGCTGCTGCTTCATTTCTGGGATTTGTGCAGCACACAGTCCTCTCCTGGCACATCATTTATAAGTATTTCTCCTTGCAATTATATCCCCAGCCTGTTCAGTGAAATTGATTTTAAGCTAAATAATTGCTTTAGACAAAGTCACGGATTTCTCCACTATGACTGATACAGAGAGGCAGCTGAACAGGAGGCATTAATAAATTTGGGAACTGCTCTGAACAAATTACACATATTGTTACAAGGAAGATTTACAGCAAGAGCAGATCTAATTAAGTGCTTCATAAAGCAAAACATGGGGCAGATGTCCAACTGATAAATCAGGTTTTATATTGTTACTCTGATGAGTTTTTATTTCTGTTAAGAAATATTTTCACCTTGCATGTTAATATTGAGGTATCCAATGGTTTCTAACACTTGAGCAAGATGAAATCTGTAAATCTCTCATTCTGCAATTTTGTGTTGAGTGAAGTTCAGTTAAACATAATTCTTAACTCGGAAGTAAAGGCAAATAATGGTGTTGTTTATGTTTTAGCTGGTCCTACACCATGCATAAACATGATAGCTGTCTCTTCTAAAAKTATCTACAGAGAATATTTACAGGCAAAATCTTTTACATCAAGGGCTAGAAACATGATTTTATAATTATTCTATGAGTGAGCAGGTCAGCATTTTCACATCTCTAGGATTTACCGTATTTTAATAGTACATAATTTTATATATTTATAAAATATTTCTATGTGCACTCATATACTATGAAGAGGATCCAAAGGGAATCTCAAACTTGTTTTCAAAGCCGTATGTCTCTTTGCCACTTGAGCAACACTCAGGACACAGATCAGACCCAGTCAAAATAAATGAAGGAAAGCATTTGCAGCTTGTGTGAACCTCCAACTCTCAGACTGTTTTGTAATCTCAGCACAATAAYGAAAGAAAGACACAGGCAAACTGGACTTGGATAATAAAACAAACAAAATTATGGAGAGGCTAATTAAGGTCTTCACTGAAATAAGATTGTTCATTTTTGTGACAGCAAAACTGTGACTTGATAGCCATCCATAAAAGCCTGCAGCATGTAAATAAATATTAGGAGAAGATTACAAAAAGTGCCTTAGGAGGCACATTATCCAATTAATGAAGTAAGAAAAGAGAAAATATATGTTATCAGAGTAAGAAAAAATATGACTACGAATCCTTCAGAAWAACTTTGTCACCTAAAAGACTAAATTTGTCTCTGGACAGCTAATACTATTCCTTTGCAGCTCCCTGGCAAGCCTACAGAAGGTAAGTAACCTGAGGTTACTTACTGGCAAAGTCAGCACTGCACTTTGGTTTGCATTACCATGAAACTGTGCCTCCCAGTGAGAGTCTGTGACTTTCCATTCAGGAAAACCTTCAAAGAGAGTGCCCAAGAAAATGACTGCTGGCTCAAGAACAAGAAAAAAATTAAAAAGGATTTCATGATCCAAATTATATTGTAGGAACAAGAATTTGCATTCAGAGTAAAGATGGCTTGTAAAAGAACAAAGTCAATAGGACTATAAACCCATACCCTGCCCATTTCACCATTGATTGTGCAGCCACAGAGAGAAAAAGAAGGTTCTGAAAGCATCACAAAAGCAKAAGTCAGCAGATCTTACAAAGACAAATATAAGTTTTAAGTGGAACATCGCTGATCTGTATCATTGATTTTTCTGCCAGCATTTCAATATCCCAAAGGGCAATTGTGAAAGGAAAAAGTATGCTAAATAAAAGAAAGGATGACTTGGGCGTTGAACCTCTGCCTTGTAATGGGGAAATGAAGCCCAGACAGAACCTTGTTCTATCAAAAGTGGCTAAGGAAAAGAAAGGGTTGATGTTTTCATGACTAAAACGTTCCCTCATGCCCCCTGCACTCTGTAGAACAGCAGAGCAGCCCCAGTGGGCTGCTGATCAAGACTTCAGTCAGGCTACAAACACTTCAGCAGTGTCAGCGAGGCTGGAGTCACCTTTCTGTGCCAAGAGCAGCACCGAGGCTCCCCGTGCTTGTCCCGAGGGATCATCCCACATGCTGCTGGCTTCCCTTCCAGTGCAAAGCACAGCCACACGCACTGGGAGCCGGCCTCAGGCAACGGAGAGGCCCTGACTTCATACAGAGCCTGCATAACACATGCAAATCAGTCCCCTGCATTAATCCAAAGTAATTACATGGTGTACATGAAACCAAGGCTTCAGCAGCTGAACTGCCCCGTGGGTGACTGTCCTGTCAGGCTCTGTCAGCTGTGCCTGTCACCTTGGGCTGTGTGGGCAGTCACACCAACCACTCACACCTTGCATGGCTGCAGCTATTTCTAACCACCACTAACAGTGCACAGACAGCACATGGAAATCCAGCATTATGTTTCCATTCTGTCACCTACACTGAAGCTTTGATGGGGCTGCAAATARGGGGAAACCAAGTAAGCCTTGGAACTGAAAGTGCAATAAACCAAACCATGTTTCATATGCCAGTTTGCTCTGGATCACCTCTCACTGCTTGGCTTTCAGGTTGTGGTAGAGTTTTCTGCCCCATTTCATCTTTACTCTAAAGGCATGAAGTAGGAAGCAGTTCTGCATATTTCTTACCTAGCCAAACTTTTTCACCTTCCAGTGTGTACTCAGCTGAGCTGGAGTGGAAAAGCTGGCACTGGATGCATCACTGGGGCCCAGTTCAGGAGGGCTTCAGCTGAGTTCTGTGTTACTCAATGGCATTTGGGGACTTCAGTTTAAGAAAATAAAAAGGCTGTTTATCTTAAACAGTTAGGCTTCCSTCTGCCTCATGTCTTCTACCATCAACTAAGTGAATGAATAGAAGATTTTGTAGGTTTTTTAATCTACAGACATAKTGGAGCTCTGCCACTATAAATCTGAAGGTTGTTTAGAGATCCACTCATGCTCCCTTATTTGTGCTTATCAAGTTATTTCATCAAACAAAGGACATTTCCCCTAATTTTAAAACGGTAATTTTTTTTATAAATTTGGATTCCAAGTTGGTTCAAACTAAAAATGTTTCTATTCAAAGTGATTTATTGAACAAAAATCACAAGGTCCAGCCAGATGAAGGCATAAAACATTAATCTTACTGTAAAGACAATAAGCCATTTAAAATAATTACTCCCTAGAATTCAGTTACTTTCAGAAGGATTGAAAAATATTTAGGCTCATTCATTACTTTTCCTTCTAATGTAAGTAATTYTGACTCCACAGTTAAATTGGGACAATGCAAAGTAATTCCCATGAGTTTTGAATCAAATCTATTAAAGTAGAAGACACTAAAAAACCTATCTGAATGGCATTAAGAATTTTAAGCACAGAGTCCARGACATGATACCTAAAAAAAGAAAAACCCAACAACTTTTCTCCTTAAAAAAAACCCCAAACCACAAACCTCTCATCTAAACACCACGATATTTTGATGTGAGTCTTTTACCACGTATCATAAAACTTAAAAGAAACAGACTTCTCTGGTTTTTGACCAGAATAAATTATTTTGAAGTTATTAAGTGCTTCCCAACAGTCTTTTACCTCATGACCTCGCAGGATTCAATCTCCCACAGGTAAACAAGTATAAAAATAACTTATTCCTCTGATACTTCCAAACCTCCTAGAAATGCCTAGAGGGCAGCAAAGAATCCCAGCTCCTTGTGCTGACTTCTCATAAAGCACCCCAGGTTACTTCTGAGTATTGTGCAGATATTGCTTCACTTTTACTCTGAAGAATAAGAAAAAGCCTTTTAATCTCACCTCAGAGAGCATTAGAGCCATTTGTTCTAARTCTGTAAGATTCTGCTGTCACTAGTAAGAAGTTATGAGGCCTCAATAGTATCACTCCTCCCCTGGTYCTGAAGGTGTCAGATCTGCTATGCCTTACAAAATCAAGGGAAAGAGGAATCTGCAAGTGACAGTTTGCACTGAAACCAGATGACAACTCCTAGCAGCACATAYTCCCTTTTCTAAAAGCATTTTGCAGGGCTTGTCATAATGATCTTCACAAGACTTGATTGTTGTTGATGCTCACTTGGAAACCAGGACTGAATTCCAGAATAGGAACACTACAGCACAGCAACTCCAGTTTTCCTGGAACCAAATGTTCACTGGGCTCCCAGACACTTCTGGGTTCGTGGAGGATCCCAATGCAGCCCACGCTAAGTGACTTGTGAGAGGGCAAATGTTAATCTCATTTTACCCATCTTTTCACTCAGGAAATTATTTCTCTTTTGGCAATTGGCAGTGCCAAACAGATATGGATGACTAGCGATGAAGGTCATTTGCTCAGCACTGCTCCTTTCTGAAGRAGACATTCATTTCTCAGCTGCCATGGACAAAATTAGAAAATTTCATTCAGCAGGCAGAATTTTGAGACACAATGAATTTTTCTTTTTATAAAGGCAATTTCTTATTTTCAGTCTCTAATTGCAAATGTACAAGCACAGGTAATAAATTAACGTTTAATAGCTTAACTATCATTGATTTTATTTGTCAGTTATATTGATTTATTTGGTGAAAGCACCTTAGTCTATTTTACTGCTTTATTGATGGGAAAGGAAGTTTTATATAGGTATCAAATGATCATTAATRAAAGTATTCTAGGGACATTTTTACTCCTGTATCCTCATATAAAATCTAAGCTGTAGTTCAGTGAACTCTCATCCTTCTAATCACCTCAGTTAGAAGCTGGTTTGAAAATACAATTTGCCTGCAGTCAAAGAGTCAAGTATGACRAGTCAAAGGTAGAATTAGTAATTCCAAGTGTCGTGGTTTATCCCCAGCCAGCAACTAAGCCCCACACAGCTGCTCACTCACTCCAGCAGGATGGGGGAAAGAATTAGAAGGGTAAAGAACAAGAAAGCTCATAGGTTGAGATAAGAACAGTTTAATAACTGAAACAATAGTCAAGAAAAACAATGCAAACCAATAAATTGTAAGGAAAAGGAAAAAATAAAGAGACAAAATCCAAGGAAGGCAAGTGATGGAAATGAAAACAATTGCTCAGCACCAGCTGACTGATGCCCAGCCAGTCTCAAGCAGCAGCACATGTCCCTCACTAACCTCCCCACAATTCCTACACTGAGCATGAAGCCGTAAGGTCTGGGACATCCCTTGGGGTGGGGGTCAGCTGCCCAGCTGTGTCCCCTCCCAGCTCCTTGTGCACTCCCAGGCTTCTTGCTGGCAGCTTGGGGTGACGAGAAAAGGCCTTGATTGTGCAATCCCTGCTCAGCAATAACTGAAACATTGCTGCACTATCAGAACTGCTTCCAGCAGAACTGCAAACCACACCAGCCACGGTGAAAAAAAAATAACTCTATTTTAACCAAAATTAACTCTATTTTAGCCAAAATGAGCACAGCAAATCAGTCTATTCTTTACTAAGAGGCGCTGCAATGTTTGAAAGGTAGCTCTGTGCCTTTACACCCAGTCACAGAGACTCASAGAAGAACAGGCTCAGCCATTCTATTCCATTATAAGCTTCATTTTTGTTAATGGCATGCTCCTCAGAGATACTAATAGGAAGCTTTTGCAAATTGCAAAGTGTACAGTACACAAAAAAAGAGACTTCCATTGTAATMATGCAACAGCCTTACACACAGTTAATTTTAACTTTTTCAAATAAGAATGCTGTAGCAGATGTTTTTAAGCAGATGTTTAAGTTTATTATAGCTGCTAGATAGAGTGTGTCACAGAGGGTCACCTTTCCAGCCCAAAGGGACAGACTGACACAGCACTTTGGGGACTCTGCCTTGTTTTGGGGGCTGCCCTGGGCTCCCCACAGCAGAGCATCCCCCAGAGCCCTGGAACTGCAGCTTGGCCAGCCATCTGGATGTACTCAGCAGCTCAGTGATTGCTCTGGCCCCAGTTGCACACACATTTTTGTTTGCAGTGCACAGCTCTGCATGGCTCTATGTACACACAGTGTGCACGTGGCTGGGACCTCCATCCCAAACAGGCCACAGCTGTTCCTTCTCTGCCTCATCCAATGCAAAATGGAAAAGAAAACAACAGACTGAAGTGGTTTTGATCATAAAGCAAGTCTATTCCACAGTTATGATRGGAACAATCTGGTTTTCACTTGTTTCAGTATTTACTCAGAAAATACAGCACAACAGAAAAGAGCYGTGGATTTAATTCAGTCCCAATTTATAGTTCCACACTGTCCTTTTCCCAGAATGGATGGCACTGCTGTAAGCTACAGGCACATAAAATAACCMCAGAGCTCTATTTGCCATGGCTTATACTTCTGTGAAATCACTGAAGTAGCAACATATTATGTCACAGGCAAGACATTATCAGAGATGAGAAAAACGCCTCAGAAGAAAGCAGACTTCTAAGTAAAGGCTGCTGTGATTTACCAGTAACCATTCAGTGAGGAGATTCCTCATACTTTGACTGTGAAACAAAAAAACACCTTTTGAGCCTGTGCTTAACACTTTGAAATTTCCCCAATATTAAAATAAAACAACCAACGCAAAATTTTCCAACCACTGAATATGAAAAAAAAATTTAGTAAGATTATTTCAAAATGAAATAATAAGTGCTTTTATATTGTCCTTATTCAGTTCATGCAACAGATCATACCTATGACAGTTAATAAAATTTAATACTAAATGTAATAAAGGCTTAATATTATACTTACCTTTTTCTATAAATATACTCTTAAATATCTGTTTAACAATGTAATATCATCAATGTGCGTGAAATAACCTTCAGAGCAAAAAGAAAACATTTTGGCTATYTGAAAAAACCCATTATTTGTGCATGTTCAGTGATTCAAAAAGAAATCCTGTGTGTATAGATAACCATCAGCTGACTCTACAGAGCTGGGATTTTAGGCTGAGAGAATAAAGGGAACAAAGAAAAATGTGTATCATYGAGTCTCCCAACTTGTTTTGGTATCTATTTCTCAACTCCTGTTTCTTAAACACAGATCATTTACTTGGAACATTCTAGCTTCCACTGAATTTTAAGTATAATTTTGTTTCATCCTCTGCTGGAGTTGACAAATCCTGACAACTCATCCTGTAATTAACAATTGGATCTAGCTTGCCTTGTGCTTTTTTGCTTTGCTGAACTGACAGCTTTTGAACCAGCTCCGCAGGGCAGCTCRAGGCTCTAGGGCAGAGAACACGGACAAAGAAAAAGTAGCAGAATTAGCAAAACAAGGAATGGGATGGGAGAAATACAGCAGTGGCAGTAAGAGCATGGGAGAAAGAAAAATGAGCTGTTCAATCCAATCAGGTGGCTGCTAGCTCCACTTTGTTTCACTGCAGAGGACAGAAAGCACTTCATGGTGCTGATGTCCATAAGTGAATTTMAATGAGTGATGAAGCATCCTCCTCCACAGAAGTTCTAAATTCTGTTCATCCCTGAAATAGCTGCATTGCTATTCATATAAACACTCTGAGTAGTAAAGYGCAAGTTTGAAAGAAGCAGCTTGGTGAATATCTTGATGAGGCAGGGACCAGGAAAATTGAATGCCATGAACTACAGAARCTAATTCCAATTTCAACTAGATCCTAGCTCTCATTAAAATACAAACTGACAAAATAATTTGGTGCTGTTGTGACACATTGAGATTGAGAGTGTAAAAATGGCTGGAGTACCCTAGCAGTAAAAYTTACAATTAAATCTAAACGATGATTTGGGGGGGAGGAGGGCGGGAAATGCCTTTTTCTTAGGAAAAAGACCGAAATATCTCAGAGGCAAAAAACTTTCAGTGATAACGCCTCAAATGAGCAAGAAAGGAGCTGATAACACTCTTCACTCAGCATTTCACTCAATGGTGACCCACCACAGTCCCTGCCTTCTACTAGGGAATTTTAATTGGCACCCAAGGCCAGRTGTGCTGCCTGGAGCAAGTCACCACAAAGTATTTCATAACTCTTAACATCTTACTAGACAGAAACAGATTTTTTGCTAAATAATTACTGTTCATACATACAATATCTGCAGAAATAGTTTATGTTTATTCTTCCTTCCCTGGGTATGAACATTGGTGGCAATATTACCAAGCAAAGCAGTGGAGGTGGTCATTGGTGGTGCCCAGCCAGACACTGAGGKGTGGCACAGGAGCTCCATCCAGGGCAGAGAACAAACCATTTTCAGCTCCAGCTGAAGTTCAYAGGTCTATGCTCACAACCAAATATTCTCTTTGTATTTACACTGTCTCTAATGACATAACCTCTAATGACACTGTCTCATAACCAAGTCTCAAATCAAATCTTTCCCATTAAAGCCATAACAAAGCACTAACACTTTTAGAAGTATTTACAGAAAGCTCTTGCTTATTTTGTCCAGGTTCTGCTTACTTCCAAGCATTTCAGTATCACTTCTTCCATAAAACAAGACTTAACCTCTAAAGCAGATAATTCTTCTGGATTGTTTGCAAAGATTTGTAGATCATAGTAGACTATAATGTTAAAGCATGAYATTTATTTAGTGAAAGCATGACAAAACTTAAATGTAACACTGAACTGCAAATATATTAAAGCACTATTTTGTTTTAATAGTTGTGCTCAATCTGCACTAATAATTCACTTTAATGTGCAATAAAATAGCAATGCCAGCTGAATCACTAAAGGCAGAGGATGGAGACAAAGGACATATCAGCACAGCTTTGTTGAAGGTGCTGTGAAAGCCAAGCACAGATCTTTGTGTCAGCATCACACAGAGCAGCTCTGGCAGTGAGTTACCTGTACATGGCCTGCATTTAATGGCCAGGGGACAGTCTCACCCACTGCCTTGTGGGATTGAGTCTCACTGTTGGTCAACTCAGAACTATTCAAAGGAGCAGCAGAAAGGTAGTAAGGAGTGCAATAAGGGAAACTGCAAACAGGCAAAACCTTGCTGTGATTCAGAGCAGTCTCTGAAACTTTTTTCACTTTATTTGTTAAAAACCTGTCCAGTTCTGTTATTATACTGTACCAACAACTTAAATTTCTCTGTCAGATTTTAAACAGCACCTGGAATGCAATTATGTGCCTCATGATACATTAGCAGCAACAAGGGAATTCATTTGACATGTTTAACTTCCCCTTATGGGATATTACAAGGGCAGAGTGCTACAAGAAAGGGAACCAACAAACAACAATAACAACAAGAAGTACTCAAAAAATAAAATTCTCCAGTTAAAATTGAAGAAATTAACACTGTTCACCATGAATACATAATGACAAAACAAGCACATAAYCACGTATAATTGAGAATATTGTATTGTACAGCCTGAACTCCAGGTAAAATTTTAGTTAAGAATGGAAATTGTATTCTTCTTATGCCAGACATCTCTTTCATATGAGCAAAGGCATAGAAAGCAAGAGAACCTACCCAGCTTCAAGAAACCAAACACCCTTAGTGATCTTTGAGAGAAAAACACCAGTGTATAAAAGAAAATCACTGTTTTTCAATACCCAGCATATAATCGACGACATTTTGGGCACTAGTTTTTTTTTGGTTTTTTTTTTAATTGTTGCCCCTCTACCTCTGAGTTACAGGATGTCTTTCCAGTTCCAAAAATGCATAAACAAACAAATCATCCTGGCTGCTGCAGTCAAAAGCCACATGAAGAACAGATGTAGAAATCTCTTTAGAGGAGCAAGAAAAAGCAACAGAAGACAGTTATTGATCAGAAGTGGGGCAGTGGAACAAAGGTGTACACAATTCCTACTTAATGATAGGACAACTAGTAACTATAAAAGAATCAACACTGGCCCCAAAACCTGCAGCTGGTGAAAAGGCTTTGTCGTGCACAGCTCATGCCATGGAAATCAGGTTAAAAAAGTTAAAGCTTTTGGTCTAAAATCCAATGTTATTCAGGGATAATACAAACAAGAGCTTAGCTGCTCCTCTCATGCATTGTGGTGGTTTGAGTTCTACAGAAACTTTGAGGAGGCAATGTAACAGCACAAGCTAAGCAAAAAGCTTTGGTGACACATTTCAACACGTGCTSAATTCCAGGCAGAACCCCAGAAATTCAATTCATTGAATGAAGAGTGCAGCAAGGTTTRTAAGTGATGCAAGARMCTCCAGGGCACAGATCTAGGCCTCYAACAGTCTTGAAGCTCAGTGTGGAACATCTACTGATGTGTTTAAAAAGCCCTCCACAACACTGATGACCTCCTGTGCCAATATGCCAGAGCCCTTAACCTGCATCAGTAATTACATATTAAAATGAAGGATAAGAACCCATCTGCTGGAATRGCATATACAGAGTCTGTCATACCACCATAATTAGATATTCCATTGATATAGTCTTTCAGTTTCAAACCATGGAAGGTACCTTTCAGGAGTAGGATAATCATTAGGACTGGTCTTTGAAAAGAGAGGATAAAGGACTTTTTCCCTCCTGAAGACCACAGTACCTGAAGGAGAAGTGCAGCTGAGGGAGTCTTAGGCAAAGCAGCAGAGAGGAATGATTCTGTAGGTTGTAGGTTCTGGAAGTAATCTGCTGGATTACTCACACAGTTAAATTAACAATGCCAAGCTGACAAACCCACACTGACACTTGCAGCAGGTATTTACTGTCTGCTCAAGCAGRAGCCCAGCTCCTGCAGGAAACAACCCAGGAACGCCTCGTGTTCAGACAAATTACATCAATTCCCCTCGTGGGGAACACAAGACTTTCAGCCATCAATACTGAATGCAGTGCTGGAAGCTTTGTAAATCTTCTCTGCCCTTCYTTATCCCTCWCACTAATTAATCTCAGTGGGATTTTGTAAAMTGGTGAGAACAGTAACTGCAAAAAYGCATTCACCAACCATTTCTAAACTGGCAYGAGTTACTCCCSCAGCCACTGCCAYTTCAGAAACCTCAATGCAAACTGATGGCATCAGGATGTCACACCATGGAAACCAGGCCTCTTCAAAGCAKGTWATGGGGAGGGGGGTAAGGGAAATTTTGGGGGGTTTTTGGTTGCTGAGGTGTTTTTTCTTGCTAGAGTTCCTTTCAAACAGGTGTTCAACTCTTCCTTTCAAAATAGGGCCAGGGGCAGGGTATTACACCTGTACTACAGCAGTAYTGTGGACTASAAGAGSAAGAGTGATGATAGRTAGGCATGTAATTCCCATCATCTGGGGTTTTTAACTGACRTAATTTWAAAATTATTTTCATTTTTAAATAAACTTCTCCTCATGTTACTGYCATGAAAGGCATTAGCTCATTTTAGGGAGAATTCTCATGACCACAGCTAGAGAAAGCATTTGTTACACAACCACTTTACATTATTTAAATTGTAGCACAAACAGCATCAATACATAAGCAAACATATATAATTTAAATAATTGTACAGGAAAATAAATATAAAATATTCCAGTTTTTTTTTTTTTAGAGCACACTTAACCAAATGATTTGACTGAAATTCCTATTAATAAATTAAGAGACTTTTTTCTGCATTCTTGTTACTTCAGMACAGGTGTTGGATCATGCAAGTTCATCACCATAAAATATGTCAGACGGACAGCAGGAAAAATATACAGAAGACATCTAAAAGAACTTAGTGCAAAAAGGCCAGAATCAGAGGGGGATGAATTGCTACCTTTSCAGTCTCCTCACCTTAAAATCTGACATTGGAGAACACTGTCTAGTTGCAAATCACACATAAAGGTACACACAGAGACAGGGAGTCGCAGGAGTCTGTAAATTACTGGCAGTGAACAAAAATGCAGACTACAGAGGGATTCTCTTCAGGCATAATCTCAATATTGCTAGCATTTTAAATGACAGTTTGAGTTATCCCTTCAGAGGTTCAGCTTTGGCTATAATAAAAGCTAATTAACTTTCTTCATCCTGATACACGTGTGTCATAACTTCAGTATCCCTGCATAGATTAACAAAGAAATATTGGCAGAACCTGAACACAGAACCTATTGACAAAACTCTCATTATTTAAAACTGACTTTGCAAACAAAAAAATCTCCCAACAATTTAAAAAACAGGTCCAAACAAGCACTGTTTGTAAGCATTAACAGTATATGGCATGACCTTGATTTCATTTCAATCCAAATTATCTCAATGAAAATTGAGGAAACACTTAGGTCAGCTGGCAACTATTTAAGTAATACCAACTATTTGCTTGCATTTGTAACTTGTAATATATTTGGGCTGAGACAAACATATATATAATTAAATTGGAACTCCTGAAATACTGAGCAAAATTGAGCTTTTGATTTAAGGTGCTTTAAAAGCACTTTGCCAGCCCCAGCTCTGCCTGAGTAGTTTTGTCAGTGTAGACAAACAGCATGGTTGGCACCTACCCAAAAMCTAAGCAACAATTCTGGTATGTTTTATAATCAAAACGTTATTTATGAAAACATCAATACTGAGCTTCACAGCTAAGTGTCTTCTCTTTCTTTCTGTTATTTACAGTGGCCCAGAAGAGTGAGGTGGTCTTTGTTTGGTGTTGCAACTCCAGCCTTCCAATCTTTATACTGCAATTTACACTTGCAACGGGAGCCTAAGAAAAACACAGCCATGCTTTTCAGCAGCCTTTTATCACTGGTTAAACTGGCTTCTATCTGTGTTTTAATAGCAAAGAAACAAATATTAACCACTTCAAGCTCTTGATACACACACACATCTAGATCCCYATCATTMTGACTGTTATTCTGCAAGGTTATCACATTCCTGCAGCATTTTTGTTTGTAGAGAGGCCAASTCTCCCCCGACTGAGGTTTGAAGTTGCATGGCAAAAAGTTCTTGTATTATGGGTCTTTACAGTAAGGCAAAGATCCCCTCCTGTGCTTCATATCATARTTCTCTTACACTACATAGAGCTCTCAGTGCCTTATCTACTTCAATTACAATGTCAGAATCCAATTTCATTAGGTATGGTGATTATATTAGTGGCATTKAAATTTGCATCTGCTCACARCTACCCCAGACTGAAATGACCAAGTGACAACACTACTTTTGCCTTCTTTGTGTAAGGAACAAGAATGGCTAGCAGAGCTGTTCTGCCATTACCAGCTTTASTGCTCTTCCATGTTCCAAACTTCATACCCATGATACTATGGGCAGGATAAAGCCAAATTAATTTAAATTCATGCATGCTATAAACACAGAGTTCTCTGTCCAAAGAGCCTTATTCCAAGTGATACAACAAAATCCCATACAAACAGCATTTAAATAGATAATGCAGCATGGTTCTGTGGAGGGATTTCTATGGATTTTTTCCMACCCACCTCTTCTGTGCCTTCTGTGAAAGTCACAGCCCTGGGTTTTGGGCAGTAGAATCCAATGGAAAAGTCAGAATATTGCACAACTCAGCTCTCCATCCCACAGCCTGATCCCAGCAATAAAGCCACCTAACTACTCCCTGGTACAGTATTTGAGGGAAAGAACTGCACATTTATTGTCCACTAGAACAACACAGGTAATTATCCGAGTCCCAGTGCTACACACCATGAAAACCCATCCACTTCATCATCTCATTTTACCAGGCTACAGCACAGCCAGCTCAGTCAATAGCGATGCGCAGGAGTTATCAAGTGTGTAATTAATTTTTTGTTCATGGCTATAAATCTTCTGGTTTCGAATAATTGACTCTTGTCAACGAAAGATATGCTTGTGACAAAAATTCTAAGTTAAAGATGCAAAATCTCCACCAGCAAGTCTTCTTTCAGACTGGTCCAATCATTTTCAAAAGCTATACAATGTAATTTTGTAATCAATGGCATTTCTCCAAACTGCCCTATAGACAAAGCTATGCTGCAAAGTGTTTCTTCTCCCCTTCATCATCCCAGGCCATCACACATCATTTATACTGCTCTCCTGAGTCCCYTCACACTGTCTTCACCAATACAAAACAAATGGAAATAAACCACATCAAAATCCATACTTAGTCCACTGAAGTAATAAATAGTCTTTGTGTTCTTCTGGTTATTTTTTTCATTATATCTGCTGTTGGGGACAATTTTTGTCATACAAATTTATGGGCACATTAGGTGTAATAATTCTGTTTTGTATTTTATCTCTGCAGAAACGCTATTAGGAGCYGTTCTAGTCATCTGAGTGCAATAAAACAGTTATGCCTTTAACACATCTTATTTGCCTTCAAATAGCTTTTAGCAAGATAACCAYGGGCTCCTTTTTATCAGCATATTAACATTTAATGTGTGTTTGGACTCRGGGCCTCTGTGTTTGTTTTAAAGCAAGATGATGACATTAAGACACTGGTGTTAATAGGGAGTAGTTAMAACATGACTGACATGAGACTGTCAGTCACAGCTTTACCTAAGTTTCCTTTTTCTGCAAGACATTCACTGGAAGAACTTGGAACAGGTGGTGCCTGCTCCCACTTGCTCTGAAGAGAATAATTTCTTAAGTTCAAAGGGAAATATCTCCATGTGCAAGGATCATTAAATGTATCTTAAGTGTCCTTTTATTTCAGTCAAGATGAAATGGGAGCAAAGACCTGCTGTTTACAACTTAGAACTAGGTTAAACTTTAAACTGGGTTCTTTTGCCTGGAGGAAGGAGATGAAGAGCCCAAGCTGGCAGATCTAGGTTAGCAGTCTTCTACAGGGGACTGCCTGTTAAAACAGGAGCAAGGCATTCTCCCAGTGCCACTGCTGCTGGTACAGTGCATGTGCTCACAGGGGAATTAGATTTAGCCCATAGAATAAGTCAGGTTCAATACTAGGATAAATATATGCAGTGGTACCCAGCTCTACAGAGACACCAGCAGCCCATGTATTCTCAAGATGGCAAAGCATTTGCATGCTGAGATTTACTAACAGTGTGAAGCATTCCCAAGAAATGCAAGTTGACTTGAGGCACACAGCTTAGCTCCCTTTCAGAGGAAGGCAGCATAGCTGGGAAATTGCAGGTGGTTGTCTAAATCCACTTAAATTCAAACATTCTGCAAATACTGACTGCATCTCTTTTTCATGGGCAATCACCCTTGCTTACCAATTCATTGTGCAGAGTATACACACACATTTCTGCTGAAAACGGTCCTTAAGCAAAGTACTACATAAAGTATGGAATGTTTATTAGTAACTAGTATAAACTTTGGGAAGATAGATTAAGTTAGCTTAAGCTAGGCTTAAGCATCTCATAACAGAATTTCTGACAGGCTAGCTTTTTTTCTGTACCTAAGGTAATGCTACAACATCAGCTAAACAGAACATTTTAGCTGGATAAACAGTACTTGAAAATCAATTCCATCATAACCAAACTCATTTTGTCTAATGTTGCCTTCCAAAGATTTAACATGCACTGCCTGTTCTTGTCATAAAAATGATGAAGTTTAACTTGGTTAAGGTAAAGATACAACTGTTTGCATACAGAGTAATTATAGAACTGTCAAACCAAACTGATTTGAATAGAAGGGAATTACTCAGCCTTTCTAATCCTAATTTTGGTAGGCAAGTACAACATATTATTACAAAATATCACATGGGTAAACTTATGACCACAGAACAAGAGCTGAATACATTAGGGCAACTGAAAACAATTCCATCAAAAAAAAATTTAAGTTCAAATCTGGACCTGCAGACATGAGAATTAAAGCAGGGCTGACATGCAATCCTATTCATTTCCTCTAATTTTTTTTTCATATGTCAACACTGATTAAAATGAGTATTTGCTGAAATTGCTGTACTGGAACAATAACTACCAGCCATGGAACAAGCATTAAACCCCACTCCAATTTGTCACATCTTGAAAAGGCAAATTTTCCTATCAAGGAAAGGCAGTGCAAAATTTTTTTTTTCCACTACTAATGAATTTAAGGCTTTTTTTCTTCTATTTATAAAAGGTCCTTCGCTCTCATCAATGACACATTTCAGAAAATAAACTCACTCATCCAATGTACATTTCCAATCTAACAGYAGAAGCTAATATGATTATTACATTAACATTTCCATTATCAGCTCAAGCTGACTGAAAAAATAAATGCCTTCATAATGCCTATTTTGAAGTTCAGTGTGCTCCCCTTGTCTTCCCATAAGCACTTTCTCTGTAASCCAAAGGTTGCAGTGTTTACCCTACAGAGGCTGCACAACAGCAGAGGAGAGCATGCAGACATGGAGGTCCTGCTCCTTTCYTTCCTGTGCTGGGTATCTCTGACCACCTGCAGGAACAAGGTACCTGAGACTCCCAGAGCTGCTCTGCATGAAGCTGGACAAGGATATTTGCCCAAGTCTGACCCCTATCATCAGTCCTTAGTATATTATATATATGATATTTTTCTCCTCCTCCAATTTTTTTTTTTATATCTTAGACATTGGATTCCATTGAATGACTCCTCTATTTATTTGAATACTCAACTCTTAGTCACTCTGAGCTCAGTTCAAGTTGTAAAATGTCTCCAAAGACATTCCATATACTGCAGAAAGACATGAAGTTTCTCATARAAGTAAGGTCTAAATTAAGTATTCTGACTTATACAGCTGAAATGAGTAACAAAATTCCATGCAGAAGTACAGCTATTTGCTGCACTAACGATACAAAACTGTTTTCTACTGAATAGTCCACAGCAGTTATATGAATTACAACTTAGATTATTTCATCTTCTTAACTCATTTTGCATTTAYATCAAAGAAATCCTGTCTTTTTTTTGTACTGTTCCCAGAAATGGGAGAAAATGGGACAATCAGTCTTGAGGTACTAGTGGTAAAATTAGTATCTTCCTTGCACATAGCTTTCTTAATAGCTGTTTTATTCTGCAATGATGTCAAATACTTCACTTTCGCTGCACTTCTCAATTTTATTACCAATGCCCTAAAAACTTGTTTTTTCTGTGAAAASACAACTTTTGTACAAGTAATAAAAACTCCACCAATATGCCTATGCTGTTTGCTGACCCCATCYTTTCTCCTTCAGCCTTGCAGTAAATTGAGGGAAATGCTTTCATTTAAGTTGCTTTAATCTGTTTCTAAAGACTCTAATTTGGCTTCTCCTGTCTTTATAAGAAGTCTGATGATGCTCATTCACAACCAATCAAGTGATGTTGTATGTGATAAACTTGTCAAAGGAACAAATTGTTCTCTTCAATCTCAAGTACACATTGCAGGCTTCATGTAGCAACATGCCTGGCATTTTACATGCAGCAGGCAGCAAAACACCTGACTTCTTACTATATTTCACGTTCTTTGGGGTTTTTTTTTTTTTTTAAATTAGGACCGAAATTGTGTCTTTTCCTGCCTCTGGTATCTTTGGATATGCCAAGGAGCTGCACAGCTTTCTGACAGTGACTGATGGAAATGTCAAGCACCTCTGATAGTCAGACCATGCACCTATTACTTCTCTGTTGTTTTTCTTGCCAGAGGGGTTTTGTGCCTTTCATCTTTGCACAGCTCATCTCTTCATGGTTTAATGATGCATTTCCTGTATTTCTCATGAGAGTTGAAGTTTCACATTCAAYCGCTTCCCATTTTTGTCTTCAAACTTGTGTCTAGAGGTTCATCCTTATGGATTTTTCTCCATTCTTACAAATTACAGCTTATTAAAAAATACTTTCAATGTTTAGAGCCATGAGTTGCAGCAGTTGAATTAGAGGCAGTTGAACACAACCTGTTCCAACCAATAGAAATKCCAGACTCCAACCAACTGGTACAACTCTCTCCCTACAAACTCAGGTCCCAGAAATGTCTGCCTCTGCAGACGGAGGACAACTCACCATGAGCTCCTTCAGAGGGAGCTGCACCAACTCTTGTCACCCCAAACAAGCTAGACTTGCTAGTGCTGCACCTCCTGGGCTAAGAGCAAATTCACTAGGTAATTCACTAGGTAATTTCACACTTTCCAGGCAGCTTCAAGAAAACAAACATTTCTGTAATTAAAAGATTTAAGAACTGCAGCAATGCTGAAGGGAACAGGAAGAGACAGCCAAAAGCAGGCACAAGCAGCAACAGGCACAGGTTCACCCCAATCATGAGACTTAACTGTCAGTATATGATGAAACCACTCCTGGTGTTCCAGKCAAAACTGCAGGCCCTGCCTAAAAGCTGAGTTCCTGCCCCAAAACTGTTTAAGATAGTGATGCACAGCACCCCTATTCTTCCCTCAGTAGAAATGCAGGAGCCAATATTAGTACCTTTCAATACAGTGATTTAAACAAGTGCTTAAAAATCCTGCCTTTGAGTATTCRAAGTTTCCTACCCAAAAAAATACATTCAGCCATTATGGACACATAATAGAGATAGACAAGATAGAGAAATCAACCCTCTTTATATGCCAACTCATTATTAAGTTATAAAAGGAAGAAGCATTGTAAAAATGGCATGAACAGTTTCAAAGATTGGGGAATCACATAGATGAAGGCTGAAATGGAGTTAAGATGACACAAAACAAGCCACTTTTAACAGGCCCATTCCAATCACATCATGTCCTGAAAACATCAAGCTGAATGCAACTGAGAAAATGACAGCAGCATTTTCAGAGTTTAAGCACAATTTTTCCACATGAGGTGAAACTAAACCAGGAATAAAATGAAGTCATGGCTGAAAGGTATCATTTGTAAAGCAACATTGCTGCTGGTACATTGAAACTTGACTTTCTTCTGTAAAAATCTAAAATATGCAAAACTGTTAAGGAACAAGTTAAACACATCTGAATACACCTGAAGTAATCCTTTCATTAAGATTTTGACAATAGGTATTGCAACATGACAGAATTACGACAGAGCCAGGTACTTCCTGAGTCTCTGTACTTGCTCCAAGCCTYTGTTGAGTGCCTGCCCCATGACCTTCCTGCAGTGGTGGAACCAGAAGGATTAAACAAGATGCAGCAGCAGCAGTAACCCTGGAGCAGGTTTCATTCAGGTGAGGATGACAGCCTGCTCACASCAGAATTTCCAGGGTAATGGGAAGGAGTCCAGCACAGTTCCCTGCTGACTCCACACGTGCTGTGCTGGCAGCAAGGCACACAGCTCTTGTGCTGCAYGTGTGATTTCATGAAGGTAACCGGCAAGGTGTTAGGTTACATTGAAAGCCAAGTCAGTAAAATGCTTCTCAGTACAGAGATTTCATAAATTAGCAACCTCATTATGGCTATCAATCAGCCAACAACCTGAAGATGGTACAAACAATTACTGCTATTAACCCTTGCAGAGGCCAGACAAAACAGCACACAGTGAAATTCTTTGAAGCAGTGCTGATGTACTTCATTTTCCAAGGCCTTCCTCAGAATTTTACTCAGCTTTTTCAAATAAAAAGAATGCTTCTTGAGATCAGACAGCACACTGCCCTAATGCCATAGAAGACATATATATGACATAGGAGGCTTTATTTGCCAGTAACTTCAGAAAAAGACCTGTACTTTTGGCATGCTATTTGTGCACTTGAAGAAATGTTAAGTTCCACACTTATTTGGGGTGGAAAAGCCAAGTGACTAGGAGGAATCAGTTTCATTTTGTATTCTTGACACCAGTTTAGTACTTTAGAGCACATAATGTATTACTAAGTGTATCATTAAAGCTCATGGAATAATCAATATCCGAGTGATAAAGCCAAGTCACCCTGTGTTGCTCATGGAATAATCAATATCAGAATGATAAACCCAAATCGCCCTGTGTTTCTAGAAAAAAATTGATAATAAAAATGTCACTTACAAAGCCAATTGCTCTCTGAGGCTGAACACAAAGCTATGTCATAGAACACAGAACCCAAAATACTAAAAGATGAATTTTTGACTATGTAACAAATTTGCCAGATTGCTTCTGGAAAAAACCAAGTACCTAGGAAATGGCACAGAACCTTAAAAGGAAGGACTAAACTGGAACAGGAAAAGGGAAACAAAAGTACAGCAAACCTCTCACTGAAAAGTTGMAGTGCTTCCTCCTGTTTACTATTTCTGGAAGGGGCAAAGATGAGAAGAAGATGAACATCACATCAAAGTGAATAATCATGCATGCTACATCGAGACAAAGTGCCTGATCTTAAGAGCACTTGTGCTGATTAACTCCTSTGTATAAGTGAAACTAAATGACAGTATTCTSCAGTCWGTGTCAATAAAATTGGGAAGAGAAAACTGCAGGCAATTGAGGTAATTAATCCTGGAATAAATCTGTTCATAGGCAATCCAAACTGCGTAACTTCACAGCTCGATTTTACCCTGGTTCTCATGTAAGTAAATGGAAAAGTAATAGACATGAATTAAACATTTTCCTTTCACAGCACTAAGCATTCACCCATCACCCATGRAGCTCATTCCTCATCCCTTGGGCATCAATTGCGGCAGTGCCTGCTTAATAAATGAGCAGCAATTATTCAGAATCATTAAGAAATGTACTCAGCACGTACTCCCCCTCTTTCACGTACATTCAAGAGTGCWGAGCAACAGTCTGGCATACAAAATATCAAGGCACAGGGTAATTACAGCAGAAAAATAAACTTAACAAGGAAACAACAGTGCTAGTAACTATCCCTAGGAGTGATTACCCTGTTTGGRTTCTTTTTAAGAAATACAGTCTCAGAGGTGGCCAAATACCCTCATAAACTAGGTGTTAAAAAACAATCACTAAGATTATTGCTGCTCCCATGTGTAACTTCCCATAAAACATAAAAATATACATATAGCATCTCTTTTCCAGAAAATTGTTATATGGAACTATCAAGTCAATATTTGTTATCATTAATTCTTATACCTTGTATACAATTTCTTTGCATTACTTAAAATGAGAACAGTTTCAATACTAAGACCTAACTATTAAGACAACTACACTAAACATCATGTGGTAAGTATCACAATATCCCCAACACCACTGAACCTCCCCAGCACTCCGCACAGCAAGATGATGTTGAAAAGATAAGAAAATGTTGATTCAGGAATGCTTTTTAATGAAGAAAACCTCTTGGCTTCTACTAGTTTTAAACTGTGCTCAAGCTATCCCTCCATTGTTTTGTTTCTGGATAATTTCCCACAATGAGCTTTTAATGTTCCTAATTTAAATATTGAATATTTGCTGATCGTTTGGCTAATCCTACACCAAGACCGAATAAAGTTTCAGTATTTAAACAGTCTACATTGAATCAAGTCAATCAGACATGATCTTTCCAAGCAGTAAATRCAGATCATATTCATCTGGTAAGCTATTACTCATTCCTACAAGGAATACTTTTGTCTCAAGGAATTCTGGAAGTTGTTTTAGTTCTGGGAATAAAAAAAAAAATCGAATTCTTTCTCTCCTGTTTTTCTCTCTGTGTGCCACTCTGCAAATGAAAAGGTTAATTCACACATATGCTTGTGCACTGAGCCTTCACGAGGCAGGAACTGCTCTAACAAAACCCATCTGAACCAATTTACAGTCATTTACCAACTCAGATACCAGASTATCTAGTTATTACTCTTATAAAGCAGTGACTAACTCTAAAGCAGGAAGTCCCTGAACCACAGATCTCTGTGATCTGCCAATGTTCCCTCTAAAAAGACTGGAAATTATTCTATGCTTTTCTCCTCCTGCTTCTCCTCCAAACATCTGTTGCTGGCCCTTGTCAGATTTTGGATATAATAGACCCAGCAGGACTCTTGTCATGTTACTTATCATTCAGCTTGCTTTCTCTTCACTTCTTTAATATTAATTTTGATTTAATTTTAAATTTCTACACATAACCAAAGTTGTGAAAGACCAATTTTATTTTTACAATGAAAATCCTTTGGATACCTTTTGCTGCTAATGCAGTGTATTTGTACATACATAGACATCTARGTTCAATACAAAAACTGGTCAAAATGTCTCATTAAAGATACTATAACTACTCAAATTTTATCTGGTTTCCCACTGAAGAGACACTGATCTCACCACTAATGAAAGGTGTTGGCACAATTTCACAGTGCTTTCTCATTCAATTGTATCATCTCCAGAGTTTCTTCAGTCACACAGACGACTTTCAAAATTTTTAAACAAGTTTTCATTTTCAATCATTTCATCCTTCCTCAATGTATTCACCATCCCTCACTTTTTCATGGTTTTTCAGCTGCCACCTCTCCAACAAACACTCTGAAATCAGCTTTTCCTGACCAAATCTCCAGGAGATTATTGGGTATTTAAACCACACAGCCCTTACCTGAAAAACCACAGAGTGTTATAAATCCATTACTCTAACAGCTGACAGAACAGAGCCATCTCTGGGAGCCTTTTGAGCTCTGAACTCCATCATTCCAACAGCATAAGAATAGTGCAGTTAGACTGCTACCAAGGCCTGCAGGGGTTTGGTCAGAATTAATTTGATTATAGATGCTGACATTACTTTGTAATGCTAATTTAAGAAACATTTTATGGATTGGAAGAAAGAATAAACAGTACCACTTTGTATATTTTATTTATTTCTGGGCACTCTTAAAATTTGCCTGCTTGAGAACACAAAAAAAAAAGAAAAGCAATATCATTCATATCAGAGTGATATTTTCTGAGGTAATAAATAAATCCATGTGGAGAGCTGACAACAATTACAGGCAGATAAAAATGATGCCACATAAAAGCTTTCTTCACACACATCACAGCAAACAATGCCATTAGCTGTTCTCCTSCAGCACACTGCTGTCTCCCATATGGTGTAATGGCACACAACTCTTCTGTTGCTTTCCTTACACTCCTTTCTCATTCCCACTCCCAGGTTTTCTTACTTTCACCTGGCCAGGAGCTGCATTAGTGCCCTGAACAAAGTGCCACAAGCAAACAAGGTTTTCACTACCAGTAAATGCCCAAACGTAAAGAAACTTATGGTTTTTAGTATGTTTAAGTCAGAGAAACAGCTGGAAACATTTTTCCAAGTCACAAGCCGCCAAAACACAGTACTTTGTCATTTAAGCATCTCTTCACGTGACTGCTGAGGGGGCTCATCAGACAACAGGCTACACTGTAAATTCTATTACTCTCAAGAGGACTGCAGTTCCATGACTAGTTTAGATGCCTCTTACACTGATTAAAATTAGCATTTAAAATATACACACAGGGAATGTTTTCTGAAAACTAATAGCCAGATTAAGGCTTTGTCCTGGTCTGCATTTCTAAGTTTCACTGATGAAGCYGCACCTGTTCAATTCAAATCACATMTACTGCTCAGCAGGTTTTGACTTCATCAGAATTTCTGATAYAGACAATTTCCCCACAGAAGTGTTCTTTTGCCTGATTAGTATTTGGGATGTTCTGATGGCATTTGCTCCATCTACACTCGAGGGATAACAGGGWTTGGCTCCAATTGCATCTCCAGAGTTGCCTACAGAAGATGGTCCAGCCTGTGCTCATCAYTGGTCTGGCCCATAAAAGGTAATTAAATGATTCATGAATCCTTCCCARCCCATCTAGAATTTGTGCTGARTTCCARACAGGTAAACATAGGGCCAGACAATCTAAATTGAAAAAATTTGCAGCGAAAGTGCAATGGCATCATTCAAAAGCAGCCATTGGAGCTTGCCAGCAGATATCCTGCATTGTGTCTACAACACACTCCAGCTGCACTTTCAGTAGTGCAGACAGGGTTGTGTAAATACAGCTTCTATAGCAGAGGAAACATTCCAGAGCAGGGATGAAATGACCCTGTAGGAGCCACACCATCTACTGCCTCAAAAATGACATGGCACAGCAMAGGGCACAGTGAGCCTGCTGCTCCCATACCTTCCACCCTGTCTGCTCAGTTCCAGCACATACCTTCCCCTATCAGATTCCTGACAAAATACACGAAATCAAAGTGACCCTGGGCAATTTTCTTGACTTGTGGATTTGTACTCCTGTGACAACATTGCTCTAAGTGGCAACTTTATATTAATTTTTACTTTCATCTTCCTGAATATTAACTAGAATTACTTCCTTCATCATGTCTCTTTTGGCCAGTGCAAAACTAGAAATAGCAGGGGGTGGGAAGTGTAGTGAAATGCAGCAACATGAAGCATTCTGCAAAATCTTAGAAGTGTGAATCGATTCATACAACACCCAGACAAGCAAGAAACATGTTATCCTATTTTATGGGAGTCTGAGACACAATTCAAGTGACTTGCCTAAAGCCAGAACTGTCAGACTGGGGATTAGAGCTTCTAGCTCCCGTTCTCTTCCATTTACTGTTCTGACTTAKAACTGCAAAAGGGAGGCAGGGCCTGAGTCAAAAAATGGTATTAAAGAAAAACATGAGGAAATTCTAGTGCCAGACTATAACATGTTTTGCCTTGCAGAAGATGACCAAAAATGTTTAAGCATCAACTTAGATTTTGAGAGTCAAAAAACGTGTGGTTGTTCACAAAATGATGCAAAACAAAACCTGTCAAATACTTAAATTCAGCACAAAACTCAAATTTTTATGGAGAGATCTGAGACAACATAAGACTCATTGAAAGACTAGAAAATTGTGAGCAAAATGGAAATTTGGTTAGATTTTACAACTATTTCTTGAAGCTRGTACTCCCTGYATCACTCAGCATTTCTTGTTTGCTMTTGGCAATGTAAATCTTACCTGATATTAGTAGAGAAAGCAGGCATGCAAGTACCCTGAAAATACTGTATCTGAGTTTCTTTGAACTATGTTCAGGAAAAACAATGAAAGGGATCAGAACATCTATTTTTTTTACTTATGTTATTTTGTAGTATCTTTTTATAATTTCTAAGTAACCTTTAAATAAAACAATTCAGTTCCACAAAACAGCTATGCTAAGTAATTTTTCCCAAGCTCCCATAAAACACTTTTTATGGATTTGAGAAAGTAAATCAAAGATACAATTTCACCATCCCTGAATAAGGTACATTGGTACTGAATGCTGTGTGCTAAGCTAACAATGAGCTGATTCCATTCCCACTTTCCTATCCCCTCTTTTCCACTACCCCCAAATCCCTCTTGCCTTTGTCTGACCAACTAGAGAACAGGTCCTAAGAGAAGGCACAGCCTTTCGAAAAAGTAGAATTTTTGCCATTAAAGTTACAAGAAAAACAAAGGAATCAAAGAGAAGACTTTCTGCTGGGTTTACCAATACGTACAAGTCCCCAACACTCCTTTTTTTCAGCAGAAGACACTCCATCCCAAATCTTACCTTCAGGAGGCTTCTTTTTGACTTGTTCCTAGACCCAGAATTTATTCTGGCATGGTCAGACCTCAGGAAAGAGGAGGATGTGCCCCAAGTAGGAACACAGCAGCTTTCTCACAGAATTTGTACATTYACAGAGAGAAAGAATTAAGCAGCAYRCRGCTWAGAGGAAAAGACCCAGAAGGGAAGATAAAGAGTCTCTAGGGAAAAGCAAAACTAGAAATCAAATGCACCTSTTGTGCTGCTTCTTCCCAGTGTCCATGCCTGGAAATGAAAAGCATTTTCCAAATAGCTTCATTAAACTAAAAACATGTGTTCTGCAACACTTGTCCTTAAAATCSCCATTATTTTGTCAAACACTTCACACTCATCTTGGCAGCTTTCTTGCCATCTCTTCATCCTACCCAGCACTGCTRCAGCTGAAGTGGTGCCTTCTCCAGCCAAGAGCTGAGGGCCACAGCAAGGAMCCACAGGGGGACTGCAGCCTGCTACAAGTGACAGGAAGGGTGCAGCGCAAAGAAGTGCCAGTCCCTGTTACCACAAAGAATGGAARATACAAAGATCCCTTTCTTCAAAAGCTTACAAGTTTTTCTTGAAATTAAGAAATATAAGCTGGAGCAGTGGAGAATTTTTGTAGCCTGCTGAGCCTCTAACTCAACCTTCTTCCCAAAAGAAGGAAAGAAACAACACGTAATATAAGTTATGGTTCTTAACTGCCTCAGGAACAATTTTATCTACAAAGAAAATGGCCTGCAATAAACCCAGAACACACTGGAGACTGAGCAGCATTCCAAGGAGAGGAAATGAGTGATCCATTTTGCATTTACCCCGTACATCCTGAAGTAATCATTAGAAGATTTTTTTTCTGCATCTTTTGAACAAGCCAGTCATTGATATAAACAGCTCTGCAGGAAAAAATGATAAGTGCCTGCTTAAGTTCAAGAGATGGGAGAAGGAAAAGGGGATTTTCTTCCATGAAAGTAAACATGCCTTAGCTACCACAAGATGGGAGAGCTTCCAAGAGACCCGGTGTTACACAGACTAYTTCCAGCTGAGCTGCACTCCTGGCATAATAGCAAGATCACTTGAAATTAACTCTTCATGTAAGAACTTCTTGAAGCTGGGTTCCCCTTACCTCAGAGAAAGGCAGATTCCAGTTATTCCATGAGGTAACCTAGGCGTTTTGCAATACACATACAGCCTGCTCCCAAGAATTGGCAGGCAGTACATTTTGTGTTTAAGGAACACCACCAAATATTATGAAAGCAGCATCTGCCAAYACTTTGTGTAGTGCAGTCTGAGTTCCAACACCTACATAGCTCATACACAGTCTTAAGTGTTAGGCTTCACCATCAATTGGAAAATAACTTCTCCAARTTAATTCTGTCTTTGAAGTACAGTCTTCCTGGAACTTCCAAGCATGTTTGCTGACAGAAAGACTTCTTTCTTTTATAAGCAGAAAAAGCATTTTAAGTAGAGTCAGTGATATGAAGGCAGGCAAATATTGCACAGAGCTACAGAACATAACAGGAATGTTGTCCTGGACCAATAGGCCTAGCACATTTTTTAATTGAAAGCACTAAAAGAAACCAAAATACTCAATAAAAAAATACTGAAATCATTGCAGAGACTAAAATGAAAAGATTTTAATCTGATTTTTTAATTTTATGATGATTCTAATTCTTTTACATGGAGTAGAGGTTGGGAAATGTGAAATTGAATATACTTGTACTCATCAGGGAAAATTTCAGCTAAGCACAGAAGTTAAGACAGAGTGAGTGTGGTGTTTTTATATCCCTCACACTAAAAACACATGGCCTAGACACAGACAATATGATTAGACAGAAGTTCACTAATGCTCACATCATCATGTTCACACYGCCTGTGTGAGTTTGCACTAACAACACTGACTGACAACACCTCTGCTCTGATGGAACATGATTTCTCACTTGCTGAGATATTTCAAATAATTTTTCCWYTCATCACAACTGTTGTTAGTGCTGCATTAAGGCAAAGGACAGTGCACAAAGTCTGACAGAACATCAGATCAATTCASAGATCACAGTCCATGACACAGCAATCAATATCCAACATTCTAAAGAAGCTGCTTTTTATTTCCATAGCATCTGACACGTCTCCCCTACAGGGAAATGTGCTCAAGCACAAACAGAAACAACCCCCTCCCTCCCTTCCATGCATTTATATATTGCTTTGAAAGTGACAGTCAAGTCATTCCTCTCATACTGCATCATCCTCAGCTTCATCTTTCAACCGTGTGCTGCTTGTATCATAAACCACTCAGGAAATAGAATCACAGGGAATTCATTTTTTGATGCATTAACATCTGTTCTTCCTTTCTTTAGTTTGAKCCTAGCTCCAATTTACAGACCTTACTGTCATTGCCACAGTGGTTTTATGAGTCCTAAATAAAAAGACTACACATTTAATGCTGAAAAAAAAAATTATACAAGTTCTGCAATATTCTCATATAGCAAGTAAAGATTGCCCAAGTATTTTCAAGTCAGCAAGTTTTCAATAAATATTGTATAGGTTTTAAGCTAGAGGAATCCTCTTCATTCTCTAAAATTTCTAGGGTTTCAGGAACCCAGTATTATTCTGGAAGATTTCTTTATTTATTCTGTTTTGTTCCAATATTAACTATGATTGCAAAATTGCATCAGTCACTGTCCTGAGGCATTCAGCTCTCTTTGCTGAGACTGGGATAGCAAGCCAGCTTCTTTTGTTTCATACCAGTGCCTGGAAGTACAGCTGTTGTAGGTCTACTATTCCTGTGCCTGCAGAACAGCTGTCCAACAACTCCAAATACTTCAAACATAGCTGGGTCAAGTCTGTGGAAAAAGGCATCAGGAAGCCAAAACAGGAGATAAACTCTTGAAAACTCTGCCCAAAAGTCAATCAATGCTTAGAAAAGGCAACAGCCAAAAAGGAGCAGCTTGCAGAGATACACCTGCAAGGTAACTTTGGGGGTTTGGAGTTTCTTTTAAACTCTTGCTAATCTAGTCAGTGACCTGAACACCAGGTTAGGTTCCTTTAGTTTACTCATCACAGAGATGTTCTAGTTCAGCAGTCAGCACCAATGATCACACATAGACTGAGGAGAGGAGGAAGAGGGAAAAGAGAAACACATTAAAAGTAAAAACATAGGGTGAATATCAGTTTTTCTATATAAACATTTGTCCACTAAGATATAGGCAGTTTTAAAAACAAATCARTAAAGAGATAATTAGTATTAAGCTGCTTTTTTGACTTCAAAATATCCACACCTACACACTATGAAGTCCACCTTTCACAGTCTGGTTTCGTAACCTGGCAAAGGCTACACCTCAAGAGCCTCAAACAGCATTAATCAAGGAGGGGTCTTTAGCAGAAGACTACTAGATGTTCTTGGAGCCTAAAACAATGTAAATCAAAGGTGTACACAACTTCAAAACACTGTGCTTCCTTTTCATTTTATCCCACAGGCCCTCTGTCCATGTTGGTCACTTAAAGGATGCATTGCTGCATAAAGCATAAACTGCACACTGAATACAGCATTGTGCAGCAATGAAAGAAAACCCACCACAAATATCCAAAACRAAGCACCCTCCACTGAGGCAGAATTACATCCTGTGCTGATCTAATGTGCTGGGTGCTGAGAGTATTATTAACATCAAAACAATCAAGGACACAGTCTTCCTTTTCCAATTGTTCTTGTGGTTTTGTACTGACATGCGGTTTTCCTCTTAGGAATCCTCCAATCTAACTGGCTTTCACCAAGCAGTCATAACTAATATTCACATCTATGATGTTTATTGCTAACTAGGCTTTMGGCCATTGATCTTATATAAGGCAATTTTTGCTCAGAAAATCAATCTTCGTGAAATTTGCAGACCACATCTCACAAAATGAACCACTCTGCATAATGCTGTTACAGCCAGTACTCGTGATTTAACCATCCTGACATCCACAATTTCTTTGCCTTCCTTTTTCTCTTAGATTTATTCACACAAGAGAGCCTTCAGCATCCTTATTAATAAACTGTAAATGGACAAATGCATATTCATGCAAATGATTAAAATACAGGAAACTCAAATCCCTGTTCTTCCACTAAAGGCCAAACCAAAAACTCCAACATAAATAGCACATTCCTGTGTGCAACATTTAAGTAGAATGTCAAACATCAATGATGAAAGCACTTCCATAAAACTGCTTTGATTATTTACAGAAAACTCATGTCTTTGATCTGAAAAAGATGCACTTTCCCTGAGARATGATTCACACATTGAACCAGGTATGCAACACAACAATTTGCTTCTCAATACAAATACATAAGAGTAGCTGTTGAGAAAACTTTTGAGGCAGTCTCCTTGAAATAAAATAGGCATGGAGGTAAACAGAATTAGCAAACTGGCTTTGAGGAAGTTAAATCACAGTTGGATAAAGTTCCCTACAAAACCTCACACGTAAAGAGGCTTGCTAGATRATGGTTTGTTCTTTAGTGCAATTATTGTCCAAATGTTCATGACAGTTTTCACCCCTGATACCTCTTACTGCACCCTTCTACTACCTGAGGAGTACCCCATTACCATGGCACTCCCCTGCAAGGTGTCAGAGATCACAATTTCACACAGGACTGCTGGAACAGCAYCTGCATATTTCCCCCTCTTAATTTAAACTGCAGGGAAATATAGATACAAACACATCCATAGCACACAAAAAAATTCTAACGTTCACTTCATAGCATCACCATTAACATTCATTTCATAGCATGACCATTCYTGTTTCAACCACTTCAGTTGAGATTGTTATTTAGCTTTCTTAAACCCCTTCAACTCTGTCAATAACCTTCTGACCATACCAATCTAGTCCAAAATAATGCTTTTTATTTATTAAGTATACAAACTGATGCAATATCTGAGGCAGTTTGCATTTCTGAACAAGAGCAGAAATGGGTTAGGACAAAGAAAACACCACATAACCRTAAGATAAAAATCAATGTTTATGGTTTAGGCACTACCAAATTTGTCAAAACAAAAAAAGTGTTCTGAATGCTAACAAGAGCCATCTAAAGTCTTCCAGATTTCACAAGTTATCTATGCTGAAAACAGCTTTCTGTTCTTTAAATTAACTGCACACAGTAAAAGTAGGATTTAAAAATGCATTTCTGATGTAAACAATTTTAGACCAAGACAAGGYTTGCTATTTTATTGATCTCTCCTATTGAAGGAAAAACATAAAACCTCAACACCTATTTATGCTAGCTAGTTCCATTAACAGTGAAGGAAGCACAGACACTTAGTGGGCCACCAGGTCAGAAAGACTATTTTAAAGTTTTGTGTTCTCTGGATAAGAGGCATAGATCCGCCTGTGGTATGCAGCCAGCATTACTCAATTCCTGAAATTCAGAAATGCTTGACAAGACCAGACAGATAAGGGTCTGGTCTCTCCAAGAGCTCCAACATTTTCCCAAGTTTTACCTTTTCCAGTGGGTATTTTGACAGGATATCCCATTAGATTACATCTTTCCATGGAGCAAAAAGGAAAAGTAATTTCTATAAAGCCATTTGATTTCTACAAACTGCAGAAATTAGCACAGGAGATATATTCCATTTTCCACCTAACATTTCCAGGGYTTTATGAACACATCAGGGTCAAGTGCACTCMTAAGTGCAGTTTAATTACTTCCATYTCAATAYCCACACAAAAGGCATAGGGGATTCCAAGTTTTAAGTGTCCTTATCAGTTAACAGGAAAAAGAATAAGCAGTAATCTGAGGTTATCAACAGGGCTATAACTGTCAACTACAAATAGAAAAATAAATGCTTATGCTAGTTCTCTAACCAGCAGTACCTAGAAATCAATTCCTCTGTCCACAASCTTCAGACATGATTTTCCTCARCACACCCTCAGACAAAGCAYTTKCACCASAAATGCATAATACMTCCAAAGCCAAGATAYAGAYACAGTCCTTGCCACAGGGACACATYCAAGATACTGCAGGAATTTACATCCCACTCCAATCACRGCARTTGTGTGGCACRGGGCTTRCATGGTTTATTCCCTCCCYGTGCTTCCCAGGATAAGCACTKCARTTCCAGGGCTATTCACCAGCACTGCAAAGCTACCTCAGGGCTGAAGACAGACCTCAACMATCASAAAAACATGGTGTTTTGCAACCACACACAATTTAGTGTACTAAGTACACAGTCTTCTAAATGCAAACAATACACGATCTATGTAAAGTCAACTTCTCCAAAATCTAAGCCTGCACTTTGAAACTGCATCTCCCCTCAGCTGAACAAGAAAAATACCAAACCTTCAACAGAAATAACCTCTCACTTAACTTACCTCTGCTCCAGGCTTTCTAAAGAATAATTTTCGCAACGTGACATTGTCCATAAAGGTGACAAGGGCCCAAATCAAACTAGTTTTTGCTGAAGTTGTGAAGCAGAGTGTGAAACAAGGCTGGCCAYGAACTACAGATTAACCCCAAAGCAATTCACACAYCCTGTGCACAAAGCAAAGATGTCAATGCTGTAAATCCTGACCAAATTAGAACATCAGACAGCTAAAACTTCAGTTGCAGCAATAAAAGCTTATTCTAAAGATTTATTTAACATTCAGTTTGTTGGGTTTTTTAAAATCTTGAAATTAGAGGCAATTACTTCAGTCTTTAAAACAGGACAATAAGCTTGAAAAGGTCCCCACCTGAGTGTGCAGGAAGTTGTATTGACAGAAATAAAATCATCCTGTTTAAACCTGATTTAGAGACCTGCCCTTGCCAGAGCTTTTAGAACTTTCTCATGGTTTACATATAATAGGATCCAGCATTGATGACAATTGATCATTCACCTAGAATCGTGCCATAGGATTTGCAAAAACGCTTTTGCCCAAGTCCACTTTTGTGAAAATTACCAATGAGAAAATCTGGAATACCAGTCCAAAATATTCAGGTTTCTACTGAGATTTAAYGGGCTGAACTGTTTGCTTCAGAAGATATTACAGCTACAGCTTCAGTTGTGACCCCCTCTTGGGGAAAATGGGAAACATGGAAATGCTTCTGTGGAGTCAGCAAGATTCTTCTGTTTTCAACTTGAGGCACATTTGCCCCATACACAGAGAACATCAGCTCTCTCTGTACCACTSAACACACCTGACAGCTCTTTTTCACTTTATTAACAATAGCCATGAAATCYGGTTCTTAAAATGGGATCATACTTCAAAAAGACTTGTCAATAATACTAGAAAGACAAAGAAAACGACTTTCAGTTAAAAGAGTACTAGATAAAATACCTAGTTATGCTGAAATGAATAAGGATTAACTCAAAGCATATTTAGACCAGCAGTGATCCCACTGGGTTCAATATTTTAATGGGTTTGTATTAGAGTGAAACATGTTGGGGTGATAAGTTGGAATTGTTAATGTAATTTTTTACCTTGCAGGTAGCAAGACTTTTATTTTTCACTATGATGCTTTACAAATATATCTTGTATTTAACATGGCTTTTTTAATGCATTTGATGCTACCACTTAAGCAGTGTTTTAAGTAGACAAACTGCTWAAAGATTTTTGCCACAAGCAGCAAACAACTAGTATTGGCTACCCAGAATGTTAAAATTTACAGATCCTACAGGTTAGCAGCCATATGAAAGCCTGTCCAAACTAAACAAAACACGGAGTTGTTAAACTGAAGCGTTCACTCCACTTTTTCTCTGTTATGGGGTTTTTTGTACTGTAATACCATGGAAATTCACATTCGTAAGATTCCCTTATCTTGCTCTCCACAAAGATTCCAATAAAATGCAACCATCAGAGACAAGATAAGATCTGAACCTGCTSCAGGCTATTTTTCAGATACTTTAGGAGGCTATTTGATGATTATCCACCAAGTAGATTGAAAGCAAGAGAAAACACACTGTTAGTACAGTCAGTGAAATAGATTCCTAGTTTCAGAAAAAACATCTCCCAGTATCCATKAAAATCCATTGTTTACTGGAATAGCAGAGAGCCCTGTAGATAGAAGTAATKACCAYSTGTACAGTGCCAGSCCCATCACTGTTTTGTCTCACTTGRAGAAGGCYKAGATGGAAGCTGTCTGCTTGCTGCTGTGCCCCTGCAGGGCTGAGAGGGGCTACAGGATGGCTGTGGAGGCTGATCCCATCTAATCACTCTTTCCTACKTGGATAATTCCCTGCAGTGTCTCTGGTGACTGTAACCCGGGTCAGGTCACACCAAGCCCGTGACCAACTCCTCTCAGTGCTGTCAATCTGCTTTTATAGGCACAGCAGTGACTGATGGAGACAATGTTCTGAAATACGCTACATTTTAGGGCATTTTTCTGTGATCCTTAAGTGAACACAATTATAGCGTTAATTATTTAAGAGTTAACAGGCTCTGTCTGCGTCCTTATTCCTCCAAACTGTGACTGCCACAGTTGGAAACATTAAAGAAATTTTGTGTTTTTATGGGTTCATCAGGCAGTGAATACTTACACAGACTTCAAAATCTTGACTATCAACGTAGAGATCAGAGGTTCATTTTAATCAGCTAAAAAGATAATCTAAAGAGAAAAATGGCCCTTTTCTTCCTTCACAGTAACCATCACRTTCCTCATTTGGAATATCTACTGCTGTAAATGCTTGCTTTGTTAAGCAAGGCAGTAACTGGTCTGAAAATTGTTAACGTGACAGAAGATTAGGCRTTATGTGTCTGAACCAGTGTTCATTGTTATCTGCTTATCCAGCAATCAGTAATTCCTTTTATCTACAGCACAAAACTATTCCTAACATGAACCTTCTGTTGGCATTTAGAGCACAGTAAGGAAGCATTTTCCAATTAAGCCCACTTGCTCTGATCTTGCCCATATTAGTAGGCATAGGTGAAAGAAGATGGACTTGGCCCTTAATAATGTCATAATAAACCMCCCAAAAAAMCCCAAAAMYCAAGGAATAMAATMATATARAGATGCAAAGAAAATTAGGGGCTCTTCTTTAGGCACCTGCTTAATCCCTTCTAATTGCAATTGCCCTAAAATAACCCTGAGCCTTAACTCTTTCAGCCCCACATGGCATTTACAACTGGTACAGAGCAATTAGCTTGTATCTCCCACCCAGAAACTCCAAGACAGGTTTACAGCTTTGCCATTCCTAACAAAAGCTCTTAAGTAAGGATTGTGTCAGTGTTGATGTAAAACCTGTACACTCGTCTCTTCAGCACACAGCAGCATTCTGTGACACTACTATTTTATATGATCAATACTAACATGGAAAAGGGCAAAAGCCCCTGAGTTAAGTWGTTTATAGTAGCCACAAAAGCAGCACTGACAGCTTTTTTTATTGTTTTTCCTCCCAACAAATTTCCATCTTGTACTTGGAGTTATATATTTGCTAGTCAAAAGGCAGACTCCTGTCATTAGAACAATTTTGATTGTCAGTGCTTTTGTTGTTGTTTCATTTCAAATCTAAAAGAATTACTTCTTCAGAATCTGCAAAGGTTAAGGTGCTTGTGACATTCTCAATGAGCCCATAACAGTCAAAAATTCCCAAGTTCATTGGATTAATCTAACATGTATAACATTACTCAAGGCACCACAAGAGGATCRAGTCCTAGGAAAGATTTTGAAGGTAAATACTGAGAAAGATTTCTGACTACTCCACAAAGCAGCACAGGAAAAAGGAAGGAAATACCACAGAAATMAAAGAATCCCCAAAATCCAGTCAAACACATGGCAAAATAAGACAGGACAACTGGCTTTTTAAAGCTATCACAGGGAAGTAGTGGCATAAAGTAGAATCATGGTACACAGAGGCTAGGGTGCAAAAAACTCCAACAAAATGAAAAGATCTAGCAGCATGGAACTTTAAATCACTGGGTTTTTTAACAATAATGCATTATGGTAATTCAATGACAAGAATATTTTTTGGCACTTGTTAGGTGAAACACCATTKAATTTAAATATTTAATGCAGATTAAATAACATATCTTTTGGAGCCCAAAATTCAGGATTATTTCTATTTATTCCAATTTATTACAYGTTTATACTAAATTTTAAAAATCAGCTGAAATACAAGTGCATATTAAAAGAGAAAATTAATAAAAAATATGCTTTCTTGACAAAGAATACTGTCTTGGATACAGTGTATAATTACATGATAGAAATTAAAGAGACGAGTCTGAGCCTTTGCTAAACTTGTTAAAAACAGACTTGTCAGCTTACAAAAGTATTTTCAGCTGTTCCTCACAGAAAGACACAACAGATTTAGTATTTAGTAGGGTTTTCTTTCTGGGAAAGTCTGCAGGAATCACTGTCTTCTACAGAACTGCCATTCTTTCTTAATTGCATCTTGACTACAATTCCAAGCATTTGATTTAGTGAGGTTCAGGAAAGATTCCACTGTTTCCACACAGGAAATGAGCAGAGGCTTTGCACCTAACAAAACTTTAACTGATGTAGTTTTACAAAGAGAAAGTGCCATTTATTAATTACAAAGAATATGTGTCAAAGTTTAAGAAAAATAATTGGGGGATGGATGTGARGGGTGGGCAAATCAAGTAAAGAAACCCATCACTACTCTGCTTTATACACATATTTACAGATAGTTTTTTAACTGTTAGGAGTTTTTTTGCATACCTTGGCTCTGTTTCATTCATGCCCTTTCAGAAAAATATCTACATCCTTATCAATTTTATATACATTCTTCACCTATTCACATCCTATTCTGAACATTACAGTTGGTTCCTCAAATGTAGGTAGAGCACAATAATTAAGTTTATGCTTAAGACACCAAATAAATCAGGATTTATAGGCTCAGACACCATTAATCTTCAGAAAATCTCTGTGGATTAAGTTAGATCACATTAGAATCTAGGGATTCTAGCATTTAGGAGCTTGTGTACAAGGCTGCACAGTACAGTGTCTAAATATGAGAATTTATTTCTAGGATTAAAAAAAAAACAAGGCAGCCCAAGAGACACAAAAGAACAAAGTTTAGTTGTAACAAGAGGGGACACTGCTCTTAGATGGTTCAGATTGTCCTTGCTGGGATTTTCMAGCAGCAAGCACAGCAGCACARGKACMCAGCAATGCACRCYCTSRTTGAGAGGCACATCCAGGAACAGAGGTGAACACCAAGCACTCCTACATTTGAAACCCTCCTCTGACTCAGTAATAACATTAACAAGCAGTTATGAGGGGGGGCATACAATTCATTGTAATCAGAGAGAAGTATCTTCAAAAATTAAGTGCTGGGTTGTGTTTGTGTTTTACAAGGGGCCAATGCCAACTAGAGCCTTCATTCAGCTGGGCAAAGCAACCAGCCAAAATTCCTTCAAGTACTCCTAAAGCCATTAAACCTGTTCTTGTCAGATTTGTAAAGTWGCCATCACCCCCAAAGAGCTTTCCAGAAAGAGACAGCTCTTGGAAAACATCCTGTAGGAAATTTGCCCCAACTACCAACTAATACACAATAACTCCATGGATGCAGTTGATCTGCAAACCTATTAAATACTCAGCAGTGGAAAACAATAATATTACAAATATTTCTATTAAAAATCCTAATTCTTTCTATGATGATGGCCAACTTKATCACCAAATTAAATATTTTTTTTTAATTCATAAAGCACAAATTCCTGTCAGGAAAAACACCCTTATTGCTTGTTTATTTTGATCTTTATTATAAGTACTGAATTATTCTGTCAATTATCTACATTGATGTCTCTCTGGAATAAAACAGTAAGCAGAAAACCTGCTGTAACTCTTGCTGTAATGCCGGTGTAGGCAGCAACTGCAATTTGAGATCTAATATGGTGCCAAAAATTTAACCCACTTACAAAATGCCTGACAGATAAATCAGGGCTTGGGCCATTTTAACTGTGATCACAGAATTTTATGATCATGAAGTCTTGAAGCAAAATATAATTTACTTAATCAGGAATAAATTCWTTCAAGTAATTGTCATAATGATCAGCCCCTGAAGAGAAACCAAAGCTGAGGTTCAGTTTTAGCTGATATTATATGAAGTCTTAAACAGAGAAAAGCTGTTAGAATATCAAGGCTATATAAAGCAATTCTGCTTATCTCCTAGTTAAGACAGAATGGACTCACATATGAGTAATAAGGGCTTGAACTCTGGTAAAATATATTTAAGTAAGTGCTAAAAATGGCAAGAGGCTTAGCTGTTCCTATCCAAGGTGCCTCTGAAAGCTCCACTTGATACTCTGCAAAATAGCCAGGATTTAACATTGGAAAAAAACTGGTCTTTTTGYGCTAATGCTTTCCTGCCAAAACACTCTTGTAGTAGCATAAATGTTTTACTTTGTTTTGCTACATAAGGCACAATGAGCTCACATATGTCCTCCTTCATGGAAGAAAAGCAGCACAGTGCCATGTGTGAAATGGGCTGAACACGAAAAGCAGCCTCCTCTGGCATCCAACTGCCAAGATSCATCAGATTGATTTTAGTCCCCAGTAAATCCAGGCCATGTTTCAYTTTCAGTGCCACCTTGCATGGTGTTTACTTCATGGCAGACTCCTGCTGCATRTAATCCTCCAATTACCTCACCCTGTAGTTCTCAGCCTGGAAACACTGTAAATAGGGTTCAGCCTTACTGTGGCCTGGAAGTTACTTCTCATTTTCACCACACTCACAAAGCAATGCTGTGGGAAAAGGGATTACTGTTTGCTATTTCTATGGGGAGGAGGAAAATAGAATGAAAAAAAAGGAAAGCAAGTAGAGCTTAGAGGAAAAACCAATTCCAGACAGAGTAGATAATCAAGCAAGTGATTTAGAGGAAAAACACGAACTAATTTTTTCCTCTGCCAGTGTTAGAGGATTTGGGACCAAGGGAATGCAAACCTAGGCCATGCTCTTTCCTTTTTCAGCTTCAATCCTGTCACAAATCCTCATGGGCTACCCCAGCAAGAGGAAAGATGCATTATTTAAGCAGGTGCCAGTGCGCACTGGTGCAGGCAGGAGCACAGGAGCTTGCACGTGCCAGAGGTTCCCTTTATGTTGCCACAGCACAGCAAACCCTTCTTGGATCTGCTGCATCCCTGTGCCAGCCCTCTGCTTTTCCCATGCCAGCATGGCAAAGGTGTGGCTGRGGCTGAGTCCCCCAGYTCAGCCAGCAGAGCCRGTGCCAGGCAGCCATGTCCCTGCCCGGGGACCTGAATTTGGGCAGCCCAGAGATGGGCACTGCTGGCGCACTGGCATATGGTTAGTCAGAAAAGCCTGCTTCACATGTAGAACAAATACATCTATCTTCAAAGGGGGAAAAAAAACACCATGAATGGTGCAAGCATTCAATAAAAAAACCCCAGTTTTTAAATTTAGTAGTAAATATTACCAAGTATAAAGAATAAATCAGCTACAAACAGAAAGGATGAGAGGTTGTTCTAATATTTGACATATACGTTCTGCCAGCCACCAGCAGCAATGTACCCTTTTTTACTCCTAAAAAAACATTCCAAAGACATTTGAATTACCTAGCACCATCAAGGTTAAGAAGGCACCAAGATATGCTGGTTGCTTCAATTAGTGCAGGTCTCAGCACTAGCATTACTCTGCTATAATTCGTGCACTTGAAAAATTAAATCCATTATTTGCCCTAACATGCCTAATGGATGAGTAAGATCCTTTCAGCAAATTTCAGTAATATTTTATGACCTTTTCATATCTTTAAGATATTGCCTGCTGGCAAAGCTTCCAGCTGGACAGATAGGCAATTCCCAGTCCTGTAAGGACATTCTTAACTACAAACAYATTTTGGAAGTGTTCTTACTGAAGGACTTRCRGTGCAGGAGGCCAAGCAACAGGCAGCTTTAGGAAGCAATGCTGGGTCTCAGTTCTCCAAGTGTGTATTTTTATTTATTTCATTTAGTAAACCTTAAACTCAGCCTCAGAGAGGAAGTTTTTGATATGAGCAACTCAGGCTGTGTATGTTTTACATGACAAATACTAAGCTGAAAAACACCATAGAAAAGTTGTTGTAGTATTCCACAAATGTCATTGCAAAACTGTAAGAAAGGTATTTTGAAATGGARGCATTCTGGTAGTTTATTTAATAGCACTTGTTTAAATTGCTCACAAGCGTTAGTTTAAAATGTTCCTACATTGAGTTTGTTGAACATCAGCAGTGTAAAGCCACTCATGGCTCACAGGATACAAAATTGGTTGGGAGCTACTAATGAAGTGCAGAGATTGCATACAAGAGCCACATTAGAGGAACTGACTGTATAGGCAGTCCTGTAACTCAAATTAATGCTTCCCAGAGAAAGTTTAAGCAGAACTGACAAAGCAATTACGCCAGATTTCCAAACTCTTTTTCTATTATATATTCCCATTCTAATTGGCACAGTACCCCAAGGTACCACACCACCAGTGGCACAAAAACTGCCTGTTCTGTTARAGCCTCCCCAGCTGTGAATTACTCAGYTTTTGCTATATGCACCCAGGTTATYATTTGAATTGCACAAAAATAACATTACCATGGCAGAAATTACAGTTTGAGAGACAGATTGACAACATGTAACCAGCAGTAAGACATGATAAGATGTTTAAGTAATTAATGGAATATTATCAGTTATTGGAAGAGTATGTTATGATATATATCAAATATAGGGAGTGTAAGGTTAATGCCTCAAGTAAACTTTGTTATTTGTGAGGTGCTTTGTATCTGTTAGCTGTAGAAGGAATTTGTTTTTCCTTCTGCCTGATCTCTAGTCCCAAGTAGAACATTAAGAAGAATCCAAGAATTGTTAAGTTAATTAACAGCAAAATAATGTATTATAGCATTGATAAAATAATCAATCTATAGTGCTCTGAACACACTGCCAAAGCAATATCCTGTTTTTGTCAATAGCTGCTATTTAAAAGTGACTCATGGCCATCAGAAAACCTTCAGTGTCCAACAGAGACGCATAAGGTGAAGTGGCCATTGCTGTATGAGGGCATCAACCCCAAACTCTGTAAAAGATTTAGACTGTGGACTTGGAAATAACTGAATTTTTTTTTAGCAGAGGATGCTTATATTGCTGCATCACATTGATTCTCACTGAAGTACTATTTTAAAAGCTTTCAGAAAGCATTTATGGCAAATAAAGTCTTCAGGTGTGTACTCCAGCTGCAAAGTGTATTCAGCACTTTTGCAGAGACACTGTAATGTAATGAGCACAATGTAGCACAGAGGTATAACAGGAGACATCACAGGTGTCAGTCTCTGTGCATGTCTTGGCAGCAATGAAATAAATATAAAATAATGTAAAATGTAAAATATAAAAGGGGAAAAGGAAAAAATAACATGGTGGAAAGCAGCAAAAGTGTTGCAACTTCCAATACTGAAGTTTAGGGTTTTTTCAGAGATGCAGTTAACTTTTCTTCAGGACACCAAGAACCAATTTAAGAACTTTAGAAGTGGGCAATAAACAGCGTGTTCCAGTTTTGTGTGCAGATACAGGTTACAGATCAGAAACACACTTGCATATAATTTACCTCTCTGGAAATCTAAGTTTTGATTCAGATTTTTCACCTCTGCTCAGGAAAAAGTTATTCTTGGTCAGAATCAATAACATACTGAACATGGGAGGGAGGTAAACAAACATAGTCCCAGGTCAGAACAATTCCTATGACTCACATATTTACAAGTTTCACTTTCCAAACCCAGATAGTAATTAACAGCAGGAAATTCAAGAAGAAAAACTTGGTCTGCCTGAAAATGAGGGGCTTTCACCTCAAAAAAGTCCACTGYTTTTTATTCAGGCTTCAGAAAACGGAATTCTTGATTTATATTTTACACAAACATAKTAGTCACTAGATTAGGTATGTTATGAATTTAGTCACTTTAGAATTGAGGAAAGAAATTTGCAGAACATGCCAGTTAATTCAAAAGGTATTTTGGCTATTCTTGGCTTGCTAAATTAGAATGGAAAAGGCTTCTCATATAGCAGCCACCTGCACTTGCTGTGATGCCTGCACACCCATGGGACATAGATCACATTGACAAGTTTCTCTTTAAATGTATAAACCTGCAGTAAGGTAAAGCATGCTACTGAACAGCAACAMAAAATGTGACACTTGAGTGGAAATAATCACTCAGCTCTCTACTGATTCGYGCAGCCACTTGCAAGGCAGTGCCAACAGTAAGCAGGCACACAGTATCTGAGCCAGGAAGGCTGAATAMCACACCAAAAATCTCACAAGGAGAGACCTGAGCTTTTCTCCAATGTGTGATAATTGCAAATATTCCACGAACTAAAAGAAACAAAATCCTGGCTTTCTAGCAAATCTCAGAGAAGCTAGACCCAGAGGGATGGCTACRGCTGTATCTGAGGAGTGGCACTCTTGTAGTGTAATTTATAGAGTAGGTTCAAAATTGAACTCAAGTTCAAATGTCTGTGCACTCACTGCTCAGAAGCACTCCAGAAGGCTTCTTGCAATTTCAGCAGTTAGTGTTCACTTCAGAAGGTGTCAGTGAAGTAGACTCAGCGTCAGTCTAGGACACCCTTGGAATGCAGAAAGGAAACCTAGCAACAGAAGCTTGCACTRGTGTCTATTCATGAAGGTACACAACCAGAAAGTAAGAGAAATATGGTCATTTGGCAGCCCCCAGGATGCTAAAAACAATTTTTTTTAAAGCTATGATGAGAAATTCATAACACAATCTTCCCAACATTTTTCCATTTTTCAAACATCCAGGCCAGGATTCTGATATTTATGTGGCATTGTATTCAAATGTAGGTTCTGGAGTACTGAGCAAGAAACTTACACATATTTGACTCAGAATTTCTCTGTTACCATATTGCAAGTGAAAAAACCTCAATTCAGACTCCAAAAGTCACAGAAAGGAGTATAAAAGTTAGGGATGATATGAAAAACATACTTTGAAACACACTCCTGAGTTGAATTCAAGGGCTTAGAAGTTCAGGAACACAGTATAACCAAAATATTAAAAATATTTTTTCAGGGTTTTTTTCTTATGTACTAATTCAAATAGCTCTCAACTGTAAAGAACATTTGTGGGTGGGAGCAGAAATAGAGAGAACTCAGAGTGACATTATCTCTATCATCAGAAATTAGTGGCAATTTTCCAAGAATTCAAGTRCAGAATATTTAAACCCATTTGTAGTCCATATTTATTAGATTGATTAGCTTTTAAGACACAATACCWATTTACTTTTTCAAGTCACGTATTTGAGGAGGACATTGTACAAAAACACGCAGATGCAAGTACAAAGAGTTTAAGGCACAGCGTGGATCCCTAGGAACTTCCTGCTTGTCTGTCACCTTTTGCAAGGTCATCTGAAAATTCTCAAGTGCATGCAGCAGCAATATTGATAAAGACTTGAAATTCAGGAGAAATCCAATTGTTTTCCTTCTAGCATTCTGAGGAGGTGGTTTGTTTTGTTTCCATGTAAGGCAGGAATTGAGTGCAAAGGTTGAGAGTTAAAATGAGAACATACAGTTGTGAAGTAGCAGGGGCTACCAGAAATGCTTTAGAATTGAAATAATTACTTATAGTACCTGTAATATCTAATTCCTCCCTCAATTTAATTTCTTGTTCTAWGAAATAGGATATAAATAGACACCAACTGTGCTACACCAGTTTCACAGTCATTTGTAGTTTCCCCCACACATTTTTACTTGAGGTACATCAAATCTTGGTATTTGTTCTTAGTGGATATCTCCAGAAACACTGAACATTTTGGGACTAAAAGTTTAATCTGTAGTTTCATGGAATTTAATCTCCAGATTGCTGTATAAGAGGGATAAGAATTTTTGGAGAGAGACTAAGAGAAAACACTAGTCCACAATTTGAGRTGGAGGCTTTGACTGCTTCCTCTGTGGTCTCTCAAGCAGCATAATTTCAATACAGGGCTGCTGGTGAAGTGCAGATTCTGGAAATTCCCACAAATAAAACAAGTAAAAAGTAGTCAGAGGACAGCTCCTGCCCTCCCCCCTCCTCTCCAAGAGCCACATGGGAGCATATCCTGGGAATCAGGAACATTGATGTAGAAGGTCCATCAAGGGTAATCAGGTCTAGTTGCCTGGCACACTGCTGTTATTAATTATTGACTGCCTCACAGTGACCTTCAAGCAGTACTTCAGAGACAAAAGACATTATGGGTCAGACTAGATCTGTGTAGCCTTCTCCCAGAGAGACTTATGTTCCTGCACAGATATTTCATTACTGCAGCTATACACYTCAGATAAAAGTTATATAGAATTTAGAGTGCACACTCAAACTGGAGACACAGCAACTCATCTTTTCTTAACATTACTCTGGAGTGAATTAAGAATTTAATTACCAGTTTTGACTAAGTCATTCCATGAGAAGAAATTCAAGAGCTCTTTCCTCTGAAAAGGATGAACACTTAGATAAGCARAAGAGTTACAGACAAAAGTGTTTCAAAATAGGAAAGAAGTTGTGATTTTTTGAGAGTCAATTAAAGGACATGAAGTGCCCAAGGAGCAGAAAACAGGAAAATCTGAAGAGTTTTAAAAGCACTGGAAATTATTCTGCAGAGTTGCAGCAAAAGAATGCTATAGGCTATTCAATAAAAGCACACAGGGAGCAGTTCAGCTCAGTTCTGAAGTTCTTCATCAATTACCTTAGCACTCCCTGAGAAACCACAACACAGGGTGACATGGAGCAAGGACAGCATAATTCAGCAGACCTGCACCTGTGCTTAAACTGGAAATACTGCATGCCTTACAGGAATAAAGTCATTCAAGTAGATTTCTCCAAGAGCTAGCTTGGCCTCTCCAGCCAAGTTTTTTGAAAAGGAGAAGAAAACCTCCATCACCCACCCCACCACTAGCACCTATTTTCCAGGGCAGCATAACACAAAACAGAGCTCAAACTTTTTGGTATGCTGAGCTAATTAAAGTAGTAGATTGCCTATTAAATGCAGATAATTGGGCTGATACCAAAGTCCATAAAGCTACTAGCCCTGTTCTGTTAAAGCAGCTCAAACCACAGCAAGGATAGAAAACAAAGAACRGGTTTCACAATACAAAAAAATGTATATTTAAATATGACACACCATGTTGTAAAAAGCCTCCTACACAGTTCTAAAACTGCTTATAAATATTAATACAATATCATAATCCATTTAATTCTCAACATATTTCTAAATTTGTAACAAGGATTTCATAAGYCAACTCTTTGATCTTCAATTATGTGTTAAGATGTGAAGACAAGAACAGTCACTTGAAACCCACCTCCAGTCTTCAAAAAAGACAGGGTGCAACCTGCTGGTGGAGTTAGAGCGAATTCCCCAGAAAGGTTCTTAACAAAACTCTAGAGGATCAAGAATCAGGTTTACTCACACATAGCCTTGAAAGCACTGGTTAAATAGTCTTGGAGAGCTTTCCTTCCATGAATACAAAAATTATACCTGAACTTGGAGATCTTCAAGTAGAGTTAACACAGCTTCATTAACAAAACTAACTTAGGCATTACTTGAATGCAGGTCCCAATCACAAGGGTTGCACACTAATTTACTGTCAGAATCTCTGTGACAGARCAGAAACTTGCTCAGYTRCTTTGAAAAGAATGCTCCTCTACTSAGAAAGGATCAGGAAATGTAGCAAGTGATGAGAACTTGAACAAGAAACTAAAAAGTAGGGCCAAGGTTTAACAGTGTTATTATCAACAAGATCTAGGTCTGCTATGTGATGTCATCCCAGTTATGTTCAAAAAGGCCAACGTTAATTAGAACAATAATCAATTTCCCTATTTTTCAACTCAACACATCAGCAGATGAACAATTAATTTAATTTATTCTTTTACTTGGCTAAGGAATGCCTCAGCAATTTAGAAGAGACATCATTCCAAACGCCAGTCAGTAGTGTTTGCCTCCTTTAATAATTGAATAGTGAATAATTTGAATTATATACCTTTCTATAYTAAAACCTAAGAGGTCTTTAACTCCCAAAGACTTGGTTAATTATCTTTAGAGCTCTGGCACTCCTATTAGRACGTGAAGTACACATTAAAATGCTGTTTTGCATGGGGATTATGGTGCTCTCTCCACACATAGAAGACCTCAGCATAATCCTATATTTAAATACATATTAGCTTATAGAGGGAAACAAGTGTAGCACGTTTCCTTTCTTACAAATACACACAACAATAAATTCCACATTATATATCCAGTCTTAACTTGCAGCATAAGTCTTCTTACTGTTCTATTAGTGTAAACGTCATGAGGAATATGGTCATAAGAACAAAGTTGTTATAATGTTAAAGATAAAATATTTATGCACAAAGTAATTTACTGCCATGCTACCCYAGTATTTTAGTTTGWGGGGGATTCATCTGAACAGATGCAGATTTGGGCCAACAGGATGGACCTGAATGTCAGTGCAAAATAGCTGTATATCTTAAACAAGCATCATTGACTTTTACGTCTCAAAACCAGGCTCCCATTACATTCTGAACTGTGACAGTATCTCTAAAACACCTGCTTAAATTCCAGAGGCCAGGAAGGTTTTTTCTCACAACTGGAAATTCCTTGATCCCTCAAGTGAATCCCTCAAACAATAAAAAAAAGGTTCAGAATTCCTCATTGAAAACTTGGTAAATTTGACACTGGAATCCAGGTTTAAATTCATTAAGCGTGGTAAAATACCAACATAATGGCTAACAAAGAAATTAAGCATTCACACATCTTTTGTCAGGTCTTGGCTGGGTTTTGGTGGATTTTGTTTTSTTTGTTGTTTTTCTTTTAGTTTGGAGCAGTTTTGTTTCTTTTCTTCTTCCCCTTAAAGCACCACCATAATATTATTGTCACCTCTATGGTTTCTTGACACAGGGAGGTTGTGAATGGTTTATTGCTTTGATTTCTGGGGYTTTTTACACTGGTATATCAACATCCTCACCAGAGGAAATCTGAGAAATTTGCCTTGACCATCAAGAATTCCAATGCCGAGTAGGAGAGACAGACAGGGTCCTCAGGGTAGAAGGGAGGTAATTAGAAAATCATTGAAAAATTAGAACTCAACTTCTTCACTTACACACATTACTACGAACTTACACCAGTTCTTCCACATAATTATTTGACGCCCCCAGACATTTCAATTAATCACATTGCTTGAAACAAACCTCACAGAGCCCTCATAAAACCTGCTAACTCTGCAATCTCCATGACTGGAAAGGCATAAACAGAAACAAAAGGTGACATGCCTCAGATAGCTTAAATACAAAGCCAGGTGTTTGACACCTTCCTTTTTGGATAACAGTCATCTATTTCTGTACTACAGGCACACACTACAAAGTAAAGGAAACAAATGACAAGATGAAGAAGAAAAACAAATAACAAACCCCAAACCTACAGCTCCCTAATTCTTTCAGGCTTTGTTTAGACTATCACAGCAAGTCCTCCAGCCATGCAGAGYGAGCAGCTATGTAGCTATGGCTGGAACATAGGAAGCAGAAGTAGACACAGCATATTTCTGTTTCTCACTGCAGCAGTTTGTGCTACAAAAACAGCTGCACCACAGTTAACACTGCACTTAAATAAGCACACAGCCACAGGTAAATAGAGGGGGTTATTTCTAAAATTCTGTTTACTTTCTGAGATGTTGTTTAGTATTAACCAGTGAGGCTTCAGCACAGAACTACTCATTACAGGCACAGATTTCAATACTCATTGTACTAGATCATGGCTTCTGATGAGAYACTTAAGTCCACCCAAAAATCAGAGGCCCATTATTCTATATGCTGGGAAAACGGCATCTTGTGTCTGTAAGACTACCAAGTATCAAAACCAAATAGGACTATTACAGTCATACATCATTATATTTGAGCTATTTCTTAGTATTTTGCGGGTTTGGGTTTTTGCCTCTGCTTTTGGTTTGTTGTTGTTTTTTTAACTCAGATTGCAAGACCGTAATGGTCACATTATCCTATTTTCTGGGAAAAATAGCAGGGAACATAGAAATGTAAGAACACTCCCTGGCATTCATCCCTTCCCAAAGCATGACAGAAATTGCTGAACTTGAAGAAAATGTCTTTTGATCCACAGAGCAGCAGCAAAAATCCTTTCTTTATTGGCACATTTATCAGAACAAAGATCTGGTTCTTCACACTCCTTGCTTCATGCATTTAGCAGTATAAAGAACAAAATCCTTTAGAATGGCTTCAGTCTCGGAGATGCTTTRTTTAGACATCTGCAGTGTCCTGTGAAATCAATCTCACCATGAACATGTCTATATTTAGACCCCTGAACTGCCAAGTGTTTGACTGCARAGTTGCAGTTGCACAGAAATACAGGCCAAGGACCACCAAAGTTTTGTCCAGTTCGTGCTCTGACAACACAGCCTCATTTCTTTTCACCATTCCTGTCCCTCCACTGCCAATCTTGCTGTAAATAAATACATTTTGGCATTCTTGTTGCCTTCTCCCTCCAGCATCTCTAACGGGGYGGCTATTTACCAGACTGCAGCTCATCAGATCACTGTCATTTCAGTGCTGCTTTATGTGCTGCCTACGTCACATTTCTCATTTGCTGGCAGGAAGTCTGAGCTATGTGTCCTCAGCAAGGATTCACTCATTTCCCTCACTGCTTCCTGAAGAAGTTGCAAGACATGTGTAATCACTCACAGGATTTCTTGCTGAGTGCTTTGGGCAAATGTGTCACATTGAGTTATTCTGCTCTCTGATAGATATTTGAACCTTAAAAAAAAATTTAAGCCAAGATAGACAGTTTGAAGGTAATAGATCCTTGGAGAAGAGCAGCCTTGAAAAAGATTTACAGCCTAAAGAAGACACATTAAAAGCCCAGGCAAACCTTGTGGCAACACAGTAAACACACCCATAATAGTCATGAAAGAGATATCTAGCAGTGATTTTGTAGAAAAGGCCAATTTTTCCCCCCTCCAAAGTAATTTTCCAGTACCAACTAGCACAGAAGATTCCATTATAATTCTTCTGAATTCTCAGAATGGTGCTGTCATGTTGCAACAACATGGGGCAGATGATGGGTTTAAGTGAGCTGGTCTTACAGGAAAGGGCATAGTGTGCAACCTTTTCTAGGGTTGGGACAGCAATGGCTTGCCATGAAAATATCAGATATAAGGGTCTGCTCTCTTCCTTTCCATAGGATAGTCACATTGTTGGTTCTCCTTTTAATCCTTAATAATTCATTAAGGACAAAGGAAATCAGATTCAGATTGTGAGTTTTCAGCCAATGTTTAGACTAGAGAAAGCACTATAATATTGCATGTTTGCATAAACATAAAATTCCTACAATCTATTAGCTCAATTCCCCATTCCTCCCTTCATAAGTTAATGCTCACAATTAGTTTCTTTCTCTTTAATAAACAAAGAATTTGTAAAACATTAGAGAAATGAGAGGTAATCCTTACACACACCTCTGTCACCATAAGCCTTTTCATCTCCCTCCATGATGTCATTTAAACATTAAGTACAAAAAGTGAAGACATAGATTTTCTCAAGATTGCTTTACCAACMAGGATCAGATTCAGTGCTTGTCACCAAGGAAAGCAAGCTGAGACAAAGTGAGCAGGACCTCATTCACCAGCTTAGGAGACTGYATTCACCCACAGCTAGAGACACACCACTGGTGCAACTGAGTGGAGTTCCAAAGCCCGAAGTAAATGAACGTTTAGAACACATTATTTCAAATAAGCTTTAATTCAGGTGTACATGATCTACAACCGCAACTTTATTACTCCCCTCTTCTCTTTTTGATAGTAGCTCACATCCTTTTTGTTATATTAAATTTTCTGCTGACATCTCAGGTGAAGACAGCCTTCCTAAAGGTGATGGAGCACTTTAAGACAATGGATACTTCAGTGCATTTTGGGCTTTTATCAACACACAAACTTTGCATGTTTATGTCAAGTCTGAGCATGCACCTTCTTTCAAATTCAAGTTTTGCAAAAAAAAAATAAAAAAATCAGGACTTATCTCCACCCTTAATTTATTCAAGTTGACATGAAATCCATCAGGAGTCCCACACAAAGGCTAAGACTATGGCTTCTAGAATTTTATGACCACATAGCTCAATCTAATTCCTACAGTTAGAAATCGCTTGAATGAACTTCCGAGTTGTGCTAAGCAATAATGTCTTGGGTCATTAACTTTAACACTGCCAGCTTGCCCTCATGATTGCATTTACTTTAATTAATGTAAGTTAGTAATTAATGGCACACTTAACAGAAAGGACTGCTTTAGCACATTGCCAGTTTTTAACAAATAAAGCAATCAAAGTGCTTCAGGCAAGACTGGAMATAATCTGTTGCAGGTGGCAAGTGCAGAGACAAAAAGGCTAAGCCACTGAGTTTTGTGGAGGTTTTTTCCCAAATTTAGGTCTAACATGTTTAACATGTTTTAGCATGTCATGCTAAAAACTAGGCCCACATTTTATCGCATTTTTTCATTTTKCTAATACTAGATTTGATTCAYAAYWAAAAACTTCAGCATGCATGCACTGATTCTATGTAAAATTGTGAAACTGTTGGAGTGAGAAGTGTTACTGTACCATCACAGCAATGAGGACAACAAAACAGAACTCATTAATAGCTGTGCACCAACATCCTACCACCCTGAAAAGATCTTGTACAAGAACACCTGGTATTCACACCACATTCTCCCCTCATGCATCTTTTGCAAAGTTTCAGCTTCTGGTGAAAMTTTGATCAAGCCAAGCTTTATTCAAGGGATCCATGTCCTCAAAATCATTTATACAATCTTTCCTAGGTGTTTTGAGGCAAACAAGAAAATCTAAAAAAAAAATACTTCCACTAGCAGAGATAAATTTACACATAAGAACAGCAATATGGAATATGGTAGAAAACGCATTTTCTAAATATTCTGCTTCATAAAAACAGTAATCCACACAGAGACTTCCAGTTTGAAGACAGCTTGCTACATTTTGCAAAGCCAAGAGAAACGTATTCTGTCAGTGCAGCATTTAAACAATGTATTTGAAGAGAACCCTCCCTGACAGACCTGGATCAATTATCTCAACTGGCAGATTGTGCAACACCAGATTGTCATGAGACACAATTTGATGCTAGAATGAGGTATCAACTATAGCTGATATACRAAACAGTAACACAAAAGGAAACTCATCAAGGGGAAGGCTCATTTCTTTGACTTTTCCTTCTCCATCCTGAAAGACAAAATGAGAGCATAGGCCTACTTAGGTCTGTATGACATTATCACAATAATCATTATCCCAAATGTTTTCACTGGCAATGGATGAGAGACTAAAGACCTAGGAAGAAGAATAAAWAATTCCAGATATAAGATTTCTTTTGGATGATTCAGAAAGCCATCTGCCTGCCAGCATTAAGAACAATTTACTTTGAGAGCCATCTGTGGGAGACAACTGCACCTGAAGTCTGGCAAAAAGCACATATTTCTTTTAATGACTCATTTGTTCACTTTCTCCTCTGAGAATGATAAAGACTCCATTCCTTTCTTCAGAGAGGAGGTTAAAATATTGGGAGAAAGTGAGACAGAAGTTGCAAAAACCAAAGGGACAGCAAAGGTCATAAAAAATGTTGCAGAGGGAGGTGCTCCACATGTCCCCCTTTGATTTTTTATTTCCTTCCTCAGGACTGCTCCATGCACCACAAAAAGGGTGAAGGATTCATCAGAGATGTTATACATCATGAACAGGTGGGTGGGAACCCTTTCAGTCATGGGTAACCAGGGAGCAATCTCAGAAGCACCTCAGTAAGTCCCTTCTGGGGACCATCCCTAGGTCTGCATGTGTTCTGACAGCACAGGACCATCCCTAGGTCTGCATGTGCTCTGACAGCACAGAAGAATAAGTTACTCTCATTTTTGAACTTGTTTTTTCCTTTACAGCCTCAAGTACTAACAAGGAAAGCATCTATTTAGATTAAACGTAGAGATATAAAAATGTCAATGTTCTCTAAAGTACAGTCTAAATAAATGTTTGGGAGTTATCGAATTATAAAAGCATAAATAATCATAGACAATTTACAGGCCTGACATTAGACATCACAYCATTGCAGATAGTCAAAACCTCTATATCTGAAATCCAGATCACGTAAGTACAAGCTGGAGCTGGAAAATTACTTGAAACAGATACTTAAGGACAGGAGAACTCTGATAAAGRTATGAATTAAAGCAGTCACCACAGGACTGTCTGCAGAAGTGAGAAAGAGAATATGTTCATCCAGCTATCAGTGCCAAGTGACACCACAATGTGGGGACCCTCTATTGTCAGCTGATCCAGGCCACTCTACCTCGTTATTGTCACCCTGTATCCTGACTACCCAAGACAGGGTACAATAACCAAGAGATTGCTGACCTGGCATCAAAATCAATCATCATTCTCACATTTGAATGCAACATTGGGAGATGCATTTCTGAAGGAACAGAGCCAAACCAGCCAGACTAAATTAAAGTAAGGACAACTGACAATTACCTTGTTAACATGCAGACAAGATACTGAGATTAAAAAACGGAATACAAATTATTACTGTGTTCACCTATATGTATAGAAATACAAGACAGTATTTAAGAGGAAAACTAACAACGTGCAATGATGTAGAATACCTGAAGCTGGAACAAAATAAACATGCCAAGCAATGAGCTGTAGCTTACTATCACATAGCAGATAGGAAATAGTCTGAGGAACCCAATTACTTAAGAGGTTTTATCTCTCTTCTAGAAATTCTGCCACAATTCCTATTTAAGGGATGCCCTTTAGAAACTGTTCAGATGTAATAGCAACTGGTGTTACCATTAAATAATGTACAGTATCTTAGTGAGGTCACTCAGTCAAGGGGCGTGATCTGTTTGCTGCAYCATTGSTAYTTCTRTGATGCTATTTCACCTTGGTTTCTCACATACCTTTYACAGCTTTCRAACATCAGTGTTAACCCRGCACTTTGAAAAGTGCAKGTTGGACAGCCCCACCCATCACATTGGTGCTGTTTCAGAGGACACATTTGGGGATAGATATTGGTGGATATGGCATCAAGTCCTAAACTGATGCTTCAGAACAGCTTTGTCAAACCTTATCAAAAACAACCTTTTTTTTTTTTCCTTTGCTTTGCACACAGACCTCCTACATGGAGCTGAAAAGCCCAGAGTTTCTGGCTAAGACATCTGGAAATGATTTCACAGTCAGAACCACCGTGTAATCCTTCCCCTCAACAAGATGTATWTCAGGAAAAGTCTGACAATACACAAGGGCTTTCAATGCAAGCAAATTCCAGGCAACTCTCCACGATGGAGTTTCTAATTTCCTACAGGTAACATATTTTAAAATTCAGTGTAACATAGTTTTAATTGATTTTAATTAATTTTTAAAATCCCCACAAATTAAGCTAGTTTCATACTTCTGCCCCACAGACACTGAGTCTGATTTGAGGAAGTAGCACAATACATGATACATGCAGAGTGACAGAAGCCACCCAATTTCATCATGCCTACATGCACAGGCTTCAGTGATGCCCACAGAGGCTACTTCTCGTGCCCAATCACACTGAACAGCAATCAACAGTCAGGTATAATTAGTTCTTCACTGGCTCTGCAGCAAGGCTTGCATGGGTTCATGTTTGGGGCCATTTGTGGGTTGAAGTTCTTAAGAGTGAGCAGAATTGGAAATTGTTGGCAAGCTTACAAAAAGAACCCAGATGAAGTCTGACAGGAGTCAGAGTGCTAAGCTAAGACTTGCTGTAATTGAAACATCAGGCAATGGAGAGGCTGATTAAAATCAACATTTTCATCTGACTATTTTGGCCCTCCAGGACGTGGTCCAGAGACCAAATTGCTAGAAATTAGTCATGCCTTGCTCATTACCCCAAAGGCACAGACTTTCATACAAGAATATGAATACATAACTTGAAAAACTCACTGTTGTGCAAATGGAATATTTTAAAATAAAAGCGACATAAAACTAAACAAACAAAAAATTCCCAAACTCTTAAAAACCTACAAAAAACCTCACCAGATTTAGACAGATTATAATCTTTCCTTCCTTCCTTTCAATACTGTGTTTACTCAACACCTGTTGATTTAATACATATCCTACTCACATTGGGTGTCAATGATCATGTTTTACCATCGCTATCCACAAACAGTGTAGTCAGTAACTAAAACTTGGAAAGTCATGAAGAAATTCTAAYAAAGAATAAAGTACTGGAAACCAGGCACACAGCTATTATCTCCACTGCATTATTTGTATATATCTTAAAGGAAACCAAGTATACATAACATACATAAAATTCTACATTATGTGCATGGAATATACATATATATGTCTCAAAGCTGTAGCAGGAGGAAGAAAAATCCCTAAAACGAGGCAAAGATACCATTACTTTACTTGAAATGAACAGTTTTCTTGAATTTTTTAATTTTCAGCTCTGCATACATCAAGTGAAGTGCTTTTCTGATCASTAGATTACCAAGGGACAAACGTAAAAGTGTTATTAAATCCAAAAGGTTATATTATTAAGTAGTGAACTAAAATTTTTTTAAGATTTTTGGAAAAAAAATAAAGGCACAAATGATTCATGTAGTTTTTGGAATTCCTAACATGAGGCTATGTTTTAAATGTAATATGAAACAACTGAACCGCTTTTGAGTTACACATAATGCTCGATGATTATTTAGCCTCTTTCAAAGCCAAGGAAAGGTTATGTTTCCTAGACATTTTTCTCCATCTTTGAGTCAGCAAAAATCCAAGACCTCCAGTCTAGAGAGGTTTCATTTGTTTYCAGAGTCATTATTTGTAGAGCCACTAACTTCCTGCAAGAATCTTTCCTTTAAAACAAACATTAATTTGTCAAGGGCAGACTAAAATAAACTTGCTCTGTGATGCACACAATAAAAAATTTCCTTTGTGAACACAAACTAGTATCCTCAAAGCATGTCTCAACTAAAACAAACACAATGCTTAGATTTCCTATTCTTCCTTATAAATATTGAAAAYTGTACATCAAAAAAGGTTTAATGAGAGTGTTTTTCCTAAGTTCACCTCCAGTATCCAAGATGTACATGCACAAAGATAACMGAAATACAGCCATATCACATTAACACCAATTAAAAAACAAGAGTTTTGACAGKTYTCCCCCMAAATTCTCATTACTATATCAAGTCYTTTAGGAAGSTTGGYATTCAGTTGTTAAATCAGAGCTGTTGCATGRCAAACAGTGCATTACTTGTGACAAACAAGGCAGCCTTTACTACTCCTGTCTCATAAATAAACAATAAATATCATAACCAACCTGAGAAGTRGGCTACCATCAGTATAATATGTTCATGATATATAATTCAAATGAGAAAAGTTATGTTYCAATGATCCATGATATTTGAAATCATGGTGCTTGACTGCAACTATCAGCACCACAGCAGGATACGTAGTATGAAGCAAGAAAGTAATTTCATTTCCAAAGGACTCTCTTGAAACCAATTTTGAAGTTCCTAAACACAAAAAAAAAACCCCACTGAAGGACTGGTGTAATGGCATTTTGAGCCTCTACTACCCATGTGCACATTAGAACTTCAAGTCTTATTATTTTGCAGAAGTGATAGAATTATAATCCTAATATTGGGGGAGGGTGATTATCTTTTTTTGTTTTTTAATATCCTGAGCTGGGAGGGAATCCACAAGATTTTCAGAAACTTGCACCTAAACTTAGAGATCAGAAATTTCCTCCCTCTTTTATGGTTAGTTTGGACTTGCCAATAAGGAGGCACCTAGAAATAGACTGTTGGTCAGGACATTTTGCAATTTTTCATCTAAAACATCAAGAAAAGAAGTTTTTAGAGTGCTGGTCACTCTGTTGTCACTCAGAGGGTCTTGCCCTGTATCACAAATTATGTTTCTGAAGAAATAAATTTGAACTGACACGCACGCCACTAAAAAGAACCACAAAAAAATCCCAACCAACCAAACAAAAAAAGCCCCTGCATTGTGTCTGTTGTGGAAAGCAAGCAAGCATCACATCTACACCAGAAGATCATTGTGAAACATTTCTAGTAYACCTAATTAAAGAGTTCAGCTACTGATTTAATATTTCATTAAGCTAGGGGACACTAGCCACTCTGGTGACCTGCCACAGAGCACAGATTTAATGACTGAGCTGCATCTTCTGCATCAGAATCCTCTGATTACAAGGTTACCTCTGATCTCCAGTCAGACTGAGATGGTCTTTTGTTAAAGGTGTGATTCTATGAGACACAAAAAGTGTCATTAGAGAAAGTAGCAGGTTTCTGTTCAAGGAAGGCACATAATTTACATTTTAATTATTGAATCTGAAAAGAACATGTCTGAAAAGGAATTTACAACACCATTTAAGACAAATTCTGCAATATCACTAAATTGCTAAGTCTACGAAACAACTCTAAGTGATAAGCATTTTCTTCTTGAACAGCATGATGTCAMCTGAACAGGAAATTGGGGGCCAAATTCATTGTCCTCATTCCAGTAAGGAAATCTAAACCAATCCTAATTGCAAAGACTCTACAGTTAAACAGAAATTGCTTCACAGAGAATTCTTTATAAACATCAGGATGTATTCCAAATCACTTATTGTGATAAATTAGGAAGCAACAAGCTCAAAATGAACAGTGTTTGCTAACTTCTAACCAGCASAAACCTAGAAAAATAAAGGCTCATTTATAGCTTAATTTTTGAAAGAGAGAYATGTAATTTGTAAGGACAGTGCATTTCTTATATTTAGCACCAGACTGTGAGTTCTCAAGTACTCCTGTCTAACAAAAAACCCTCAGAACCCCCACAAAACAATAGAAAATACTACGCTGAAATTTTGGTACAGCTTCAGAAGCTGAAGACTGAACAGGTAATGTGGCATTCTGAATCATGAAGCATCTAAAAGGTTTTTTATGGATCAAGCCATTAAATAAGAGGCTAGAACAAAACCAGCCAGCAGTGTCCAARTCTCTCTAGAACTGGGATAAACCAGGGAACAAGCAAGCAGGCTCCCTGCTCTCTCCAGCAGYAGGCTTATTTCCACAATGTCTCTTAATGCTAAAGAAATAAAAATACTGCCATGTAGCATTGTAAAGACACCGTAGATTTTAGGAAATCAAGCAGTGTGTTTTACAGGGCGTATTTCAATACAGAAATAATTCATTATCATTGATGACACGGGGTTTATTTCAGGGTTTGGTGTTTTGCTGCTCTGTTTGAGTTGAAGCAGTTATTCTATCTCATGAGCAATGCCAGGGAGGAAAGATGTGGAAAAAAGGCAACCTTTCTGCTTCTCTTGTGAGAATTGATCACTTTTTTAACTTCACCTATGCTTTGTGGCTGACTCAAGCCACTCCTCCATCCTCAACAACCAACACACAACTACAGCAAACCTGCCATAAATGTGGGCCTGCATCTGATGACCAAAGACAGCTCTTCAAAACTAAAACATTTTTCCCTATACATATTTTTAAGTTTTTTCTTACTTTTCAGTGTAATCCTCTTTTCAGCAGGATGACCATCATGTCAATCCTAATAAAAATTTTAGTTTAATTTACAAGAGTTATTTTCACTGAAAAGCAATTTCAGACTCTCTTGCCTCTAGGTTTAAAGCTAGAAAGYAATTTTCACTCAATATATTCCCTTAAAATCATGTCTATTTTCTCCCCCAGAGTGCTTCTTTTATACCTCTTGTTCATCTTAATGAGATTTGAACAAGTTATTTAAGAAGCTATAAATCACAATTGAAGATTTGACTGATTTTTAAGCAACCTAAAATACTTCATTGTAGAGCCTTAAGTCTTAAATAATAATTTCCTACATAGTATTTAAATAATTAACCTGTTGCAAAATGTGATCTTTATAAGGTAAGCCTCCAGAACACAGCTGTAAAATGAGTTTGGGACTAGGTGAATGCAGAATACTGCATTTCTTTCATGTTGCAAGGCTTCCTCTTCTGCACATCAAGTGATTACACCTTATTACTATGTACAGGTACACCACAAGCTAAATTTGTGTAGCATCTGTATGACAAACACCCTTATCTTCCACACTATTCCCTCCACATRAAGCTCTCCTTTTCTTCAAAGAGCTGACTGTAGACAGGGAGGAAAGGAAGAATTATCATCTCTGTGCAGGCAGGAAACAGGATAAGAGAAGCTTAGCTACCTATTGGAATTGATGCAAGAGCCAAGCCTTTCTCCAAAGCTATCTCAGCCACACGACTGGCCTTCCTTTTAAAGCAAGCTAGGTGATTGCTAAATCAGACCTTCAATTAACAAGGCAATCCACATCTCAATTCAGACTGTAACGGGCCTTTCTGCAGAAGCAGAATTGTTTAATAAATCKAAACCCAACCCAAATTCAATCACTCTGGAAGTTACCCGATAGTCAGACCTGATTATCAGCATTGATGGAGAGTAAAGATTAAAAACACATTTGCTCTAAGTGTGGCACGAATTTCTCACAGCTCTCAACATGATTTTCTGTAATATGTTGGCAAACAATTCTGCTGGCAGGACTGGTTGCCCAAAACATCAGTCAAAGCTTTCTTTAAAGAAGCAAACAAACATGAAGGTAAAACTGAAATTATTATACTGGATGTTTGCACTGGATCATAAAAACATCCTCTTATTTCACAGTGAAAAAATGACTGCCTTTTGAGTGTTGGCTCTAAGTATAGAATTGAAAGTAGAGGGCCCTGTATGACTCCAGTGCAATGGAGACCCCAATTCAGTAAAAAAAATCCTAATACACCCCRTGCCATTGGCTCATAAATCAGTTTGGGCAAACATGAAATCAAACAAACTGAACCAAGTTCAGATMCCATTTTACTAAATCTCTACCTCTGCTTTTACTATAGATTCTTTATCTCTATGGGAAATAGACTACTGGGAAACCTTGTTTAATATTCTCAACCCCTTTTAAGAGGGAGATAAAATCCACAGCCTGAAGTGTTGTCTCACTTTCGAAGATGTTAAGGGTTGGAACCCACTGCACACTTCTTAACCTGGAGAACTAAAACACAGATTCCAGAGGTCTGACCTGAAATTAATACTGACCTACATAATGCTCTTCATCAATTCAGCTCATRCTAAGTAGCACAAGATTAAACACACTCAGAGAGTTTCAAGTCCCCTTCTTCAAACTCCCCAACAGAGCCTCCTCACACCCAACCCACAGCCAGAGGATTTCTTTSSAAGTGCTTCRAGATTCTCACTGTGTCAKACRTTCRGCTGGCACCCAGGCCATGTGGAACTGATCAAAGGCCACTTACAAACAGCTGYTTTTTAAACTAAATTCATTACTTGYCCATTTTTTATTCCTTCTCACCCAAGTACTTACAATATTTATCCACATCTTGCATGGTRCTGCTTCTYATGTCATTAAGAACAAAGCACTGAGCGTCAGCTTCAAAGAATTTGTAATAATTTCTAGTTTCAGCCTATTCTTTTGTTTGAGAAAGTAAGGCTTTTGGATCTATTTTATCATATCCTACACAGTAGTCTGAAAGTATATAACTTCGTAAACTGGACACAAAGTAAAAAGAATAAAATTAAATTTTTCATTTAGCAAAAGTAGTCTCAACTCCAAAAATGTGAGCTATCAACTACAGCTATGTAACAAACCATCCCAAAAATGTCATTAAAACAGAAAATTATTCCGATGCATTTAATTCCATAAACTATTTTTTTCCTGAATTTTCAGAATCTGTGCAAAGCTTGGATTGTTCTGCACTTTTTTGAACACTAAATTCACAATATTTGTCTTGACCATGCATAAACCGTTTGTGACCCATTCATGTCACTGGGTGCAATAAATGAGCTAGGAATGAGTTTCTCTAATCACATTACAAGGTAGCTTTGTTGGGTAGGGCTTTTTTTAAAGAAAAAGTGTACTTTTCCCACAACACACAGCTTGTATTCCTTTGTGACTGCTCCAGGAAAGGAAAAGAATGAGGAGCTGAAYTTACTGCAGCTAATCAAATGAGTTAAGATTGGAAAATCCTTATCAAGCAAATCTTCAGGAAGCAAACTCMAAGAACACTGAGCAGCTTACTTTCTCACTGGCACATCGGGAAGGAGAAGGAGCAGGACATAGCAACCCCTTCTCTCACACAAGAATCATTAGCATTTACAAAGTCTAAGCTTTGAAGRGAAGAAAAGCTTCCAGACCCATTCTGCAAAGGAAACCTTTCAAACATCAACTGAGGGCAAATAGCTGATGTGCCAAGTCTGCTGCAGAGAAAAAACCTGCATGCCAGAAAGTTTCCCTCCCCCTTCCTTGGAGGGCAGAAAGAGGCTGACAGATTGTTTATGCCCACTCCAATCCTGAAGTTCCCAGAGAGCTCTTAACTCTTGATGGACAAACTCCAGCGTGCAACTCAGCCCGATCTGGACTGTCCTATCCAGCAAGCCCAGAGGCAAGGARCAGGCAAAACCACACTACTCTGATTCCCAGTTCAAGGGTAACATGAAAGAAAGGTTTTAATGTTAAAAACAAAGAGACAAGGCCTTGAAAAAAGCAATTTAACGCAATACTGACCTTAGGACAATCAGCAGGTAGACTTAGGGCTCACTGAAATCTTCTAGACATATCTGAACTTATAAACACTGTAGCAGTCCTTATCAAATTAGATCTTTTTAGATTTTATTTTACTCTGCTATTAAGATCCAATTTCAAGGACAAGGCAGTGGGTATAAGAAGGAAAAAAACCTCCAAGTCTATTGAAATACCAAGGATACAAAACCAGTTTATATGCCACTCTTCAAAAAAAAAACATGGAAATCAGGCAGAATTACTTTGGAAGAGGTGGAACCAGTTTCAGACTAAACTGATTTCTGACATTTGCTGAAACTTAACAGATACATTTACAATAGAATCATGTCTGCTGTTAGTTTCTACATAATTTGGTTWGTCTCTCAAAAGAACAGAACCTGTTAGCAGACTTCACTTTGGAGCTCATTTAAGAGTTCCCAGCATCACATGTCATTTTTTCCCTATTCTTGGTTCTGTCTTCTATGCCTCTGTCTGCRAAGTCCAGTAAGTACAAGCTGACTTTTGAAAGCCAGATGACAAGGAATTGCTCTCTGAACCCTTTTGAGTAGAATTATGCCATTTATGAAGCACTTGGAGTCATCCCAAGGTCACAYTTCACTCAGATCCTTTATGCGGTTCATCAAGCCCATAGGAATAATTGCTGGGTCTAAATGTTTGTATACCACAGTCCCACATATTCAGCACTTCACTRCTCCTATCAGTCTTCAAAATGTATCCTCTAACTGGACAAAAGGTTCAGTTTGATCTCATTTCTGCATTAACAGCCCACAAACTTTAAACCTGTAGCTGTATTTGGGGCAGACTAGAGGGATAAATAGTTTCTAGGCTTGCAGCCTTGAATTWGGAGGGAAGGATATGTCTGATTATATTTTTGTGTGTGCCCAAGGAATTTAATGACCTTACTGCATATTACTTAAAAMCCAATTCTCTGTCATTAGCTTTCCATTTACACAAACCTGGAACTGGCAGGAGTCTACATCCTCTAGCGAATATCTTATCTATCATTCACCATAATAATTAATGCAAAAGTTCAAAAGAACACTTCTGCTCATCTGCTCTACTCATAATTTGACTAAAAGATTAAGACATCCSTTAATTTGCAGTTCTACCAGAAGATATTTCTTCTGAACTGACCAGTTCACTGAAATAATTTTGAAGCATGTGGCTATATATTAAATCCAGTAATTAAGCTTTCAGACAGACTTTTACTGGCAGCTTTCTTCCAAACTCAGAGCTTTCACCTTGCATAATAATCCTTGGCTTTCYTGAAAGCATTGAACCTTTGTTGCCAGCTAGCACCAGTTACAGTAGTTAACATCACACCTAATTGCATAATTAACTTATTGTGACTAAATTTCCAGCTGAAAGCTCTGTGGGTCACACAGACCCTGCTCCACAGGCTTTCCTCCAATTTCAGTTGAAGCAAAGCAAACATTAAGCAGATTTGTTTTTAAAGCTGAGCACAACACCAACATAGAGCCACTCCAACAGCTTCTCTAACAGCTTGTAAACCCTTCCATGCTATTTCTGTAGCTCAACGTGCAAGGACTGTTCTGTCACCAGCTTCCTAGCTGAAATGTTTTCATGACTTAATTTTTTGGCCCCATGTCCACAAAACAAGGCTCTTCTGTTCAAGACTGTTCAGATTTCAAATTTTTACCCAGCAGCCTTCATCCTCATAGTATTTTAYCTTCCATTATCAGCTCCTTCTTGCTCTGTTGAAAGAGGAAAAGCCCCTGCTCCCCACCTGTCTGTCTTGAGGCACTACTGAAACAACTTGATTCACCTTCAGTGTGCTCAGCTCCTGRATTCTAGAGGCTTCACTCTTGCCATYGCTRARCCTGCTGCACACAGCAGGTAACAAAGTCTGACTAGTTGTCCCTGCARTGCTCATGTGTCACTCAGCCTCTACATGACAATGAMCTCAKCTGTCTCCAGTKATGTACAACTAAAAAGGTACRTCTTGCTTCAGAAAAAAGGAAATARGCATCAACAAGCACAGAACCTGAGGCCATTTAAACAAASCTCCAGCTGGAAATTCTGTTTCCAGACAGATTACTAGCAAGACAGTACCTAGTCTTGCAGGATATTAATTGTTAAACTTAATTCAGTAATTCCGCTAAAGGATGGACCAAACTCTTCTGCTTGCTGCTACTTCCCCCCCCATGTCCCCTCCGTAAATCAGAATATGGCAACATTGAGTATTAGCATATATATATGCACACCCTTTCACAGGTTCATGCCCCTAAACCTTTATCCTTCAGTAATCATTCAGTACTAAAGCAATTGTACCTGCTTTAATTAGAACACCTTCTAGCAAAGCAATTGCAGGGAAGCAGGAAAAACCACAAGAAGCAACGAAAGCAATGTTGGGGCTGTTGTGTAACAGGGTTATTGATGAACTATTTTCTTCATATATGCCATATACATAGGCATGCCTCTAATTTTGTCATCCAACCACCACCATTCCCTTTCCTGTCCTCCACAAATGTGTCAAATTCTGTCTCTGCTGCTGATCACACATTCTTTTGAACCAGCTCAGATTATTCAGCAAGGTACAGAGCTAATCCTTTGGTGTATTCCTACCTCCTACCCATCCCACTCTAGGAAGAGCCTTAGCAGGATTCTTTCTAGCCATAACAAAGCAGACTTTGTCTAAGACAAACCTCATGCACATGTAAATTTAATTTGAACAAAATTGAGTTCTGCTTTGCTTCCAGACATTATTAAATGTTCTATAACACAGCTGCAGCATCTACCCCTCCCACAATTTTAGTCTCTCCATTGCTAAGGCCTTTCTTGTTCCTGTTTTTTTAGAGTTAGACATGCAGCTTTGAATCTTTCAAAATTTACCAAGTACTCAGCCATAATTTTCATKCTGTTCCCTCAGAGGAAAACATTCTCTACATGCACTGAACCCATGAAATGTGGACATTAGACCAGAGGCTCATCCTATTTCATTTTGACTTTCATTTAGAAAAAGAAAGCATTAAACAATCTCCAAACCCTTACATGTTGGTGATGCTGCCTGTGGACTAGCAGCCCTCCTAGACTGCTCACCAAAATGGATGTRTTTCTAACTTGTGCTTTAAGTTACATTTCCCTGCAAAACCTGCAGCACCCAATAAAATCCTGAGACTTCCCCCTCAAAGGGGAGCTGAATTTCTGCCTGAAAATACCTCATTCTCCTCATTAGTATGAGCTAGAAAAACGTTGTAAGAAAACACACAATCATAAATATCTGAAACCAGGTATTTCCTGTGACTTAGCTAATTATTCCTCCCTTGATTTTAACACCATCATTAAGCAATAGTGACTACTTTTGACACCCCACTGAGTTGCATTTCTGACCATCTTTACCCCCAGTTTAACTTTCAYTGAAAGAATTTGTATGTTGAAAAAAAAACACCAGATTTTCACATTTAAATAGTACTAAAAAGTCTGAAAACTTTTTTATCCAAATTACAAGATATCTTCCTACATAATTATTTACAGATTTCTTCTACAGCAGTAAAAAATGTTTATAATGAACAGAAAGAGGATACAGCTGTACTCTTCTGCCCTGAACCAAAATTAAACAAGAACAACCCCTCCCCCTTGTCAAAAACATGTGCGAGACTATTAATTTAAAAAAATAATTACCCCACAAATACTTTTGCTAGTACAACTCCAATTACAAACTCATGAGCAATGAGTGTGTTAAGATATTGTTATAGATGTTTTCATCTGCAATACYAGTGATTAGAAGTATTACAAGTTTAATATCCCTCTCAAACTGTTTCCACATCACATAAGTACCACTTGTGTTTGGTGTTCTCATTAATGCTTTACTCATTGTACCCTGTGCCAGGACTGATTAACCCAGAGATGAGTCTTTGGTATGATATTGTTTAAAACTCCTAGGTATGGTTAAGTGCAACTAAGTTCAGTCTCCCATCAGTCCCCTTGGTTTCAGAATTGTGACTATTCTCTTTTATGCTCTCTCTTAACTACCAAAGCCTGGGTAAGTGCATTTTAATCACTTTCACCAGTTGAGATGTATTGCTGGATCTCTTATTCTAATTTAGATAATTCATCAAGATGGGGATAAATGGGTCATTTGAGATCCAAGAYTCCCCATCACAGACATCTGACATTTATATAGTTTGTAACATTTAAAAAAAAAACTTTCTCCAAGCCTTTCATTTTTCACATTTCCCAGCTGGACTTCCTTCATTAATTTGGATGCTACCTTGCTGTCAAGAGCCAGGCCTAGATCCTAGAAATATCTATGCACATATTTAGGTTACAACACTTTGCCTCTCAAGGAGAATTCAGATGGACATAAACCAGAAACAATTACCTCTGAAAGCAATATAAAAAATGTAATACAAAATAAGTCAGAGAGAATGAGACCAATGCAAGCTTTACTCTCTGTATTGCCTGTGTTTGCATGAAAAAAAAAGTGCTTTGCAGTATTGTCTTAGCTTTCAAGCCTTTTTGGACTGCTTTTCTCTAACCAGATCAGCCTTCACTTATGATTCCATCATAAAATGAAACTGAAATGGAAACATCACACATCACCCAAACCGTTCAGGATTGAACAGAATTATGATTGTTGTACGATTTATTTCATTTGCAACACAGTTTGCTCCAGGATACTTACAAACAAAGTCTAGAAGTAGAGTACTAACAATACTCAAGTGTCCCAAAATTTTTTGTTCACACAGTATTTGAAAATAAGGGGGATAGAAGTAGGACTCAAAACTAAGACTGAAAGTATAGAGGTTAAAAAGAAATAAAGCTTAAAAATCACAAAAACCCACTGAGATCTAAGACCACACTTTTTTTCCCTGCCTTAAATGCTTGTCCTTAATGCACAAATCAGCAGCTACCCAGTATAGTCCAGAGAAATTTGAAGATTCACAGATGCCTCATAGGAAGTCAAAGAGGACAGGCAATCATTACTCACACCCTCCTGTTCCCTGCAGACATCCTYAGAGCACCAGCTCTGGCCCCATCAAGGCTGATACTTCAGCACYCCACAGCTACTTTATGAAAGTTATATATACAGATAAATAATGAATAAGCAGAATTGCTTGGGATGAGGGAGTTTAAGGCTACAAACAGATAAAACTGACAGCTAAAACCATAATGTGTTACTCATAAGTTATAAAAGGAAGGATTATTATAGATAATGTAAGAGTTCAAAAAATGTGTTTGGTCAGCAGCATTAGCAGCAACCCAGAGCACAGTAATAATGGAAAAAGACCAATTTTCCAAYCACAAATTCATGAGGCAAGACCTTGCATGAAGAAACAGCAGACTAATATTGGCAAAGGGCACTATTCTAGCCTGGATCCTTTGGAAAGTGTAACAGCAAGGAAATGTGATTCCCCAGTGGGAATCTGAACTGTCAGCATGGACAGCAAGTAGGGCTGGGGTTTTTTACTTTCTTTCTAATTATTTGACTGTTCTTTAGCTACAAGGCTAGCAGTTTAACCCAAAAAGAAATCAAATTAAGTTTTTTCATGCAACTCTCATGAGCTTCTGGGATTTCAAGTATTCTCATTTATAATCCAAGCACAGCAAAGTTYAAGCAATCTTACTTCAGAGATGAATAACCAAGATACACCAGCAGGCTTTTACATGGTAAGGCTGGAAGATCCTTAATTAGTTTCAAAATGCATTAATGAAGCAAATCAATGCATGAGTCTGCTCACTGGRTCCTTATCTGCACACATCTTAAAACACTAAGCAATTCCACCAGTTTATACATATAGTTTCTGAGATTTTAAATATTTAACAGCAGGCAGACTTTTTTGCTCATGTGAAGGATTGTGTTCCTGACCAAARCTTTAATTCTACTGTAATAATCAAGAAATAAAATTATATTGTACACTCTGTAGCTCTAGCTTACCTTTTAACAAAGTAAGCATACTTTATGTGAGGATAAATCCACGGGATTTCCAGGAAAAAGACAATGCAAGTTCAGGAAAAAAACATGCAGTTTATACAGAAAGACTAATTAATATTCTACTTGTGTTTGGGTAAGGCTAATTAAGTTGTAGAATCACTGTCTCAGGTAGAACCCCTCCTGCACCATATACCTTTATGATATTTACACAGTGAGAACAATTATTTAGGTAGCACAATGAGTCTTGAAAAATCTAAAAGTCAGTCATAAATCCAGTAACAAAATAAATCCTATTAAAGTCACGTATCTTCCTGCACCTTTTGCCTCCTTAGAAAAGAGCTGTTCACAACTACAACTTCATTCTCAGATRTTTCCTTAGGTCATATAACACCAAGGAGTTTTCCCTGAGCGAAACCTTTCATTATAAGAAAAGTTTATTTCCTTCCTCGTCAAAGACAAGAAAGAAATGATAGCAGTATAATAAGGACATGCAGCTTTACCATTACAATATAAGACAGAAGAGGACATCCACCATTCTTGTAAAGTGCAAATTTTACCTCTTTTTCACCAGTATTTCCCATGGTTTTAACAGCATCACCTCAGCCGTTCATGAATAATTCTATAATTTTATTACTGCTATATCCAAGACCTCCAACCACCACCCCACCCTCCAGGCCTGTAAGCTGAAGTTGATGTTATTCCTTGCAGCTGAGAATAATTAGCTAACCTGCACGTTTTGGCACAGCTAGATCATGTCTTACCTGAAGGTACTAATTATTTTTACTGTAGCTATCACAGYTATCACCACATTTTCTCTAGCTAGCAATAATGTAAGTACATTTTGAAAGGCTTTCTCTAAGGGATTTTGACAAACTCCTCAGTGGATAAACTGGGAGTGAATTGTCAGGGCAGGTGACACATTTTATGCCTTCTGCACTGGCATTTCCCACTGGATTTGATAAATCCAGGTTTAGTCAGAGAAATCAGAGAACTGCTCAAAGCAAACACGGTGCAGCTTAAGCTGAGAGTTTGAGAGGAACCAAGTTGTCTCTGTGTCTGTTCAGAACAAGATTAGTTTAGGCCTGTGTAAATCACCTGAAGTACAAGGCTGCAGGACTTCCAGCAGGGAGCTTTGGACTATACTTACATAKGCCCCATTCTTTGCCCTTATTAGTGAGGCCTTTGATCCAAGACTGATTTGACAACACCAAAACACAAAAGCATGTCAGGCAGATTAGTAACAATGCTCCATCTCTGATCACCACAACAGGAACACCAGCCTTCCCTCCCACTCTGAGAGGAGTATGCTCCTCTAAAAAGATAATTTAGCTTTCAACTCCAATAAAATGAACATGCTATATACCTAATAGAGTAGATAACTATATTTATTAAATAATAGACACATGCTTTAATAAGACTTTTTAGTTACAAAAGCAACACCAGTATCTTACTTCAAAGACCATATAGGTAGTATTACATAAAGACTGCTGCAGAAGTTTTGTGATTATTTTATGAACTAGAACAAGGCTTCAGCTGTTTTCTCTAATTATAACTGACTATCAACTTACCAATGACAGCAGCAGCCTCATCAGAAGTGAAGCAACGTAGTCCAATGACCAAATTCCTCTAGAGAAACTGAATGCTAAGGGAGAACTGAAAACAACAAGGAAACAAACAAACCCAAACGAAACCATCCACAAACAACCCGACACCAGAGGAGAAAAAAACTGAAAAAACAAAACAACAACAAAACCCCCACACGCAACCACAACAAAAAAAATGAAGGAAAAAGAGATAAAACAAAACCCAAAAAGCCTCCCTCTGACTTCAAAAAGCCATTACTTAACCTTAACTTCATGTACACTCAAACGAAAAATTTCAACCTAAAATCCTTTAAAACACAGAAAAGCCTATAAAACGAGTATATTTCAGTTACCAGAACACACGTTTAAGACCAGGAAACTTACCTTTGTCGGGAGTGCTAAGCTGGCACCTTCTGCGGGAACAATCAACGGTACTTAAAGCGCTGCAAAAACAAATACAAAATTCCACTTCGATAAGTCGTTTTTCACACGTCTACAGATTTATGGACTACTATACTGAAAATACAGTGATACTCACAGTGATAAGACGCATTTCAAAGACGTATTTAAAGAGAGAGTAGGTAACAAAGCAGCTTGTAGAGCAAACCACGCCGTTCTCAAGCCGCTCGTCTCAGCAAAGACATGACTGCCCTCATAGAGGGGCGCCGGCAGCACCTGCAGCGTATTTATAGCAAAAATACCCACAGGCTCAGTGCAATGGAACAAACTCACAGCACCTGGGAGAGAACAGCGCCCTGGGATAGGATTCCAAAGGCCTGAGTGCCCTGAGGGCCCTGAACAGCCTCACCTGGGGCCCGGCTCACCCAGGCTCCATTTAAACCCCGGCTGGGGACAGCTTGTTCGGTTTCTGAGGGGATGTTTTTGAGGTGCTCCTGCCTCGATGGTGGCCTCAGTGTAGGACTGTGCTCCTGGGTGTTCCCTGAAGGTTGGTGAGGAATCTTTTTCTCCTCTGTACACCGTAGGGAGTGACCGTGCTGGATGAGGCGGGCACACTCGCGGTTGTTTCCCCTCACGGCTTACCTGGCCCTCCCTGAGGGAGCYGTCCCGCTCTGACTGCTCACTTATGCGTAAACAGAATTTTATCTTGGTATTTCTAACTAAATGCATGTGGGTAGCAGGTTTTTTTTTGACCCAGTATCCGAAGGTTCTACAAACCGTGTGGAAAAAGCAATTCTTGCCGTTGACTGGCAGGTTGTTTTCCTCTCAGCGAGGCCGTGGCAGCTTCTCCTCGGCAAATCCAGCCTGAGTGAGGTGAGGCTTTAGCTATGTCCTGGAAAGGGCGGGAAAATCGTTTTGTATGGATCAGAGAAGGTGTTAACAGTTGCCGTAAAGCTACGTGTGATTTGTAGATGATAAGCTTTACRATTTCTTATTGTGGGTTATTAGGCACAGGGGTTGTGTCCATGAGAAGACTGAACGAGCAGTTTTTAAGCACTAAACTAAACTTTTCCAGGCTGGTAAGGGACACAGGGACTCGGTGCTGCTGACGTTTCCTTTACAAGGTACTGGAATGTGTTCTTATGCTATGGAGGGCATTTAAATTACAGTAGTTTTAGTTGATATATATTGAGACTTATATTCATTAAAGGACAGGTTGCAATAAAGAACTGATACATGTAGTTCTTATCTAATTGTCTTTCAGGAAAAAGAAGGGAAACGTGACAATTGATTTTATTGCCCCAGCTTTGATCTCAAATGCATGAGTATTTTTTTGTTATTCATAGCTATCTGATCAGGCCAATTTTTGTGTAAAAGTTTCGCTATTGTAGGAAATTCAAGTACTCTTCTGGATGTTAAATTATAACAGGAGAAGCGCTGTGATTTATTTTGGCTAGAACTTTGCATTCTGACTATTCCTGTGGCATTGTAATTCAAACCAAATTATTCTTTGATACTTCTGGTTGTTAGAGTTTCAAGTATGTCATGCCTATTCAGCTTCACAGGTGGAGCAGAGAAACCACAACAAACTAATCATTATTGACTGTGGAATCTAAGCTTCACATTTAAAATGCTTTTGGTGATACATGAAGGAAGCATTTTAGACTGGAAATATTCAAAATGGTTAGCTTTTGTTAAGTAGTGACAAATAGATAATAGCTGATGCATTACTGGTCACAGCTCTGCCTTCCAAATATTGATTTTATGTGACAATTAGCAGGTTGCAAAAAAACGATTTTTTTTTTCTGAAGGGATTGCTAAAAGAAAATAGCGTCCATGTTTTGGTTTAGGGTCTTTTTTGTTTTGTTTCAGTTKGGTTTTGATCTAGGAAATTTTGTCTTACCTTTCTTTACTGGACTTTGCAGCTTTAATAGGACCTTCTACTTTCAGCAGTGCAAAAATTTGAGGGTTGCTTTAAGGCCTGGTTAAAGCAGCTGTGACAAATGAAGTATTTTGGTACAGTATATGATGATAAAATCTGCTTTGATGATGTGACTATCTTGTGGGTGACTCATTCTGAAAGTGCTGTGTTTTTCTACTGTGAGCCTGCAGTACCTCAGCAATTCCCCTGCAGGTGGCTGCGGCATGGAGTTCAGGAATTCCGTAGCCTCCATCAGGCAAGTCCTACCTGGATACTACTACACCATTTTCAGTTTGGTCAGGTGTCACAAAATGAATGTAGATTAAGRTTTCACTGCTGTTTCTTCGCCAAATGACACCTCACACATTTGCTTTTCAAAGCTTTTGTCAGCCAGATGTTACAATGCTTGATACCGTTTGTAATGATGACAGGAGCAACAGTACTCTTCCTGTAGCGCCCATATCCCTCCAAGAACATCTCTAAGGGTTGTTTTTCTGCTGTTGTGATCGATGAAAATAGCTGTGTGTGCTCTCAGAGGAGGTGCCAGGTAAATCCCTGGGGCAGGAGGGGTTTGAAGTGTGGCCCTGAGGCGGTGTTGGGGTAGAAAGGCTGAAAGCAGGGTTGGACTGGTGAGCTGCCGCTCAGGCGGAGGATCAATTGCTGAGCAGGACTCTAAAAGACAGGATGAACCTGAGAGCGCTTAGCTGGTGCTTGCTGCAGCTCAGTCACTTAAAGGAAACAAAAGCTGGGAGCAAGGAGCTACGCTGCGAAGACAATGGCTGAAAAAGGGTTTTTTCGTTAGTACTTTTTTTCTGGCTGTCTTCCACAGATCCTGGAATGTTTTTGTATTTAGCAAGTTAATTATTCTTGGCTATACAGAACTATAGTCCAGCCTTTCAGCTCCTCAGAGAGAAGTAGCCTGGCCCTCGCGGTGTGTGAGGCTGCGGTGTGTAAGGAATGTTACCTTAGTCAGTCTGCAGCGATTTCATGTGGTGAATATCTTTGCTGTTCTGATGGCTATTTCATCTGACATGAACAAAAGGAGTGAGACGAAATGCCATGAATGTTATGCTCAACTCACAAGAGCAAGGACTTACTTCCTCAGGACAGACGTGTCTTACTAAATATCTCTGTGGATATGGAATATTCCATGCTGTGGAGTGGAATATTTTGCATTTAGCAATGCTATCCTCTACTTTGGGACTCCTTGGAGATGGTCACTGTCCTTGTATAAAGACTGCTGACGTGTTTGTATTGGGTGATTTAAGATTCGTGATTTAAGAATCTGAAGTTTTCTATTTAAATTTCCTTGACTTTATGATAGGGCATTCAGAATGCTATTTAAGCCCTTCTGTTTGCAAGGCTTTTTTTTTTTTCCTTTCAAGGCTAGGGTTTTATGCCTTAGAAACTGAAGGTAAAATAATAAGGTTMTTATATCCAAAGCTGATTTCTTAAGCTAATTTAAGTAGAAAAATTAAGCAACTTAATTGCTTGGCATTCCTTGGCTTCTTTGCAATGATCTGTAGTAGTCAACAGAGCAKATTGAAGTGGAAAAGGATTTTAGTCTTGTAATGGGCTTGCAGTGCAACCTTGCACTAAGCTGACAAAAAAACTAATTGTAAACTGAAATCTAGAGAAGTTGCCATGCAGCTGATGTTCTGCATGTAAAATTGTGTAGATTTATATATTTTATAAAAATATTGAAGAATTTGTGAGAGTGTTTTCTTTTTTTTTCCAGTTTGGGGTGAATTCTATGGTCTTCTAACAAGAAAGATGAAAATTTATGCMTTTACCCTGAGACACAATTTGGTAACATCTTAAGAAGGAAAAGAGATTTTCGCTTTTGTAGGAACAAAACAAATGTGGGGAAGARCTTTGTGTTCTTASTTCTATGCAAGTGCTGCATATACARGTRGAAAAGAATGRAATAGAGGAYACTGTAGTTAGATGGTRGAGATTTGGATGGAYCTGAGGTTGTGTAAAACTTTTCTTATTGCTTTGTGGAAAGACACTGCTCTATATTTCTCAYACTTTGACTCCCTCTCAACACTGCTAGTTGCTATTCCAGCTATTATGATCATTAGTTGAAGCTCAGATRAAAAAMCYTTTTTTTTTCAGATTCTACTATAGGTCTAAAGAAAACCATTTTTATGAAGAAAGATAAAAAGTCCAAGTAGCTTGGGAATTGTTCCAATCCATAAATGTTTATACCTGTTTGTCATACATCACCCTGCTGGTSAAGGCAAGGTCTATTAACCTTTAGGACTGGAGTTTTCTGTATCAACTTTCTCAATTTTTGTAGTATTTGTCTTCTTCTGGTTGTTAGTGATGAATAGTTCTTCTAATGCCTTTGGAACTGGCAAGAAACCGATTTGATGCAGGTATCTTCTAACACCTATTGCCCATTATAATAAGGGTGTGTTGTGAAGGAAAAAGGTGCTTCAGTTTTTTTTCCTCTTGGCTTCAGGTGGAATCTGCCTGCCCCCTCAATGATTTCATGGCTTTATTTTTTGGTTACTTCAAAGGTTGTCTTTTCTCTTTTTCCTTGTAAAGGATATATGCAACTGAATTCAACTTTGCAGTTTTCCCGGTTTTGTAAAACAATAAAACCACTGGCCCATGGCACATACAGATTGCAGGTGCAACCTGCCAAATTCAGTTGAAAGATTTGGTTTATAAAATTGATTCTGGGGCTGATATACTGAAATCAATATGAAATATTTGCAAGTATTTATTTGGCAAAGAGGAATGGATGTGGCTTTTCTCCCTGTGTAAATAAAAATGTCAGTCCCACATAATGGCACAGTGTTACAGTTTTTATATGGCAGATTGATCAATCTTCTCAAGGCTTTATCTTRGATCTTGAATGGATTCTTAGCACTGTAAAATACCCATGCTTTATGCTGCACTGATTAAATTRCTGCAGTRTAAATAACTTCTATAGGGCTACATTATGCAGGTTTCTAGAGATGCTGCCTTAAAGTGTTTGCRTACTCAGTTTAAATAGAAACTTTTTAAAATGAGTTTGAGGCTTTTGCAATTGGTAACGAGGGGTGGATGATAGGGAGTAGTCCAGAAGAGCAAACATGAGTGATGTTCATCATCATGATTCTAAAGAAGGAGTCAGCTCTTTGAGGAGACATTTTGTTTCAGCAAAGGCAACACCAATTGCCAAAATCTCCCRTATTTTTTTCTTGTCCTATAAAAGGAATCCATGTAGTAAAGTGTCCTTAGGAGGACTATGCAACCATGCAACCAAWCTGTCTGTTTTGACTGAAATAACTAGCTTATTTCATGGCCTGAAAAATATGGGCTAAAGTGAATTTAGAAATTTCTGAATCCATTATGATGCTGGTAGCAGATCTTTTCTCTTATTGAAATTCTGTCATTTCCTTCCACTGAAGAGTTACCACAGACAGATGCCCTTTATTCTATCATATGCATTACTTTTTTCAAAAAACAAAAGTGATTATTTCAGTAAGAAACATCTGCCTTAGGGAACATGCTTATTTCTCTCTATCATTTGCTGTACTTTCTTTCCTTCCCCCAGTCCATTAGGTTCTCATGATCTGCGTGTTGTTTGTGATGTTTTGATGTACTCTGAAAAATCACAGGATTCTGTTAGAAGCACAACACAATGGCAGYTTGAGCAATCTTTTCCAATTCTCTTAGTGCTTTCCCCTAGTCCCTTGTTTCTCTTGATTTGGATTATAGCTGGCAAGAAAACAACCTGGAGAGCAGAGAAGAGTTGGGAGTTGGTTTGTTGCGAGTTTGAAGTTGAGAAAATAATAAAAAATATTCATAGGTACTTCACATAACTCATTTAAAAGCCTAAAAATAATCTCAGCTCTATTTTTTTCAAGTTAAGGAAGAACCAATTTCAAAAATCTGAGTGGGGCTCTTGCCTGTACCCAGAAAGAATTGTCTGTTTGGTTTTGCCCTGAAGCAGCACTATTCTATCTCTGCTTTCTAGTAAGCTCTCCTTTTTAGAGCTCAATATAGTGAAATATGTGGGAAAAAAGGGAAGAAATCAAACCACAAATTGATATATCAGGGAATGCTATAGGGCATGAATATTTTCTTGGAATTTACTAACAAAAATCAATAAATTGTGCTGCTTTTTCCAGCAATCTTCTTTAAAGGAGACATTTGTTTGCTTTCTTTTCCTTTGCTTTTGGACATTGCCTTTCCCCTTCTACTGGGATAGAAAGATTTGACCACATCTAACACTTATTTCAAAAGGGACAAGTCCACAATATTTGAGGGGAAAAATAATTTTACTGGCTCCAAATCCTGTTTGTAACAACAGGATGCAGTATTATAAGCGACAGTTCCGACCATGAATGAAAAACATAATTAGATTACTCCATGACAGTACAACATACATCAATTGATAAATTGTTTAAAAATGCATAGAATCAGCCCAAGTGTTGAACTACCATATTCTGTTTTCTCCACTTGTGGGCTGGCAGAAGGTTTTTCTCCCCATTTAGGGCTTAGTGAKGTAGAAAAATCACATTAGCCAGACACCAGTTACTTATTGCTGTATCATGCCTGATTGATGGGGGTTATTTTACTGTCATCAGATTAGAGATGAGGGGAGATACATTCAAGAGGCAGGGGAACTCTCTTGTGGTGTCATGTGCCTACAACTCCCCCTAAGAGGGTAATGAGGTTAAAGCACAGTGAGGTACAAGGGTAACTTAGCAGTCACTTTAAAAACCCCTGTTATTTCTTTACACTAAGATTACTGTAGCATGTGTTTTTCTATGGTTAAAGTATTGTGTAATTCTGCATTTCTGAAAGATACTCAATCTTCTGGCTAAATATTGGAATGGGCAAACTTCACCTCTCACTCCCTCTTTCTTGATGTTTGGAAGCTGTGCCAACACTGTGACTGGTAAATGTAATTCAAGCTCTAGGAAAGAAGTAATCTATTTTAAGACTAGGACACTAGGAAGTAAATAATTCAAATGATAAAATATTAAGGCGTGTTTTGCAGCCAGTGCAACAATGATCTAAAATTAATGGGTAGACTTTTCCTTGCATGGAATTTGGGGAGCATAGGAAGAGATCTAAGAAATTCCTGCTAGTGAATGCAGTTTGTGTGTGTGAAATCACAGCACAACAGTTCAGGTTAAATGTGACTTTAATCAGTTTCACAGTGGTGGAAGTGTAATTCAAATTAGGGTTTATACATGGTGCAATTGGCTTGCAAAGAATATCCAGTCTGTTCTGCAATCATGTAATGAGAAGGGTCACCACCTCATCTGTGCTTTGGGCTTTTGATGTGGTTTAAGGTGCTTTGCACTCTGAGGTGATAGAGCAGATTTTAGTGTGAGTAAAAGCACTGACTTTATCCTGTTCCCAAGAGGGAGAGACCTTTCCTGAGGACTTGTTTTGCCCAGAACCAGCCTTAAAGCACGTTTTTGCCAAATCATTTTGCCAAATTATTTCCATTTTGTAATGTAATTTATCTGCTGTGGTAGTCAAGCCACTCAAATACAATAATGTAGAGAGAAAAGTGCAGCTTAAGAARCCTTCAGTAATAAAATATCACAACATTATCAGCTGTGTTGTGCAAATCCTGTATTAATCTTTCTTTATGATGGAAAATTTTTATTTTCACCAAAAATTGCTTTACTAGGAAATAGTTGAATCTCTCTGTAAACAGTCAACAGTGTTTACTTGGGTTTATTTTTAGTCCTAAATRCTTTTAAACAGTGTTGTTTATATTTATCCTTTATAGGACTGGGRAGAGCAGAGATGTTTTGTTTTCAGTCTGCAGACACATCTAGAATGAGGAAAGAAGTCCAATCAGTATCTTTAAAATATTAATTTTAGTGTTCAATGCTGCTGCCAACAAAATTAAGGGCCAAAGTTCTTATGCATTAACTTCATCTTGCACTATTTGAACTGGGAATCATTTATGCTATTTTTTTGAATGCTCTTTCTTTGATGGTGTTTTAAAAGCCAAAAACTCCTTTTCCATTAGCATATATTGATCACCAGATTTTATTAAAAGGTAGAATTCATCATTTTATTCCACAAATGCACCTGCTTTCTTTTACCTTATTTGAAATGTCAGTGGACTCTTTTAGCTGTAATCTTACATGAAATGCAAAACAGTTACAGAGCAATTTTCCCTTAGACAATCACACACAAGTTCAGAGAGAATTGCCAGATGTTWTTAGCTTGCCATTATCTAATCAATACATACAACTGAAGATGCAAAGAACTTTACTCCTCAGTGTGCTCACATTTTATTTTCCTAAGGATTTTTCTCCTGCTGCCCCACAATTGCTCTGGATGACAGSCTCATTATCTAAAATTTGTTGCAGAACACAAAATCAAACTGGGAGTTGTGGTGAAAATACACATCCAGGAGTACACTTTGTCCTAGCTACTAATAAATTCCTCACCCAATGTGATAGAATAATATTAGTCAACTTACTGCAACCTGGACTCTTAAATCCGATTTGGGCTAACAGGTCAGCTTTCTATGGCACTGAACTCTCCCAGCTCTTAGGAGTCATTAGTGTTACACAGCAAGTTTAATTAAAAACCCAATGCAACTGAGTCTATCAACTTCCAAACACTCCAAATAATTTTAATTATATGAAACCTGGGTTGTTTTTTTTTTGCTACCAAGTGTCTCTTACTCCCTTTCTTATGATTTTGTATGTGTTGTGAATTAAAGAAGGAGAAAATGTCTTCTTGTCATTGGAAGTTCTTTCTGATCAGGAGTATCCTTATATATAGAAGGTAACACATTGATAGGTCTGGTGGTTTAATGCAAGCCAAGATGAAAAGGGAAAAATAAAACAATGATAATTTATTTTCATAAAATAATTTAGAGATATCTGTTATTTTCTGTTCTAAATATACACCTTGCAATTCAGGGATGGAATTTTTTTTTCAGGCTCTTGTTTCTAGGACAGATCTGAAATTTTGGGGCTTTTTTAAGCAGGATGTTTGTGCTTTTGTTCCTATTATGTTCCTTCAATAGAGCTGGCTGAAAACTGGCTCTGTTTGATAGACCAAGGTAGTTTGGAAAGGTCTTATCCATCCATGGGTATCAGTACAAGCTACTTATTTCCTTCTAGATATTTTTATTACTGTTTCCTAATCAAGGACATCAAAGTAATTGTAACTTAAACTGCTGACTTGCTATTTTATTCTGGCATTTTTCCTTTTCTAAAACAACAATATTTCTGTAGCAAAGTAAATCTCCTCTTTCTGAGAACAGCTGTTTCAACTTGTGTTTCTGGACACTTTGTGTCTGTTTTGYTATACATTTCACATTTTTGCTTAAATGTGAAAAGTTTTTCTTGGAAATGAATACACAGATTTGAGCAGGATTTTTGACTGCTTTAGATGTTACTTTGCTCCAACTTGAAACTCTAAAGCTGCTCTGTTTCTCATGTTCCCTTTTTTGCCTGTTATTGTTTTTATAATGCTTTTTTCTCTTTGCCACATAAGAAAAATAAATGGAGAAYAGAACCTCTGTGTTCTTCCACTCAAATGCTGARCACATACAGTCTTTATGCCAGTAGGACATAAAATCCAGCTGGTGTTGATTTCAAAAAGGAGACACTCCTCAACCATYCTCTTTAATAAAATGCCACGAGAACCCTCCCAGTTGTATTGACACTGAAGATGTCCTCAAAACAATAAAACTGCAATAAGATGGCAAAAATAGCTGTGCCTTTATGAATGTGCATTTGAAATGCATGATCTTTGACCAATTGCATCTTCTTTGGCTTTGTTTAGTATAGCAAGCTCCATGACAAAGAAGCAGATGCTGTGATATGTGATGTCAGTTCCTAGATTCAGGTTCACAAACACTGCTATCATTTTTTGTTATGAAAATSACACTATCCTACAATGTTTCTCTTGCTCTCCTTTATTATGTTTTAAGGTCACGATTTCATAAACTCATACTACATAATGCATGAGAAATGGGAGTGGTAAACAGTAATGAAATTGCAGGGTAGATGCAAAGTGGTCTTCATTACCCAGTTCCAAAACTTGGCTTAGGACAGCATTGGGTATGGCATAAAAGGCAAGATTAGTACAAGGAGAATTGTAAAGGTTGGCTGATACTCTCATCTCAATACACTGCTCTGTTTAATGAGATGGATTAATACTTGTCAGGGAGGGGAGCATCAGCTTATTTTGCTGCTGAAGTTGAGATACTTCCTCTCGTGATCTCTGATAGCAAACAGTCAATGCATAAAAGTGTGTCCTTGTAMATCCAATCTGTTGTATTGTCTRTTCTCTTTGTCCTTGTTTCCTCTTCYTTCCCTAACTCYTTTTTCAGAGTCTCTMTTTTCRCATACGTACTTTCATRAAACTCCTKTCTATCCACCCTGAGCTTGTGGATGTGTGTGTTTGCTAGACTCCATTCATTGCTGGCAGTGTTATTTTAGKCTTTTGCTGTCAGCTGTGCAGGAGGCTTCCTTTCCCCAATTTGCTGGCATATGCCATTAACAGATTTCAGGCTGCAAGAGCACAACCAGACATGGCAACAAGGGGCTGAAAGAAAAGGATATTTCTGCTCCARTTTCAGCAAGAGCAAGGGTTTTGATTTTTGTTGGGTTTTTTTGCTTATTGCTTTCTCAGTTCTGGATGTGTTTTTGCAGTTTCAGTTTGAGTTGAAAAATCCCAAATACCTACATGAGTTAACTCTTGGATTAATCTGCCTAGTTTATTCTTGCTGTACTTCTACAGAACTGTGAAGTTATATACAAAAAATACTATCAATTCTTATGCTAATTTGCATTTAATATGAGAAAGAGATTTACTATTGAAGTCCCCAAATTTTTTGGGGACTTCATCTCTTTGAAGATGCTGAATCATTCTTTTGAAGTTACAGTGTACTTGCTAGATTTCAAAGAAGATAATAAAGAATGTTAAAATTTGCTTTAAAAATRTAATTTATATGCTATGAGTTCTCTAAATTAAATATGACTGTCTGTGGGTGTACATTGAGAAATAGTATTTCTGAGGAGAAAAGAACTAATTAAATCCTCCAAAGTGTCACATGAATGATTAGAAAAGATTTTTTTGTTTGAGAAGGACAAAAGCAAAAAGGGGTGCAAAGTGAACTGTTCATAGCTAAATTTATGGTTTTAAACCTTAAAAATAACAACTTCAAAAAACCTTCTCCCTTTCATTTGAATAGATAGCTGCAAAGTCAATGATAGAAGTGAATACCAAGGAATTTATTCATTTGCATTTCGTGTAGAGAAGCCAACCCTGCATTCCTTAAGCATCTGTTTAAACAAAGGGTGATATCAGATCAAGGACAGAGCTAAAACTGGAGCAATTTGCTTTACATGSAAGAGGTAAATAAATATCCCACTGTACAGTGTGATTGCAACATATGACTTCTGTCAACCTACAGCTGATTTAAACAGCTCCTGATATCTTAATCTATTTCTTGTTGCTCCCAGTTGCAGTTTGCTCTCTCTAGTTGTCCTAATCAGTCATTTTTAAGACCCTGMTCTCAAACAGGCAAGTGGAAGAAGAAAAAATGAACCCTCATACTTATAAGGTGCTCCCTTTAACGTACAAAATGTGTATCTAAATTTGTAAATAAGCCACACAAACAGCTCAGTAGAAAAAAAGGTGAGAAAGCAATTTCTAAGGGTGAATAACATCCTACAAAATGCTTCGTGCAGTCAGGAATTATCCTAGGAGTTGCATAGTTTTCTTTGATCCTTTGTGCATATCTTAAATTTCAGCCAAGCAGCTTTTAATGGGAGAGCTTTTGTGGCTTTTGTTTCCTTTCAGTTCTTGCAGTAATACAGGGAAATGTATCCATGTTGAGCATTTCAGTATTATTTACAATAACTAATCCCAAGCATGCAATGCTTCCAGCTAATGAGCCATATAGATTAAAGGCAGATGTTTGCTGAAACCATGAGTTTGGCACTCATCTCATAGCAACATTTCATCTATGCTCTATGTTTACTTCTTGGTATGTTGGTTGCCAAGTGGTTGTGGTTCTCTTCTGCTGTAGTTTAAATTTTGAACAAGGTCTCCCTCTTGGAATTGCAGAATCAACCACCCTCTGGGTGAAGAGCCTYTTCCTAATATTCAATCTCAAACTYCTCTGAARTCTTGTGCCCTTCAGGCACATAGAAAACCAAAACTCATCAGTGTTTCACGCATTTAGCAGAGAGCACAAGGTGGTCTGATATCCAGAAGCTGCTTGAGGCTGAAACTCAGCAGGGATTTGACTCTGGATAAATCTGGACACTTGTAAAGCAGCACGAATGAGCTGGCAAGTTGGACTTCAGAACTAGTTGAGCTCTTTTTGTTGRCACTTAAATGATGTTGAGCGTGTGTGAGGCTCGTCCAGCAAACAGAGAAGCAGGAGTATGTGTCTCTACTTGGAAAAGAGAGGTCCTGGRGAGCAGTCAGCAGTTGGCCTGATCACTTATTGTCATCTGACCATGCAGGAGATGCTCTGCTGCTGTGATCCCCTCTCAGAGCTCAGCTCTAGKCACTGTCACATACTGAGAAATTGGTTTGTGTTGTGCTGTGCAAACACAAGATGGAGGGGCAAACAAGGTATCAGAAAGCAAGAACTAAAGGCCATTATTTATTGATTTCTAATTGAAGAATAAAGGGAAAATTAGTAAGAATGAACACCTTGTGACCAGAAACAAACTGAAGAAAAACTACCCAGCACTGGTTTCAGCTGAACAATAAACAAAACTAGGATATGAAAACAAGAAAAAAAAAAAAACCAAACATCAAAATAAACCCAGAAAAACAACTTAGAGGCATTGACACAACAGGCATTATTTGAAAGTATTTTAAGTTAGAGGCAAAAGCAGAGAGATAAATGATTGGAGGAAGTTAGGATAAGATATGCTTTCAGGGAAGCTTATTTTGTCTGATGACATTGGTGAACAGGATTGTATTGTTCTAGTAGACGTCCTTTAGCTTTCTTAAGGTAGAGAAGAGATTGCAGTGGGATGGGAGGAGGTTTTTTAGGGGCATCGCTGCTTTGTGTTGCTAATATTGGCCATATACTAATCTAAAATTACTTGCCATATGGGTACATGAGTTTTTCTTGATTATCAAAAGCTGAAAGACTTTGAAAAGGGATTAAAAGAAGATAAAATGTTGTGCTGGATTGTCTGCTTTGTTTTTACAGCAAAGGCAGTCTTTAGAAAAGTTGAGTGAAAGGAAGGAAAGGAGATTGATAGATGTTTTACTGTTTTGTTGTTTTCTTCAGAAACTTTATTCCTAGTTTTGTTACYGAGGCTATAYTTTGCTTGGTGGAAYGAATTTGTTGTTTACTTGCTTRTTGAGAGGGGTGGGATTGGCTACCCAGAGGCAGGTAYTGAAATGAGCAGTGAAGAGCAGAGAGCCTCTCCACCCACCTGTGTGGGAGTGTGAAAGCACGTGTTTGTTACTCAGCTCTAAGGATCAATTACTGAGCTGACACTGGGAACCATTAGCATGCAAAGATTAATTTATTCCCTTTGCTTTACCTAGCAAGAAGTGGGTGGTTGGAAAAATACCTTATCRCTGCAGGAGGCTAATGACTGATTATTGTTATCATTATAAAATCATAGTTAGATACAGTTTTTTTCCCCTTTGTGTCCTTAGGTGAAGGGAGGCTACAAGGTGCAGCACCCAGCACAGCATGTTCCTGTTGCCTTTTGGATGGTTATAACAGGCAGCTCTGTTTTGCCCAGACACACGTTGCACTGCCATAGTTCTGTGAACTGTTTGCTCTTTATTCAACAGGTAAGCACCCATGACTTTTTTGAAAGCAACACAACAATAACATAAACCTTTGCAAATTAGAGCAGTTATTGCTTTCAATGGGATGCTTAGACTCCACTCTGAGGTGTGCTGAATGTTAAATAGTCACTAGGGGGATGTAGGAGTTCTGGATGGAGTGTGGGTTCATATTGAACAAGTTTTTATCACAGCATTAAAATGCTGCTTCATCAACAGCAATTTCTGAACTTCRCCTGAAATTATTGCAGTCAGTGTAATATAAACTTAAATACACTCTCCTTGGCATTTCTTTTGAAAGCTCAGCTGGGCTTTTTGCCTGAGCAGTTTCAGATTAATTTTAAGCAACAGATCTTTCAGATATAGTCAGTCTTGCATATGGCCCAAATTCTGGGAAATGTTTACTCCTGTAACTTATCATTCTGTGTTTCAATGAAAAGCACCTGAAGATTGTCATCAGCAGATGTTGAATTAAAATGCTAAGTGCATCTGGTGAAGGRGAGGCAGTTTTTAACTTCCACTTGTGGCACATGGACAGTACTGACTATGGGATTGCTTTGTCCGCCATTGAAGGTGGGGCAAGAAACACCACGGTGCAGTTCTGCAAGAGTAACAACTCCAAGGCAAACAATACAGAGAGAGTTTAGCTCAATACAGTCAGAGATGGATTTGCACACAGGTTTTAGTGTTCTCTGGATTGCACAAGTTCTTCACACCAGTTCCTCTGTTTTATAGAATGCACTATTACCTTTTAGACAAGAGCTGAATTTTGCCTGCAACATTGAAGTCCATTTACAAGCTGTCTACAGGCTCAGCTGCTTTCCATTTAAAGCATAAAAAAGAAGGATTACTATTAGAGGACAAACCCAGGAAAAATGATGTGAGATACYAACAAAGAAAATGGAAAGATGGTATGGGTTTGAAATGTTTAGCAGAGAATAACACAAAGATTTCATGGTCTGATAGCCATGGAAATGTGTGAATTTGTGCCTGGTGAAAGCAATGAAGGCTTATAAATGGGTTCATAAAACACACATACCAGTTACAAAGTAAGGAATAATTCTGTTGTTTWTTTCTCACTCCTGTAACTCAAGAAGAGTACCTAAGAAGCCTAGAGGAAAACATGGAAGTTGGTTTGAATATCTGAACAAGCTTGTTCCAAGCCCCTATTTGCAGATGCTAGCTCAGGGGGTTGCTTTCCACTAAAAGGTTTGATGTGCTGTTCTCCTTGCTTGAAGGCACCAGTTTATGCTGGGAAGTCTGTACCAGAATCTGGCAGTTAGCAGTCCCAAACTCCAAAATGATGTCCTCATGCTGTTTTACCTAAAAAGACAAATTCATTGTCTGAAATTTACTGAGAATACTTAGATGGCAATGCTACTGGAAAAGATTAATGGCACTCTTTTTCTACACAGATATATTCTACAACAGGGAGCACACATAAAAATATCTGCAGTGTTGAACTTTTGTGAATARCATGTTTTCTGTGAAAAAAAGGTAAGCAAAAAATGTCATGTTTTTGGCTAGTATTTATGACCAGTGATGAGAGCAGTGGGCTTAAAAATGATGGTACAGCTGACTACAAAGAAAGTGGGTTCATTTCTGCAGCACTCAAATAATGYTGATAACTCATTACACTCCAAACTGTCAGCTACAAGGTAGTTCTAATTGGATGTTTATTCTTTCTCCTACAGATCACAAAAGTGTGGTGYATGTCAGGGCTTTAATTCTTTCTCAGTGTTAGGTGCTTTGTTGCAATATTAAAGCCTTGCTGCCTTCAACTTTTATATACTTCCCCACACCTTTAAAAAACACTACCAAATTTAGTTTCTTCTAACTTTTCAGTTATACATGAAAAGTAATCCAAGGGTTTTTTAATGTGCATATTCAATACATGCAGTACTTCTMTTGTCCATCACCAAGGTTTTGATTTGTATCTAATGTGAGTAAGTCAACTCAGCCTTTTTTTTCCTATGCATCTACTGCCAGTCTTCAGTAAAGGAGAATGGAGTATTACATAAGGAAAAGAAAGGGAAGTTTGGATTATGACACATGTAKATAAAATAATGATTTGGTCTGATTAAAAGCCTCAAATAATGCTTATGTTTTGTGAGGCCTTGCCTAAGGCTATTTTACCAAACTTYGAAAATTTCACTTTCCAATTTACATACTGATAGATGCTGTAGTGTTTATGTCAGGGGTCTTAGAGATTCTTCCRAATCTCCTTCCAACTTTCTGCCAATTAGAAAGCCTGAAAGCAAAGGCTTTCTTGTTGGAGAAGGGAATCCAGGTCACCTTGCCCAGATAAGTAGCAGCTGTGTTAATTACCCAATACAGCCTTGCCCCTGATGGGTCCCAGCTGTATCCAATAAAGAGAAGGTGATAAAAGGGAGTGGGGTTAGGTGGTGAGGGTTATCATAGAGGGGGAACCTTGAGGAAGAGGGAAGGAGAGGACCATGAAGAAGCAGGATCCTGAGGAGAGAGAGTCCCTGCAGTGAGGTCAGTGTGGGGCTGCAGTCAGAGCCTGTTGGTGGAACCTGCACTCACAGTCTGGCTGGGKAAAAGCCTCATCCAGAGCCTGCAAACTGATCCCTGCAGTCAGAGCTGAGCAGGAACTCAGAGTCAGGATGGCTGAGCTGGAAAGAGGAATAAACTRGGACCCTGTTTATGCTGTGCTAAACCAGAAGTCTGTGTCTGGGCTCRTTGTTACCCTCTAACAAGAGGGCTGCTGCAACAGCTTTCTATTTTGAGGTTTTACTCTTGCACAGATATTTTATTAATGTATTGCTCTCTTTGAAGTCYGCAGGAAAAGTCCTTGGGAGTTGTGTGGGAGCTAACTTGAGAATTTTCTTTTGGTTTACACACTCTGAGTAAATTTTTGTTGCCTTTTTTTTTTTCAAATACTATAAATGTTTTTACAAACTAAGGTCCATATGCAGTGTAGACAACAGTATTGGTTTCTTTGATTCTTTTGGTTATAAGCTAGTGGCACAGTTTTTTAGGCCTTCTTAGTGTTCTAGGGTTTTGTCCTGGACTAAGCAACTTAGACCATTCAGATATTTTCAGAAGTAGCTGTTCTATCACACTTCAAAGGACAACTGCTTCAGGGAAAAAAAACAGACAAAATAAGCATTTCCTACCCTTGTTCTTTGCAAGGAATGCTATATGTTAGCCTTTAGTTTTTAATGAAGTCTGTTGTTTCTTCATTTTCCCAAAACTTTACAATGATGTGCCCAATATCTCTGTTTTTCTTGGCTTTTTGATGGGAGGCATTAGACTGTGAGAAGTTCTGCATAGAATATTGCTTTTCTATTTTGGAAGCATTTGGWAGGGTTGACTACAGTAGTTGTAATGTCATGTACTCCCAGAAAAAGCTTCAGGGCTACTGAGCCTGATAGCTTTTGCGATGAAAACTCTTCTAACTATGACATAAAGGACCTTCTTTATCTATCTTGTTATTACACAGTGATAACCAGCTCAGGTTTGCACTGAGCAGCAGTAAATCAGTCACCACCATCCTCACTGGAGCATTGTCAGCAGCTTGTTTTTCTCCTCCATTTAGTACTGGTTTCCTCAGGCCCTGAATGGACTCTAACAGCTCAATAGTTAAGACATCTGGTTAAAATTGTGTAGCCTATGGCACCTAGCAAATCAAAGTAATGTAATAAATAGTTCTTTCTGCTCTTAAAGTTTTAAGAATGGGGGAAAAGAGTAACAGCATAACAAGCAGAAAAAACTACCAAATATCTGGCAAGAGTATTTTAATAAATGGGAACACAAGAGAAACACAACAGGTATTGTGTTTTTGAGTAAATAACTCTTCACCTCTTTGAAACATGATTATATTCCCAGTTAATAAAGCTAGAACAGACATCTGCTCGTTTTCCCTCTTTCCTAACTATCTCCATATCATATCTTCTAATGTATATAAACCCCTACCAAAAAACCTCTCCCAAAAGAGGTTTTTATTTTGTAAAATCCAAGTGAAAATTCAGGTAATACAATGCTATACAGCTGCCTTAAAGAGAGTAGCATCTGCTCTGATCATCTGASCAACAGTAGCCTTGTTATGTGCTTGGTACAGCCTATAGATAAGGCAAATAATTGGCACAGGCTACTCGGGTCCTTCTGGCCTTTGCCATCTGTGATGCCTGAAGTGATCACGGTGCTAATGATGTCCTTCTTTTTGCTGAAATAGAGGCTTGTTGTTGTAGCCTAAGATCATTAAGATCCATTTTGGGTTGTGATATCTGTTTACAATGTGGCAATTCACAGTTCTTTTGGCAAGGTGAGGGAAATTATAAGTGGGGATGAACAGGTAAATGTTGTACTACCATAACATTAAAGCAGCTAAATCTTAACAAGAGATTTTGGAGTAACTTCTCTGGCATTGTCTCTCCATAAGGATGGAACAGGAGTTGTTCTGGTTTCTTGTTTCATGTCCTTGCAGAGCAGTGTTATGTAGCTTTTGGTCTGTGACAGGTGAGACAGCACTCAGAAGGGTGGGGGAACTTCTCAGGTGTTGYAATTGGTGCAATTCTTTAATCTCTGTTTTCTCTAGTAACTGTTTTCTGGCAAATCAGTCCAATTGATTGGTGTTTATGATTTGATATCAGCATAGCTACAGGTCTAAAAGCCTTCTGATTCTATTGCTTTTGCATGTCCTCTATGWTCTCCACCCAGTCATCTCCATCATGTGTTTGCATGACTGACATTTGCAGTCTCAGGAGAACAAACCCAGACCATTCACATGGGAGCTGGGGTGTAAGCCTGAAAGTGGAGAGGGACATTTCACAAGGGYRTKTAGTGATGGGACAAAGGGGTATGGCTCCCAGCTGAAAGGGGCAGGTGCTCATGAGATACCAGGAAGAAATTCTGATGCTTGTGAGATGCTGGACAGGTTGGCCAGAGCAACTGTGGGTGCTGCAGCTCTGGAAGTGTTAAAGGCTGGTCTGGATGGGGCTTTGAGCACCCTRGCCTATTGAAAGGTCTCTGTTCACAGCAGGGCATGGCAACTGGATCATCTTTGGGGTCCTTTCCCAAACTGTTCCATGTGTTTCTGAAAGAGATTTCTTTTTTCTGTGCGTGTCCTCTTTTCATTTCTCATGTACCCAGTTCTTTGYTCAACTTCTCTGCAACACACAAGTATGGTAGTCTTGGTAATGCCCTGAATTTGCCCACTGGGATTGTGGGGGGATCTAGAGCAAGGCAGGRTTTGGTTCTTTTTACTCTCAATCTTGCTTTATGAACCACACCAATTAAAAACTAAGAGGAATGGGTGTTGAGAGATTGCAAATATTTTTTGCTCTACTTTTCTTCTTGAGTCATGTCCTCATTCCACCCTGAGGTTACCACTGTTGATGGGAAGAAAAACTGACCATAGAAGAAAGATGTCACATTTTCTACTCTTCCCTTCAAATACTATGCAGCAAATTTAAGTTGAAAATAGGTTTGSTCTACATTCCTTTTATTTAAGCAGTTCAGTACAGATTATGTCAAAAATATATCACAGAAGAACTAGAAAGCTTCCTATGTATTGAGTATTTTTCTCTTGTGTTATAAAATGTCTCACTTSMTTTAAGAAAARYATTTTGCATGCAGAAGGGATTTTGAAAAATGCCCTTTCCTGACTACTRTGTTATATACATGTAATTTTACTGCTTTTGAAGGGGTATAACTTGATTTCAGAAAAAAATCTACCCTGGCTTCATCAAGCATACTTTACTTCAGAATATCCAGTAAGTAAAGAAACCCACTCCTGCATAATTTATTTTTAGCTTTCTCTGATACCACAAAAAAAAAAAAAATTTAAGTGCCCTTAATTTTACTTGTTTTCTGCATCACCTTTGAATGTTTTCTCTTTGTCTAGAGTGTGCTCTGCTTTGCAGATGGCAGCTGAGCTTGTCTAATCAAACTCAAATTGGTTTACCTGCTGAACAAGGCTCAGCACTTGTTTATGGTCTGAACCAAAGACCAACTTTGGATGTATGTTGTGGAATGCCAAATAGATAAAGCTGCTTCCTGACACTGAARTGAGCTGCAGTTTTACCTAAGGAAGCACCATGTGAACTGCCTTGTGGCTTTAAAATCCAGCCACCCAAACATGAAAAACAATGGAAGCCTGAAAGTTTTATCACAATTTTAAGTTTGAAATTTGTGCRAGATGAGTTTGTGTCTGAATCTTTGAGAAACTCTGAAAAATAAGGTTCTGGATAGCAGTTTACTTTTACTTCACTGATTTCATACAATTCCTAGACTATCTCTTCCTACCCTCCCTGTCACTGTTTTTGACAGGGACAAATGGCTGAGGAGATGCATGCAATGCTATTGTCAGCTCCAACAAGATGCTGCAGAGAGGTGTGTGGGAATAGCTGTCAGTAGCAACAACAGTCAAAAAAAGAAGTTTATTTCTGTTGGCCACTCATGCAACATCTGTGAATGAAAYGTGTTTTGCTCAAATTCCTCAGGTTTTCCTTCAACTGTCTTAATGTTGCAGTAGACAGGTTTAGCAGGCGTATTTTTTTTCTTGTTTGGGCTTTTTACCACCTAAAATACTGAAGATTTAGTATATGAAAATAGTAGCTGAAAACGTTCCTGGATTTGATGGTGTTCAGAGTATTCATTTCCCCAAGTGTTTTCCATTTTTCTTCTTTCTCAGGATTAATTTTCTATTTATATTTTGGAGTTTAGCTTGTTAGTTTCCTAGTAAAGTTTACAAATAACTCTGAAACCACGTGAGAAGTTAGCATTTGTTTCCTTTACTKGAGAGACTAAGCTGATGGTAAGTTTCAGTAGTTTTGTGATGTCTAGAGCAGACAAACTASTAATTTACTTGGGTTTTGTGTACCTGTTTTGGAGTTTGGTCATGAATGGTTTTTATTTTGGTCATCAATGGTAAAGGTAGCCATGCTAATTAAAGTTTTACTTATTTCATACTTATGCATGTAATTATCCAGAGCTTACTGATTTTAAAAACTGCCTGCTCCTGACTTCTACCTTTCATGGTTTTTTTTCTGTCATGGTTTTTCCACTCTGGACTATAACTTGTCACCCCGAACTGTGTTCTATCTTGTCTTTAAAACAAGAATACACCTGCTGCAGATAAAATGCCTTTGCTTTGGTGTTAGTGACATGTTTTGTTCTGCTCTCTAAATGGCCATTCTCGAGGTTTGTCTACTGATTAACGTAAAATGAGAGGCTTCTTTCAYGTGCTGTTAAGAAAAAGTAATCAGGCAGGAATAATAGATGAGTTTCCTGCCWTTCCACAGACACTACATGCCCTATTATTGGCAGTATCATGGGAGAAGCCCATTAAGAATAAAAGAAATATGGCAGACACTAATTCCTTGCCTTTCAACAGGAAATGCTTTGTCCCTAACTTGCAAGTACCAAGACCTTCATAAAAATATATTGGATTACACCGTTCTGGTGTTTCTAAAGCGCATTTTAATGGGGAGCGCATGCCACGGACATTCTCCCAAGTCAGCGTGATGTTACAAAATTCACTGCAGCTTTAACCAAGACCAGTGCAAGTGTGTCTACTATCTTTCCTTTAGGAGGTGCTTCCTTGGAGGAATGCGGAGTTACTAAACTGCGTTCCTCACTTTCACAAGGGCCGCCTCCTCCTGCCGCGGCTCTCCCCCGCTCGCTGTGGCTGCGCTGCCCGGCCCCGGCAGTGCGGGCGGGAGGCAGGGGGAGCCTGGGAGCAGCGGCCCGGCCCGGCGGCGGCGAGCCCGGCAGCGGCAGGCGGGGTCCGCGCCCGCCCGCCCGCGCTGACGTCAGGAAACTTTCGGGGCGGCC